>CM076524.1:7446495-7744104 GCA_038429875.1 Poecile montanus | reverse complement strand
TCCCTGCCAAGGGACGGAAATCAGGACAGGACTCCTGGGCTTTGTAAATCCTGCAATATTTATCACCTGGAGCCTTGTTCCCGACAGGAACACTCGGCACTGGAGCTTTTGTGCTGAGATAAATCCAGTCAGGGCCACTGGGACAGCGCTGGGGAGCATCATCCCGCGGCCAGCCCTGGAGGGAAAAGGCCATTCCAGCCAGGAAAAGCAGAACCACTCACTGAAATTCAGATATTTTTTGTTCTTGCTGGGCTTTTTTCTGAGCAAGGACCCAGAAGAGGGAGAGAGCAGCAGGAGGGAGGTGGGAGAAAAGAAGATCAAGAAAAATCTTGAATAAGCAACAAATAAGGGAAAGATTTTTGGAGGGAAAAAAAGGCTGCACAGAGGGATTGGGATTCAGGCCAGCTCCGTCTGCAGCCTTCCAAACCATATGATACATCCAAGGAAGAGGCAGACAGCACATCTGAGCAAAAATTACAGGTGGCTGAATTAATTAGCTCCAAATCCCAACACCCCCAAACATCAGGCGCTGGGATTATGGATCCTGAGCTGGTTTGCTGCCGAATCCCAAAACCCAGAGATTGTTTGGATTCAAATTGGAAGTGTTGCAGATGGGTTTGTTTAGGGAAGGGGAGAGCTGTCTGTTCCTGTTCTGCCTTCAGCTAAAGCAGAAGGTTCCTTTCCTTTCCTTTCCTTTCCTTTCCTTTCCTTTCCTTTCCTTTCCTTTCCTTTCCTTTCCTTTCCTTTCCTTTCCTTTCCTTTCTTTCCTTTCCTTTCCTTTCCTTTCCTTTCCTTTCCTTTCCTTTCCTTTCCTTTCCTTTCCTTTCCTTTCCTTTCCTTTCCTTTCCTTTCCTTTCCTTTCCTTTCCTTTCCTTCCCTTCCCTTCCCTTCCCTTCCCTTCCCGCACCTTCCCGCACCTTCCCTTCCCTCCTTCCCTTCCCTTCCCTTCCCTTCCCTTCCCTTCCCTTCCCTTCCCTTCCCTTCCCTTCCCTTCCCTTCCCTTCCCTTCCCTTCCCTTCCCTTCCCTTCCCTTCCCTTCCTTCCCTTCCCTTCCCCTTCCCTTCCCTTCCCTTCCTTCCCTTCCCTTCCTTCCCTTCCCTTCCTTCCCTTTCCCTTCCCTTCCTTCCTTCCCTTCCTTCTTCCCTTCCCTTCCCTTCCTTCCCTTCCCTTCCCTTCCCTTCCTTCCCTTCCCTTCCCTTCCCTTCCCTTCCCTTCCCTTCCCTTCCCTTCCCCTTCCCTTCCCTTCCTTCCCTTCCCCCTTCCCTTCCCTTCCCCTTCCCTTCCTCCTTCCCTTCCCTTCCCTTCCCTTCCTCCCTTCCTTCCCTTCCCTTCCCTTCCCTTTTCCTCTTCCCTTCCCTTCCCTTCCCTTCCCTTCCCTTCCCTCCCCTACCTTCCCTTCCCTTCCCGCACCTTCCCTTCCCGCACCTTCCCTTCCCTTCCCTTCCCTTCCCTTCCCTTCCCTTCCCTTCCCTTCCCTTCCTTCCCTTCCCTTCCCTTCCCTTCCCTTCCCTTCCCTTCCCTTCCCTTCCCTTCCCTTCCCTTCCCTTCCCTTCCCTTCCCTTCCTTCCCTTCCCTTCCTTCCCTTCCCTTCCCTTCCCTTCCCTTCCCTTCCCTTCCCTTCCCTTCCCTTCCCTTCCCTTCCCTTCCTTCCCTTCCCTTCCCTTCCCTTCCCTTCCCTTCCCTTCCTTCCCTTCCCTTCCCTTCCCTTCCCTTCCCTTCCCTTCCCTTCCCTTCCCTTCCCTTCCCTTCCCTTCCCTTCCCTTCCCTTCCCTTCCCTTCCCTTCCCTTCCCTTCCCTTCCCTTCCCGCACCTTCCCTTCCCGCACCTTCCCTTCCCGCACCTTCCCTTCCCGCACCTTCCCTTCCCGCACCTTCCCTTCCCGCACCTTCCCTTCCCGCACCTTCCCGCACCTTCCCTTCCCGCACCTTCCCTTCCCGCACCTTCCCTTCCCGCACCTTCCCTTCCCCTTCCCCTTCCCTTCCCTTCCCTTCCCTTCCCTTCCCTTCCTTCCCCTTCCCCTTCCCTTCCCTTCCTTCCCTTCCCTTCCTTCCCTTCCCTTCCCTTCCCTTCCCTTCCCTTCCCTTCCCTTCCCTTCCCTTCCTTCCCTTCCCTTCCCTTCCTTCCCTTCCCTTCCCTTCCCTTCCCTTCCCTTCCTTCCTTCCTTCCCTTCCCTTCCCTTCCCTTCCCTTCCCTTCCCTTCCCTTCCCTTCCCTTCCTTCCCTTCCCTTCCCTTCCCTTCCCTTCCCTTCCCTTCCCTTCCCTTCCCTTCCCTTCCCTTCCCTTCCCGCACCTTCCCTTCCCGCACCTTCCCTTCCCGCACCTTCCCTTCCCGCACCTTCCCTTCCCGCACCTTCCCGCACCTTCCCTTCCCGCACCTTCCCTTCCCGCACCTTCCCTTCCCTTCCCTTCCCGCACCTTCCCTTCCCTTCCCGCACCTTCCCGCACCTTCCCTTCCCTTCCCGCACCTTCCCTTCCCGCACCTTCCCTTCCCTTCCCTTCCCTTCCCTTCCCGCACCTTCCCTTCCCTTCCCTTCCCTTCCCTTCCCTTCCCTTCCCTTCCCTTCCCTTCCTTCCCTTCCCTTCCCTTCCCTTCCCTTCCCTTCCCTTCCCTTCCCTTCCCTTCCCTTCCCTTCCCTTCCCTTCCCTTCCCTTCCCTTCCCTTCCCTTCCCTTCCCTTCCCTTCCTTCCCTTCCCTTCCCTTCCCTTCCCTTCCCTTCCCTTCCCTTCCCTTCCCTTCCCTTCCCTTCCCTTCCCTTCCCTTCCTTCCCTTCCCTTCCCTTCCCTTCCCTTCCCTTCCCTTCCCTTCCCCCTTCCCTTCCCTTCCCTTCCCTTCCCTTCCCTTCCCGCACCTTCCCGCACCTTCCCTTCCCTTCCCGCACCTTCCCTTCCCGCACCTTCCCTTCCCGCACCTTCCCTTCCCGCACCTTCCCTTCCCTTCCCTTCCCTTCCCTTCCCTTCCCTTCCCTTCCCTTCCCTTCCCTTCCCTTCCCTTCCCTTCCCTTCCCTTCCCTTCCCTTCCCTTCCCTTCCCTTCCCTTCCCTTCCCTTCCCTTCCCTTCCCTTCCCTTCCCTTCCCTTCCCGCACCTTCCCGCACCTTCCCTTCCCTTCCCGCACCTTCCCTTCCCTTCCCGCACCTTCCCTTCCCGCACCTTCCCTTCCCTTCCCTTCCCTTCCCTTCCCTTCCCTTCCCTTCCTTCCTTCCCTTCCCTTCCCTTCCCTTCCCTTCCCTTCCCTTCCCTTCCCTTCCCTTCCTTCCCTTCCCTTCCCTTCCCTTCCCTTCCCTTCCCTTCCCTTCCCTTCCCTTCCTTCCCTTCCCTTCCCTTCCCTTCCCTTCCCTTCCCTTCCCTTCCCTTCCCTTCCCTTCCCTTCCCTTCCCTTCCCTTCCCTTCCCTTCCCTTCCCTTCCCTTCCCTTCCCTTCCCTTCCCTTCCCTTCCCTTCCCTTCCCTTCCCTTCCCTTCCCTTCCCTTCCCTTCCCTTCCCTTCCCTTCCCTTCCCTTCCTTCCCTTCCCTTCCCTTCCCTTCCCTTCCCTTCCCTTCCCTTCCCTTCCCTTCCCGCACCTTCCTTCCTTCCCTTCCCTTCCCTTCCCGCACCTTCCCTTCCCTTCCCTTCCCTTCCCGCACCTTCCCTTCCCGCACCTTCCCTTCCCGCACCTTCCCTTCCCTTCCCGCACCTTCCCTTCCCTTCCCTTCCCTTCCCGCACCTTCCCTTCCCGCACCTTCCCTTCCCTTCCCTTCCCTTCCCTTCCCTTCCCTTCCCTTCCCTTCCCTTCCCTTCCCTTCCCTTCCCTTCCTTCCCTTCCCTTCCCTTCCCTTCCTTCCTTCCCTTCCCTTCCCTTCCCTTCCCTTCCCTTCCCTTCCCTTCCCTTCCCGCACCTTCCCTTCCCTTCCCGCACCTTCCCTTCCCGCACCTTCCCTTCCCTTCCCGCACCTTCCCTTCCCGCACCTTCCCTTCCCTTCCCGCACCTTCCTTCCCGCACCTTCCCTTCCCGCACCTTCCCTTCCCGCACCTTCCCTTCCCTTCCCGCACCTTCCCTTCCCGCACCTTCCCTTCCCTTCCCTTCCCTTCCCGCACCTTCCCTTCCCTTCCCTTCCCGCACCTTCCCTTCCCTTCCCTTCCCTTCCCTTCCCTTCCCTTCCCTTCCCTTCCCTTCCCTTCCCTTCCCTTCCCTTCCCTTCCCTTCCCTTCCCTTCCCTTCCCTTCCTTCCCTTCCCTTCCCTTCCCTTCCCTTCCCTTCCCTTCCCTTCCCTTCCCCTTCCCTTCCCTTCCCTTCCCTTCCCCTTCCCTTCCCTTCCCTTCCCTTCCCTTCCCTTCCCTTCCCTTCCCTTCCCTTCCCTTCCCTTCCCTTCCCTTCCCTTCCCTTCCCTTCCCTTCCTTCCCTTCCCTTCCCTTCCCTTCCCTTCCCTTCCCTTCCCTTCCCTTCCCTTCCCGCACCTTCCCGCACCTTCCCTTCCCGCACCTTCCCTTCCCGCACCTTCCCTTCCCGCACCTTCCCTTCCCGCACCTTCCCGCACCTTCCCTTCCCGCACCTTCCCTTCCCGCACCTTCCCTTCCCTTCCCTTCCCGCACCTTCCCTTCCCTTCCCGCACCTTCCCGCACCTTCCCTTCCCTTCCCGCACCTTCCCTTCCCGCACCTTCCCTTCCCTTCCCTTCCCTTCCCTTCCCGCACCTTCCCTTCCCTTCCCTTCCCTTCCCTTCCCTTCCTTCCCTTCCCTTCCCTTCCCTTCCTTCCCTTCCCTTCCTTCCCGCACCTTCCCTTCCCGCACCTTCCCTTCCCGCACCTTCCCTTCCCTTCCCTTCCCTTCCCTTCCCTTCCCTTCCCTTCCCTTCCCTTCCCTTCCCTTCCCTTCCCTTCCCTTCCCTTCCCTTCCCTTCCCTTCCCTTCCCTTCCCTTCCCTTCCCTTCCCTTCCCTTCCCTTCCCTTCCCTTCCCTTCCCTTCCCTTCCCTTCCCTTCCCTTCCCTTCCCTTCCCTTCCCTTCCCTTCCCTTCCCTTCCCTTCCCGCACCTTCCCTTCCCTTCCCTTCCCTTCCCGCACCTTCCCTTCCCGCACCTTCCCTTCCCGCACCTTCCCTTCCCGCACCTTCCCTTCCCTTCCCTTCCCTTCCCTTCCCTTCCCTTCCCTTCCCTTCCCTTCCCTTCCCTTCCCTTCCCTTCCCTTCCCTTCCCTTCCCTTCCCTTCCCTTCCCTTCCCTTCCCTTCCCTTCCCTTCCCTTCCCTTCCCTTCCCTTCCCTTCCCGCACCTTCCCGCACCTTCCCTTCCCTTCCCGCACCTTCCCTTCCCTTCCCGCACCTTCCCTTCCCGCACCTTCCCTTCCCTTCCCTTCCCTTCCCTTCCCTTCCCTTCCTTCCCTTCCCTTCCCTTCCCTTCCCTTCCCTTCCCTTCCCTTCCCTTCCCTTCCCTTCCCTTCCCTTCCCTTCCCTTCCCTTCCCTTCCCTTCCCTTCCCTTCCCTTCCCTTCCCTCCCTTCCCTTCCCTTCCCTTCCTTCCCTTCCCTTCCCTTCCCTTCCCTTCCCTTCCCTTCCCTTCCCTTCCCTTCCCTTCCCTTCCCTTCCCTTCCCTTCCCTTCCCTTCCCTTCCCTTCCCTTCCCTTCCCTTCCCTTCCCTTCCCTTCCCTTCCCTTCCCTTCCCTTCCCTTCCCTCCCTTCCCTTCCCTTCCCTTCCCTTCCCGCACCTTCCCTTCCCTTCCCTTCCCTTCCCTTCCCGCACCTTCCCTTCCCTTCCCTTCCCTTCCCGCACCTTCCCTTCCCGCACCTTCCCTTCCCGCACCTTCCCTTCCCTTCCCGCACCTTCCCTTCCCTTCCCTTCCCTTCCCGCACCTTCCCTTCCCGCACCTTCCCTTCCCTTCCCTTCCCTTCCCTTCCCTTCCCTTCCCTTCCCTTCCCTCCCTTCCCTTCCCTTCCCTTCCCTTCCCTTCCCTTCCCTTCCCTTCCCTTCCCTTCCCGCACCTTCCCTTCCCTTCCCGCACCTTCCCTTCCCGCACCTTCCCTTCCCTTCCCGCACCTTCCCTTCCCGCACCTTCCCTTCCCTTCCCGCACCTTCCCTTCCCGCACCTTCCCTTCCCGCACCTTCCCTTCCCGCACCTTCCCTTCCCTTCCCGCACCTTCCCTTCCCGCACCTTCCCTTCCCTTCCCTTCCCTTCCCGCACCTTCCCTTCCCTTCCCTTCCCGCACCTTCCCTTCCCTTCCCTTCCCTTCCCTTCCCTTCCCTTCCCTTCCCTTCCCTTCCCTTCCCTTCCCTTCCCTTCCCTTCCCTTCCCTTCCCTTCCCTTCCCTTCCCTTCCCTTCCCTTCCCTTCCCTTCCCTTCCCTTCCCTTCCCTTCCCTTCCCTTCCCTTCCCTTCCTTCCCTTCCCTTCCCTTCCCTTCCCTTCCCTTCCCTTCCCTTCCCGCACCTTCCCGCACCTTCCCGCACCTTCCCGCACCTTCCCGCACCTTCCCGCACCTTCCCTTCCCGCACCTTCCCTTCCCTTCCCTTCCCTTCCCTTCCCTTCCCTTCCCTTCCCTTCCCTTCCCTTCCCTTCCCTTCCCTTCCCTTCCCTTCCCTTCCCTTCCCTTCCCTTCCCTTCCCTTCCCTTCCCTTCCCTTCCCTTCCCTTCCCTTCCCTTCCCTTCCCTTCCCTTCCCTTCCCTTCCCTTCCCTTCCCTTCCCTTCCCTTCCCTTCCCTTCCCTTCCCTTCCCTTCCCTTCCCTTCCCTTCCCTTCCCTTCCCTTCCCTTCCCTTCCCTTCCCTTCCCTTCCCTTCCCTTCCCTTCCCTTCCCTTCCCTTCCCTTCCCTTCCCTTCCCTTCCCTTCCCTTCCCTTCCCTTCCCTTCCCTTCCCTTCCCTTCCCTTCCCTTCCCTTCCCTTCCCTTCCCTTCCCTTCCCTTCCCGCACCTTCCCGCACCTTCCCTTCCCTTCCCGCACCTTCCCTTCCCTTCCCGCACCTTCCCTTCCCGCACCTTCCCTTCCCGCACCTTCCCTTCCCTTCCCGCACCTTCCCTTCCCTTCCCTTCCCTTCCCTTCCCTTCCCTTCCCTTCCCTTCCCTTCCCTTCCCTTCCCTTCCCTTCCTTCCTTCCCTTCCCTTCCCTTCCCTCCTTCCCTTCCCTTCCCTTCCCTCCCTTCCCTTCCCTTCCCTTCCCTTCCCTTCCCTTCCCTTCCCTTCCTTCCCTTCCCTTCCCTTCCCTTCCCTTCCCTTCCCTTCCCTTCCCTTCCCTTCCCTTCCCTTCCCTTCCCTTCCCTTCCCTTCCCTTCCCTTCCCTTCCCTTCCCTTCCCTTCCCTTCCCTTCCTTCCCTTCCCTTCCCTTCCCTTCCCTTCCCTTCCCTTCCCTTCCCTTCCCGCACCTTCCCTTCCCTTCCCGCACCTTCCCGCACCTTCCCTTCCCTTCCCTTCCCGCACCTTCCCTTCCCGCACCTTCCCTTCCCTTCCCGCACCTTCCCTTCCCGCACCTTCCCTTCCCTTCCCTTCCCGCACCTTCCCTTCCCGCACCTTCCCTTCCCGCACCTTCCCTTCCCTTCCCTTCCCTTCCCTTCCCTTCCCTTCCCTTCCCTTCCCTTCCCTTCCCTTCCCTTCCCTTCCCTTCCCTTCCCGCACCTTCCCGCACCTTCCCGCACCTTCCCGCACCTTCCCGCACCTTCCCTTCCCTTCCCGCACCTTCCCTTCCCTTCCCTTCCCGCACCTTCCCTTCCCTTCCCTTCCCTTCCCGCACCTTCCCGCACCTTCCCGCACCTTCCCTTCCCGCACCTTCCCTTCCCTTCCCTTCCCTTCCCTTCCCTTCCCTTCCCTTCCCTTCCCTTCCCTTCCCTTCCCTTCCCTTCCCTTCCCTTCCCTTCCCTTCCCTTCCCTTCCCTTCCCTTCCCTTCCCTTCCCTTCCCTTCCCTTCCCTTCCCTTCCCTTCCCTTCCCTTCCCTTCCCTTCCCTTCCCTTCCCTTCCCTTCCCTTCCCTTCCCTTCCCTTCCCTTCCCTTCCCTTCCCTTCCCTTCCCTTCCCTTCCCTTCCCTTCCCTTCCCTTCCCTTCCCTTCCCTTCCCTTCCCTTCCCTTCCCTTCCCTTCCCTTCCCTTCCCTTCCCTTCCCTTCCCTTCCCTTCCCTTCCCTTCCCTTCCCTTCCCTTCCCTTCCCTTCCCTTCCCGCACCTTCCCTTCCCTTCCCGCACCTTCCCTTCCCGCACCTTCCCTTCCCTTCCCTTCCCTTCCCTTCCCGCACCTTCCCTTCCCGCACCTTCCCTTCCCGCACCTTCCCTTCCCTTCCCGCACCTTCCCTTCCCGCACCTTCCCTTCCCTTCCCGCACCTTCCCTTCCCGCACCTTCCCTTCCCGCACCTTCCCTTCCCGCACCTTCCCTTCCCTTCCCGCACCTTCCCTTCCCGCACCTTCCCTTCCCGCACCTTCCCTTCCCGCACCTTCCCTTCCCTTCCCTTCCCGCACCTTCCCTTCCCGCACCTTCCCTTCCCGCACCTTCCCTTCCCGCACCTTCCCTTCCCGCACCTTCCCTTTCCCTTTCCCTTTCCCTTTCCCTTTCCCTTTCCCTTTCCCTTTCCCTTTCCCTTTCCCTTTCCCTTTCCCTTTCCCTTTCCCTTTCCCTTTCCCTTTCCCTTTCCCTTTCCCTTTCCCTTTCCCTTTCCCTTTCCCTTTCCCTTTCCCTTTCCCTTTCTCCCATTTCTCCATGGATTCTGTTCCCATCTCTCCATGGATTCAGTTCCCATCTCTCCATGGATTCTGTTCCCGTCTCTCCATGGATTCAGTTCCCTCCCGGTGCCCCGGCAGAGCTGCCTCAGGGTCCCTGGGCTCTGTGCGGGGTGTGAAGATCGGGGGTGAGGTGGGGACGGGGATTTTCCCTCCCAGCTGCCCTGGAATTACCGGGAGAGCCATTCCCGGCTGGAGCCGAGCCAGCTTTCCCACCGCCTGCTCCCAAATCCCGCCGGTGATGGGGAGCGGCTCCTCTCAGCTGGGGCAGGAACGCGCTCCATCACCTCCCCCTCCCGCAGGGCCAGGAATTCCCATTTTCCCGAGTTTCTCTGCCATCCCTTCCAGCCTTTGGTGCTCCCGGGGCTCGGGAGCTGCCCTGGCCCGTCCTCTGGCGCTCCCCCGGCGCAGGGAGATGTTTTCCGGGGGAGGAGGAGCGCGGAGGGAGGGAGATGAGGCTGGCAGCGACAAGGGCTCTGTCACCGCTGCTGTGACAACAAACGGGGCTGGGTCTCGGCTTAACCCCAGCTCAGGACCAGGAGAGGCGAATTGGGAGATTCTGGCAGGGACAGGGTGACCCGGCAGCCTTTAAAATGACAGACGGCGGGGATCGATGGAATTTTGGGAAGAAATTCCTCCCTGTGAGGGCGGGGAGGGGCTGGGGTGGAATTCCCAGCTGTGGATCCCTGGAAGTGCCCAAGGCCAGGTTGGAGCAGCCTGGGACAGTGGGAACTGTCCCTGGGTGGGATTTGAGCTCCTTCCAACCCAACCCAGTCTGGAATTCTGCGATCCGGAATTTCACACTGCATTTGAGCATCTTTCCCTTTGGAGAAAACTCCTCCGTGCTTCTCCTGGCAAGGGCAAGTCCTGCAGAAGGGAATCCTCAGGGAGAACCGATCCCCGGCAATTCCCGCTGTTTCCAGCGGCATTCCTGGCCCTCACCCCGCTCCCAGGTGGATTTTAAAGAACACCCAGCCCGGGTGGGGCAGGAATGTGGGGTCAGGGAGGAGAGGCTGAAAACCCCCCCTGCAGCAGCTCCACCTCACAAAACACACCCCAAGAAGGGTCCCCGAGGCAGGAGGGGGCTCCTGGCTCCTCCGGGGAGCTTTCCTGAAGAAAAGGAGGAAAGGGCTGAGAGGAAGGAGGTTTGTCTTTACAAACAATCTGTGGGGCTGCTGATAAGATGAGAGATAACACTCTGATATCACTGAGAGATAACAGGAGCGATGGGATGGGTTCCACTGACACCATAAAACTCCACAAGGGTTAAGAATTAAGAAGGGATTATGCATTGGGGGGTATCCCAGGTATCAGGTGTTCTGGGAATTCTGGACCTCTCAAGTACCTCAGCCCATGGGGAAAGAGAGAAAGGGACAATGGGCTGGAAATTGGATAAAAAGGAGGCTGCACCCTCCAAAAATCTGAGAGACCCCAGGGGAATGGCCCATGGCCTCTCCCTTTATTGGAATAAAGTTAAAGGACTCCTCTGTCTCCTTTTTGGACATAAACCTCTGGCATTTGTGGATTAATTTTCCTGACAGGGGTCGATCCCGAGTGAGGAGCGTCCAGCCCTTTGTTAGTTCCCAGCTATTTAAAAATCACCTTCTGAGGTGTTCAGAGACCTCATTCCACACCAGCTCGCTCCCATTCTTCCCCTGCCATTCCCAAAATCCAATCTGCGCCGCTTTTGTCCGGCTGTCCGGCCCCGATTCCCACTCTGCCCATAAAACCCCTCCTGTTTACGGGCACAGAAAATCCCACCTCAGCGCTTCTGCCGCGCTCCGAAACGCCGAGGAAAAAGCCACATTTCAAAGCCTTTCACACTGCGAGCGCTGCAAATTAGAAAAGGCACAGTTCCTCCCCAGACGGAGTGCAGGCAATTACCCGGTGAAAGAAAGGGCGATTTCCATCCCTTTCGCCTCTGATGCTTTCAGGATCCATCAGGTTCTTATTTGTGGGGACCTTCGGCAGTTTGGGGCTGCTCCGAGAGTGGGAAAGGAGGAAATTGCTTTGCTTTGGCTTCGTTTTCACACTGCTTAAATAAAAGTCTTTGAGAGCCTTGGGGACTGAGTTTCTTTTCTGCAAACTTTCCTCCTCCTTCAGGCCCAACCTGCCGCAGCTTTCCACTGATGGTCATGCACAGAACGTGGAGTTTATTTGTGTATTAATAATATCTCTCCACACCCCTCAGACCTTGCTTAGCAAGTTCCCCGTGCAGGGAAACACCGGGAAATAATTTGGAATAATGCTTCCCCCTCTGATTCCATTGGTTCTGTCAGGATCAGCTTTTTCTCAGCTGCCCTTTGAGGAATATTCCAATAAATTTCTCCTCCCTTTGCTCCCCCTTCCTCGCTCCATCTGGGACTGGAGGAGCTCTCCACCAGCAGCATCTGTGTTTAATCAACTTTAATACTTCCACAGGCTATATATAAGTAAGGGAAATGTTCTGGACAGGGAATAATTATCCCTTTAATTACACGGGAGAAGCTGGATCCACTGCCGGGGGCTCAAGGAGAGCAGGGGGCACTTCCAGGAGCAGCAGCCAGGCTGTGGATTTTCCTTAAATCCCATCCCATTCCCACCTCCCACCACCCCAGGGTGCCCCATCCTGGCCTGGGACACTTCCAGCCGTGAATTCTCTGGGAATTCTATCCCACCACCCTCACAGGGAGAAATTCCATCCCCAAATCCCATCTTATCCCTGCCCTCTGCCACTTTAAAGCCATTTAAATTAACTTTAATTCCGTCTGGAGAAAACGGGGGGGTTTGAGAGCAAAAAAGTGAGCAGGAATTAAAAACTTGGCTCCCAGCAGACAGGACCTGCCCGTGAGCGCTCTCAGCCCATCCTGACCGTGCAGAAAAATCCCATTTTTGCTGGGATTTCGCTCTGCAGCTGGTCCTGGCTGTGGGTTTGATGTGTGAGAGTGAAAAATTCCTGGTTTGGATTCCAGCAGGTGCTGCCTTCCCCGCAGCCGTGAGCAGCAGGAGCCTGGCAGAGGGGCTGGCAGAGCAGCCGCGCTCCTGCCGAGTTTTCCTATCAATTTCGCATTCCTGAATTGATCCAGACAATCATCGGAGATTTTCCGAGCTTCTATGAAGCCTCTGATCCCGGAGCTCCGTTGTTAAACGCGTTTATCACGCACGCACCGACACAGCCGCGAAATTCACGAAATTCGCAAAATTCACGGGAGCTTTGTGCTCCAAAATCGGCGCTTTCCGGGCGAGATTCACCTCGCAGGGGGAACAAATTCAAGGTCAACATCTCTCTTAGCTGTGGTTCTTAAAGCCTGGATCAGACCCTTGGATTGAGGCATCTCGGGAAGGAAAGGATGAGGAGCCGAGCCTGAATCTGCTCCCTCGGGGGAGGTGAGGAATTCTCGAGCCCCCCGAAATCATCGCCGCCTTTAAACGCAGAAATGGGAGCCCTGAGCGTGGCAAAGTCTTGGCTGTGGCTGGGAATTGCTCCTGTCCACACATAAACACTGAATTTCCAGAGTTCTGGGTATCGGAGGGGGCTGTGCTCTGCCTGCTCATGGACGGGATTCATCATTCCAGGGAAAAAAGGTGGATGGAGCAGAGGGCAGGCAATTAAATTCCAGCTAAATGAAACATCCTTCTCCTAAACCTCAGAGTTTGTCCCATCCCTCCCTCTTTGTCCTCCCTGGCTGCGGGATCATCACGGAGCCTTCGGACCGGCCCTTCAGCTCTGCTTTTGGGCACGCAGAAAAGCAAACAACCGCCCCCAAAACAATTTCCCCGTGATTAAAGATCCGCTGCTGCTAAAAATATTGAGAGCAGGAATCAGGCCGAATAATAGACTTGGCAGCGTGCAGCAGAGCCGACAGAAACTGCTGGCACCGTGCAGAAAACAAACATCAAAAGACAAAATAGCATCAGACACTTTGAAGCACTGGAATTTTTTTTTTTTTTTTCCGTCGCCTTTCGCTCACGCCCTTTTGCCAAGGTTGTTTGCGCATCCCTGTGTAATTCCAGCTCATTCCTGAAGTCAAGATATTCCCTGAAATGTGCCTGGGATGGCTCCTGCCCTTGTGTGCTTCTCGCTCTGGTTGGGAGCAGAACCCTCAGGGGTGTCCTGAAGCTTTTGTTCCGCTTAATTTGTTTCCTCTTTTCCTTAAAATGTTTGGAAGTTGTTCCTCCCTCCTTCCCCTCCCTAGGAGGGAGCTCTCAGGCTGTGTCCTGTCCACTGCCCTTTATTAATAACCCAGCCATTAATTGGCTTTAATGGCTGATTTGCAGGCTCAGGAAGGGCCTGACCCAGAGGAGCACCTGGGACACCTCCCCAAGGGCAGGACACGGAATTCTCCAGGGAATCTTCCCCAGGGAATCCTCCCCAGGGAATCCTCCCTTGGGAATCCTCCCCAGGAAACTTCCCCGGGGAATCCTCCCCAGGAATCCTCCCCAGGAATCTTCCCCAGGGAATCCTCCCCAGGAATCCTCCCCAGGAAACTTCCCCAGGGAATCCTCCCCAGGAATCCTCCCCAGGGAATCCTCCCCAGGAATCCTCCCCAGGAATCCTCCCCAGGAATCCTCCCCAGGGAATCCTCCCCAGGAATCCTCCCCAGGAAACTTCCCCAGGGAATCCTCCCCAGGAATCCTCCCCAGGAATCCTCCCCAGGAATCCTCCCCAGGAATCCTCCCCAGGGAATCCTCCCCAGGAATCCTCCCCAGGAAACTTCCCCAGGGAATCCTCCCCAGGGAATCCTCCCCAGGAATCCTCCCCAGGAGTCCTCCCCAGGAATCTTCCCCAAGGAATCTTCCCCTGGGAATCCTCCCCAGGAATCTTCCCCAGGGAATCCTCCCCAGGAATCCTCCCCAGGAATCCTCCCCCAGGGAATCCTCCCCAGGAATCCTCCCCAGGAATCCTCCCCCAGGGAATCCTCCCCAGGAATCCTCCCCAGGAATCTTCCCCAGGGAATCCTCCCCAGGAATCCTCCCCTGGAATCCTCCCCAGGAATCCTCCCCTGGAATCCTCCCCCAGGGAATCCTCCCCAGGAATCTTCCCCAGGAATCTTCCCCAAGGAATCTTCCCCTGGGAATCCTCCCCAGGGAATCCTCCCCAAGGAATTTTCCACAGGGTATCTTCCCCAAGGAACCATCCCCAGGGAATCCTCCCCAGGAATTTTCCCCAGGGAATCCTCCCCAGGGAATCCTCCCCAGGGAATGCAGGGTGGCTGGTGGGATCAGGTTGTGACCACACTGATTTTCCACAGGGATTTATTCAGTGCTCAGAACCTGCCCAAGCTGCTCCGGGGTGACTGCCCGGGGTTCAAACCCCTCTGCAGGGCTCTGGGGAAGGTCACAGCCAGGTTTCTGTGGGATCAGCTCCGTGCTCAGCGTTCCGGGAAGGCGGCGGAGCAGCGCAGCAGGAGCTGAACCGACACAAACGCGGCTCTGTCCTTTCCGCCCCGCGGAGCTGAGCCTCGGGGACACCTCGGGGACACCTCGGGGACACCTCGGGGCTCCACCACTGCCTCAGAGCAGAGGTGGAACAGCCCAAACCCCACCTCTCCAGCTCCATTCCTGCTTTACAGGCACGAGGAAAACAGCCCCGGCCACTTCAGCCACAGCTCAGGAGCCTTTGCAGAGAAGCGGCTTTGGGAGAGCCTGGCTGGGAACTGCCACCAGCTGCTTTGGCTGGAGCTGAGGAAAAACTTCTGAGGAGCTCAGGAGCAGTGATGGAAGGGAGTCAGAGCCAGCCTGGGATGGGGAAGGACAGAGGACACTGAGGAGGAGCAGGGATGGAATCAGGAATGGAGCAGGAATGGATTCAGAGCCAGCCTGGGATGGGGAAGGACAGAGGATGCTGAGGAGGAGCAGGGATGGAATCAGAGCCATTCTGGGATGGGGAAGGACAGAGGATGCTGAGGAGGAGCAGGGATGGAAGCAGGGATGGAATCAGAGCCATTCTGGGATGGGGAAGGACAGAGGATGCTGAGGAGGAGCAGGGATGGAATCAGGGATGGAATCAGAGCCAGTCTGGGATGGGGAAGGACAGAGGACACCGAGGAGGAGCAGGGATGGAAGCAGGGATGGAATCAGAGCCAGTCTGGGAAAAGGGAAGGACAGAGGCCCAGGACAGGAGGCACTGACCCTGCTGAGTGCTGAGGGCACTGGAGGATGGCTGTGCTGAAGGACTGGAATGTCCTGAACATGAAGGGAGCAGCTCCCAGGGCTGTTTTTGCTGATCTCTGCAGATCCTGTGGGCATCCAGCACAGAGCATCGAGGCTGGGGTGGTGTTCATCACACCCCAACACCCACAGGAGCAGGGATTGGCCAGATCTGGAGCCCAGGGGAGCTTTCTGAGCAGCACCCAGAGTTTGGTGTGGGGCTGCCTTGGACACAGCCTGTCCTGTTCTGGAAACAAAACAGAGCACAGAGCCCATCCAGCCCTGCCAGCTGCTCCTCACACCCCAAACGTGCCATGAGCACCGAGCTGGGGATGGTGGGGAGGGCTTTACCCAGGGTCAGGGGATAATGACCTCCAAAGTTTCAAGACTTTGAGCCCAGCAGAGCAGCAAATCCTGCTGTCAGTCTGGAGCTTGTTAGCAACGCTCCTCTGGCTGGGCTCGGGGTGATTAGTGAGCTCCCAGCCCGCGGGAAGGAACAAGGGCTAACAAGGTTTGGATTCCACCTTCCCCAAATGAAAGCAGCAGTGTTTCCCTTCATTTATTTGTTTTTTTGTTGTGTTTCTTAGGGGGAAAAATTGGTGTGGTCAGGAATCTCCTTCCCTGAGTGCACTGACAGTAATAAATGTATCCAATTACTTCTCCTGGAGTCGTTAAAATTCACTGGTGTTTGTGCAAACACTCCCACACACACGGGGAGTTCTGCAGGGATTAGATCCTTAACCAAGCATGAGAACTGTGCAGGATAAATCCACAGGAACACAAACCAGCCCTGGGAGCACAGGAACAGAACCCCAGCCCTGGATGGGCTGCAGGGATGTGTGTTCATCCAGATCCTGGAGCAGAAATCCTGGATTTGGGAACAGAACCAGCCCTGGATAAACCACATGGATCTGTGTTCATCCAGCCCCTGGGGCAGAAATCCTGGATTCAGAGCAGAACCTGCCCCCGGATGAACCATGTGGATCTGTGTTCATCCAGCCCCTGCAGCAGAATTCCTGGATTTGGAAACAGAACCCCAGCCCTGGATGAGCCATGGACACAGGAGCACAACCCCAGCCCTGGATGGGCTGCAGGGATCT
This sequence comes from Poecile montanus, assembly GCA_038429875.1. Taxonomy (NCBI): domain Eukaryota; kingdom Metazoa; phylum Chordata; class Aves; order Passeriformes; family Paridae; genus Poecile; species Poecile montanus. The sequence continues at coordinate 7,728,220 of CM076524.1, read as the reverse complement.
GTGTTCACCCAGCCCCTGCAGCAGAATTCCTGGATTCAGGAACAGAACCCCAGCCCTGGATGAACCATGAGGATCCGTGTTCATCCAGCCCCTGCAGCAGAATTCCTGGATTCAGGAACACAACCCCAGCCCTGTATGAGCCACATGGATCTGTGTTCACCCAGCCCCTGGAGCAGAAATCCTGGGTTCGGGAATAGAACCCCAGCCCTGGATGAACCATGTGGATCTGTGTTCATCCAGCCCCTGGAGCAGAATTCCCAGACTCAGGAACAGAACCCCAGCCCTGGATGAACCATGTGGATCTGTGTTCATCCAGCCCCTGGAGCAGAATTCCTGGATTCAGGAACAGAACCAGCCCTGGATGAACCATGTGGATCTGTGTTCGTCCAGCCCCTGCAGCAGAATTCCCGGACACGCCAGCAGGAGCTCAGAGCAGCAGCTCTGATCGGCACAACCCTCACATCTCGCATGTTCTCAGCCCTCTGATGCAGCCCCGGGAAGGTTCCAGCCTTCCCTCCCGGAGGCAGAAATCTCAGCCTGCCGCTCGCTCCTCTCATGGAAACGCTGCTGGACAATCCACAGCATCAGCTGGAATTTCTGCCAGGCGCAGGGAGCGGGGTTGGAGGTGGAAAAACGCACGGCGGAGCTGGCACAGGATGGAAGATCTGCGGCGATTCTTCTGCTCATGAAATCCTTCCAAATCCTCAGCAGCGCCTCCCGGCGCGGCCCGCGAGTGGCGCTGCGCGGTCACCGAAAACCGGGATTTGGGAAAAACAGAGCGGCTAAACCGGGAATAAACCCGGGACTCGCTAAACCGGGAATAAACCCGGGACTCGCTAAACCGGGAATAAACCCGGGACTCGCTAAACGGGGAATAAACCCGGGACTCGCTAAACCGGGAATAAACCCCGGGCCCCGCTAAACCGGGCATAAACCCGGGCATCGCTGAACCGGGAATAAACCCGGGACTCGCTAAACCGGGAATAAACCCGGGACTCGCTAAACCGGGAATAAACCCGGGACCCGCTAAACCGGGAATAAACCCGGGCCTCACTAAACCGGGCATAAACCCGGGCCCCGCTAAACCGGGAATAAACCTGGGACTCACTAAACCGGGCATAAACCCCGGGCCCCGCTAAACTGGGAATAAACCCGGGCCTCGCTAAACCGGACACCGGCCTGAGCACCTCGGCGCTGGGGGTGACATTCCCGGGTCTGGGGGTGACATTCCCGGGGTTAGGGGTGACATTCCCGGGACAGGGGGTGACATTCCCGGGATTGGGGGTGACATTCCCGGTGCTGGGGGTGACATTCCCGAGATTGGGGGTGACATTCCCGGGATTAGGGGTGACATTCCCGGGTCTGGGAGTGACATTCCCGGCTCTGGGGGTGACATTCCCGGGACAGGGGGTGACATTCCCGGTGCTGGGGGTGACATTCCCGGGATTGGGGGTGACATTCCCGGGATTGGGGGTGACATTCCCGGGTCTGGGGGTGACATTCCCGGGGTTAGGGGTGACATTCCCGGGTCTGGGGGTGACATTCCCGGTGCTGGGGGTGACATTCCCGGGATTGGGGGTGACATTCCCGGTGCTGGGGGTGACATTCCCGGGATTGGGGGTGACATTCCCGGGGTTAGGGGTGACATTCCCGGGTCTGGGGGTGACATTCCCGGGATTAGGGTGACATTCCCGGGACAGGGGGTGACATTCCCGGGATTGGGGGTGACATTCCCGGGGTTGGGGTGACATTCCCGGGATTGGGGGTGACATTCCCGGGATTGGGGGTGACAGTCCCGGTGCTGGGGGTGACATTCCCGGGATTGGGGGTGACAGTCCCGGTGCTGGGGGTGACATTCCCGGCTCCCCACCTTGGCCAGGTGTGATCCCAAATCCCACGGACCCTCCAGACCCTCCGGAGGTCACAGAGGAACCCCAAGCTCCCAAACCCCTTTGCAGGGTCAAAAAAAACTTTAAAAGGACTCGGAAAAAAAACACTAAAAGTGAAAAAAAACCCAAAAATCCCTCCTCCTCCAAAAACAAAAGCTGGTTTTGTTTTGAAGTCATCAGCTCGTGCTGTGACGCCCACGAGAATTCGCTGACGGAGCCTTTTGCTCCCGTTTATTTCAGGATTTGGATTTATTCAGGATTTATTTCAGGGCTGGACGGCGGAGTTTGGGACAAGGACACGGCAAGAGGAGCAGGGAAGTGTCACAGGATACGGGGGCGCTCTGCAGAGGGAGATGGGGGATGGATTTTATGTATTCGGTATAAAAATTAAAAATACAAGAATGCAGAATTCCATCTGAAGGCGCTGCAGCTTTGCTTCCGAGGCCGTGCTCCAACATTCCCCGAATTTCCCATTCCCAGCGGAAATTCCAGCCTCTCATACTTGGCCAACATCTTCCCACTGATTTGAGTAAATCCGAGCCCAAATTTAGGGGAACACCTGCAGCAGGAAGGTTTTCCACGGGAAGGAATTTATCCAGGAAGCGCTGAGGATTATTTAAGTTTTCCCCAGTGAAATTCAGAGATGTTTTTGCTGGAATGGTCCCAGATGATCTCAACAGGAATCGGTTTTGGATTGGTAAAAACTGACACATTACCGAGAGCATGGCTGGGAAAAGACGGAAAGAAAGATGGGATCTGCTTCAGGGTTTGTTTTATTTAATTACAGCTGTGGGAAAGAAACAGAAAACGGCCGGGAAGGTGATGGGCAGAGGGCTCAGCCCCGTTATGGATCATTCCTGGTTTATTTCTTATTTATTTAATTTATTTTATCCTTTCTGGAAAGCAGAGGGGTCCCGCAGGAAAGGTGGGAATTGTTGAATTGTTCCTCTCTCACAGCGCTGCCCTAATCCCCGTGTGAAAAACGAGGTTCACTTATTTTTTAATTTTAATATTTTAATAGAAAGACAATTAGGAGATAAAAATAAAGAATACAGATATGGCCAGGTGTCTCTGCATTCAGCCCAGAGAGCACACCTGACTAACAAAGGATTGTCCCTGAAAAACAGAACCCTATTACATATTCATAAATTTTCATGCATGATTCAAACATTTCTCTTAAGTTTTGGATGTTTCTCTGTTTAATTTTTGACTTGCCCCCTTCCCAATAGATCAATCTTCTTGGTTCCACCGAGTTTCACATTCCCTGATAGCAGAGGTTCAATAAATTCTTCCCCCGGAGCTCTGGTCACTGCTGTCTTCATCTGGATAAAATAATCTAAGAATGGAGGGGGGTCTTTAACTATTAACTAATTATTTAACTATTCAGTCTTTGGGTTATATAAACAAAAAATAGTTTTTGTTTTAATATCATGTTATAGCCTAACACATATATGTATTATATCACTATTTCTGAGTTTCATCAATAACAGAAATAGGAGGAACTATATTAATACAACAAAGTTTTCTAACCTTATACACATAACATTCATTTTAATATTTGCGAAAAGCCAATAATATGATATGTATCTATCACACCCGTGACGAGGGAGAGCGGCACGGCCCTGCAGCCCCCTCCATGCAGATAAAATTGCATTAATTAATGAATCCCTGCCTCGCTGGGGGCAGCGCTGATCTCCCCTGGGGCACCCCAGGAGCCCCAGCAGCTCCTCTGCCCCAGATCCCCCCCCAAAGGTGGAAATCCCTCCCCAGCCCCGGAGCGGGGAGGCTGATAAAGATTCCCTTCGCTTTTTCCTCCCCTTCTCAGAACTTAATGAGCCCGAATTGGTGGCTCGTAATCAGGCATTGGCCTTTTCATCTCCGCAGGTTTTGTTTACAGAAGCTGATTAGAGCAGAGCTGGGCGAGGTGGGGATGGCTCCGCACTGCTCAATGACCCGAGCCGGCGGCACAAAGCTCGGGAAATGATCCAGAAACGGCGATTAAAGGAACCATTCTTGATGTAAACAGAGCCTGTCCCTCCCCACTGCTCACGGAGCCCCCGGCGCTGCTCCTGAGTCTGCCAGGGATCTGCTGGGATCCACCCTGAGCTCTGCTGGGATCCATCCAGGGATCTGCTGGGATCCATCCTGAGCTCCGCTGGGATCCACCCTGAGCTCCACTGGATCCATCCTGAGCTCCGCTGGATCCATCCAGGGATCCGCTGGGATTCATCCAGGGATCCGCTGGGATCCATCCTGAGCTCCGCTGGGATCCATCCTGAGCTCCGCTGGATCCACCCTGAGCTCCGCTGGGATCCATCCAGGGATCCGCTGGGATCCATCCTGAGCTCCACTGGGATCCATCCTGAGCTCCACTGGGATCCATCCTGAGCTCCACTGGGATCCACCCTGAGCTCCGCTGGGATCCATCCTGAGCTCCGCTGGGATCCACCCTGAGCTCCCCTGGGATCCATCCTGAGCTCCGCTGGGATCCATCCTGAGCTCCACTGGGATCCATCCTGAGCTCCGCTGGATCCAGCCTGAGCTCTGCTGGGATCCATCCTGAGCTCCTCTGGGATCCATCCTGAGCTCCACTGGGATCCATCCTGAGCTCCCCTGGGATCCATCCTGAGCTCATCTGGGATCCAGCCTGAGCTCCACTGGGATCCATCCTGAGCTCCCCTGGGATCCATCCTGAGCTCTGCTGGGATCCATCCTGAGCTCCACAGGGATCCATCCTGAGCTCCCCTGGGATTCACCCTGAGCTCCGCTGGATCCAGCCTGAGCTCTGCTGGGATCCATCCAGGGATCTGCTGGGATCCACCCTGAGCTCCGCTGGGATCCATCCTGAGCTCCGCTGGGATCCATCCTGAGCTCCACTGGGATTCACCCTGAGCTCCGCTGGATCCAGCCTGAGCTCTGCTGGGATCCATCCAGGGATCTGCTGGGATCCACCCTGAGCTCCGCTGGGATCCATCCTGAGCTCCACTGGGATCCACCCTGAGCTCCACTGGGATCCATCCTGAGCTCCGCTGGGACCAGGAATTTCCATATGGGAAGGGAACTGAAATCATCCGGTGCCACTGCCAGGGACACACCCAGGGTCACCCCCAGTGACACCCCAGGGACAACCCCCAGTGCCACCCCCAGGGACACCCCCAGGGACACCCCCAGGACACCCCCAGGGACACCCCCAGGGACACCCCCAGGGACACCCCCAGGACACCCCCAGGGACACCCCCAGTGCCACCCCCAGTGCCACCCCCAGTGCCACCCCCAGGGATACCCCCAGAGTCACCCCCAGGGACACTCCCAGGGACACCCCCAGTGACACCCCCAGGGACACCCCCAGTGACACCTCCAGTGACACCCCCAGGGACACCCCCAGGGACACCCCCAGTGACACCTCCAGTGACACCTCCAGTGACACCCCCAGGGACACCCCCAGTGCCAACCCCAGGGACACCCTCAGGGTCACCCCCAGGGACACCCCAGGGACACCCCCAGGGTCACCCCCAGTGCCCCAGGCTTCTCCAGCCTGGCCTTGGGCACTGCCCCAGCTCAGGGCGAGCGCTGGGGCTGGGACCCGCCTCCCTTTGCCAATTAGGCATTAATTACCAACTTCTTAATCTGCTCTAGGAAGGAGCAGATTCTCCAGTTCTCATCCCAAGCGTTCGCTGCTCTCAGCTCCCTCTCCTGCCATCAGTCAGCACCAAAGCTGCTCCTCCAAAGCTGGAACTCCCTGGAAGTGCCCAAGGAGCAGCGGGAAAGCAGCAGGTGCTGGGAAAAGCCATCCCTGGAAGTGCCCAAGGGACTCGGAGCAACCTGGGACAGTGGAAGTTGTCCCTGGATGGGCTTTGGGGTCCATCCCAACCCAAACCACTCTGGGATGATAAAATCTCCCAGTTCAGGCTGCCTCTCTCCACTTGTGCCCCAGGAATTTGCCCTCAGCCAGGGTTCCCAGGCACTGCTTTCCTGGGAAAGGTCCCGATGGATGCTCAGCTCCGGGTGGTCCATGCAGAACCTCCCAGCCCTGGCACTGTGGCTCTGGGCCCCCCTAAAAGTGTGGGGCTGCCCAAAGCCCGGCCCCGTGCCCAGCCCCGCTGTGTGAGCAATCTCAATTCACATTTCTCCTCATCTCCAGTGTGTGCCAAACTTTCCTGGGGAATTTGAGGGAACTGGGTGATGGATATCGTGCATTTCTCAGCCTGGCCCACCAGAAAGGCCCCAGGGTGGAGATTTTTTTGTGCTTGGGCATTTTCTGTTGAAAAATCAATGCATTTATTAACAAAGCTATAAAATAACATCACCCACTGTTTTTAACCAGCTTTGACTCATCCAGCTTCCAGAAGTGAGGTGGAAAATGCAGTCCCAGAGGCCTCGTGGTGTGTCCTGAACACGCACGGGAAAATCGCGTTCCCGTCATCGGCCAGGAAGGAGCGCGGCCATGGAGCCAGGAGAGCCCTGTCCCCACAGCGAGGGACTGTTCTGTTCCTGCTGAGCTCTGCTGTACTCCACAACCTCAGGATCACGTCCAGGGAAGCTGCAGGGTTCTGGGGACCAGCATGGAACACCAACGAGACGGGTTCTGTTCATGGAAACATTTATTCAGCATGGGAACAGCTCAGATCCAGAACAGAGAGCCCCGAACAGAGCAGGGGTTTTTGAGGGACAGAACTCTTGAGGGTCTCCACCCTTGAGGGTGGAGTTCAGGGTCAGGGACCACTGGAAACACAGCAAGGGAGAAACCCCCAGGGACTCAAACCCAATCAGAACCCCTGGGCCGCCCTTCACAAGGGGTTTGGGGTGGGACAATGCTTATCTGAGAGTGACTCTGCCTCCCTAAGGCACTTCAGAACAGAAATCCTTTTTTCTCCTGGGCTGAAGAGGCTGCTCAGGCCCAGGGGTTGTTTGGAAGCTCTTCTGAGCAAAACCCTGAATTCGGCCGGGGTCACTCCCTGGAGGGAGCCTTGCGCATCCTCCTCCCTCTCCTGATGGGTTTCCCGCATTCCTGTGGCATTCCCAAGGATCAGGAAAGCTCCAACCAACACCGGGGGCTCCTTAAACATCGAGGAATTAAACCCCGTTTTCCATGACCTCCCAGGCAGCGGTCAAGGAAAACACCGGGAGCAGCCCTGCCCCTCCTTGGCCGTTCCAAGGCCATTCAGCCGCTGTTAAAGGACGCAGAGAGGCAAGAAAAAAAAAATTATATAGTCAGTCTTGCTAAATTAGTTTACCTAAAATTGTATGTGTGAGTGATTTTAATCAAAATCTAATTTCCCCTCTTTTTTAGAGTAACCGAAATGAGATTTTTCTAATTTACTTTTCGCGGTTCAAGTTTCTCATAATTCTTCTGTGGTCGTGACAGCCCCGTGAAAAGCGTCTGCTGCTACAAAGCATTAAAAAAAATTAGATTTTCAAATTGATGTGCTAAATTAAAAATGTTTAATGTTTCTCATCAAAGGCACAGGAGTGTGCACAGGGGCCCTCGGTACAGTTAGAGGCACCAGACTTTTTTCATCTGTTTCTTTAATTCACGTTGCAAAGGCAACTCTGCTGCGAAAATTAACGAGCTACAAGCGAAAAGTGTTGTAAAATAGTGTCTTCAGAGGAAATACCTTTTAATTTCTCCCCCTCCCCATTGCTGCTCTGACCTCGCGGATGTCATAATAAAAATAGATGCTGCGTTCTGTTCCTCCCCGACTTCAGATGCAGTTCTACCATATTCTGGCTGAGAATTTATTTATTTATTCTCCTAATTCTCTGGGCTTTGCTTGCTAATTCCCATGGTTTAGGAGATCAAGTTATTTCTGTAAATTGACTTAAAATTATTAATGCAGTCAGATCTGGGCTCCTGCCTTCAGCAGCTGCTTGGGAGGTGGCTCTGAGCTGGGCTGGGACCTCTGGGGCAGCTGCTGGCCTGGGGGTGTTTCAGGAGTTCCAGTTTCTGCTGAAACGGAGTTTTCCTTGCTGAAAATTGAATTTTTTCGTGGTTTAATTTACAGGAAAAGTAAATTTGAATTTTAGCTGAAGCTGGGAGCTGGAAGTTGGGCTGGGCCTGGCAGGACGAGGAGCTGGGAAAGGTGGAGCAGGTTCGGTGGGTTTGGGTTTATGGTGGGACCTCAGCTGGGCTTAAAAGGGAAAGAGGGAGAAGATCCTCGAGGAAATGGAGGAAATCCTCAGGAAATGGAAAAGATACTCAGGGAAATGGAGAAAATCCTCAGGAAATGGAAAAGATACTCAAGGAAATGGAAAAGATCCTTGAGGAAACAGAGAAGATCCTCCAGGAAATGGAAAAGATCCTCAGGAAATGGAAAAGATACTCAAGGAAATGAAAAAAGATCCTTGAGGAAATGAAAAAAGATCCTTGAGGAAATGGAAAAGATCCTTGAGGAAACAGAGAAAATCCTTGAGGAAATGGAGAAAATCCTTGAGGAAATGGAGAAAATCCTTGAGAAAATGGGGAAAATCCTGGAGGAAATGGAGAAAATCCTCAAGGAAATGGAGAAAATCCTCAAGGAAACGGAGAAAATCCTTGAGAAAATGGGGAAAATCCAACACCAGACTCATGGCACGGAGAGCAGCAGAGAAACTTCACACCCAGCCTGAAAAACCTGAGAACCACCAAGTTTTGGTGGCACAAGAAAAAGCTGGATCCCTTTTTATGGGCCAGGACAATTCCTGCCCCCTCCTCCCAACCCAGGGATCTCTGACAGTCTGTGGGTGGAATGTTCTGGAAGCTGCAGAGGGGGGGCACCTTCAGTGCTGATATTTTTAAAATAAACATTCAAAACAGCACCTGAAGATAATTTGAAAGGTGGAGAGGCAGAAAATGAATCCCTGTAAAATACTGCCTGGCAAATTAAAAGACATCATTGATTCTATTAGCTAATTTTCCCAATTAAGTGTTGCTAATTGCCAGAGATGGTGTTTGTTTGGAACAGCCACCGCACCCAGGCTGGGCTGCGGCTGCACATTGACAGGAAAAGTCACTGAATGTTGGTTTTTCCTTCTCCTCAGCCCAGGATTTGCTTCCAGGATACCCAGAGCCATCCCTGAGCTCTCCACCTCCGAATTCCCCACGGAACTGGATTTATCCATGTGCAGAGGTGGCAGAGGCTCCAAAAAAATTCCCAAAACTTCTGGAAAATCACCAGGGGATGGATCTGGCCCAGAGCTGCACTGTGAGGGTCCCACAGCTCTGCTCAGCTCAGGAACTGCTCTCCAGAGACATTCTCTAATTAAAGCTGGAACCAGAGCCTTCCAACATCCCATCAATTTTCTGTCATTAGGAAGAAACTAATTCAGTTTTCCTCACCCTGATGTCTTGGTCAAGTTTCCATCACCAGGCCCAGAAATACGAGACCAACAAACGTTCTGAGCTTCACCTGGTGCAGGAGGCTCCACTCATCCCAACAAATACGGAATTTCCCCATCCCTTGTGCCTTCTTTCCAGCACGGATAACGTTTCCCGAGTGCTGGACTCATTAATTAATAATACCTCAAACTGCTTTCACTGAGTGTGAGAGATAAAGGAAGAAACAAATTCCTGGAGCTGGCGGAACAGGATCTGCTCCCATGGAGCATCTTCCATGGAAAAGCCTCCGTTGCTTCCCAGCGCTCCCAGAGGCCGGGAATGGGCTGTTGACATGTGAGAAGGAGTTTGGATTACGTTTCGAGCTGTGTTTAGAGCACCAGGGGATGAATTATCCTAATTGGTGTATTAGTCTCAGTTACACAGAGTAATCACCACAGGCTGCCTCTGTTTTCATTAGAAATTTAATTAAGTTTATCAATGTTTAGCTTCTTTGGCCTTGTTTTCCACCACCTTCCCCAGGCTTTGCTTTGTTTAATCAATATTTTTAGTGAGATGGGAGGGAAATGTTTCTCCAGTGCACCTTGGTTTTCGTTTTCCATTTTTTCCCCCCTCTTGACACGAATCTGTTGGAAGCAGAGGAAGTCAGAAATTCTTTATTTGACTCAAATAAAGAAGTTTCTTACTCCAGTAACACCTCCAGCAGTCACCAAACCCTTCCCCACCCCACCCTGGCAATTCCTGACCACATTTCTCCAAAGCACTGGCGAACTTCAAGGCCCTGGAGGCCCCAGACAAAACACAAAGCACAAAAATCAAAACCTTCTGGGCAATTTTATGCCAGGCAACGATTCCTGGGGTGCTCAGGAGCCGAACAGCTCCCCCTGAGTGCTGGGCCCTGGTGTTTAATGCCTGTTTGGGGCGCAATTTTCTTGTTTTGCTGCTATTTTTGTCCTTAAAAATCGTGGCAATTTAGCAACCTATTGACTTCAGGGTGGTTTTTTTTTCCCCTAAAAGCTGCTGGCTGCATAATTCAAGCTCACACATAAACTGGGAGCTGTTTGCTTTAGCAGCAGCTGTAATTTCAGCCTAACCCCAGCACAAAGCCTGCAAAATGGCATTTAGGCCAGGGAGGCAATTCTGCCTAACAGAACAGCTAAATAATCATCCCAGCGCCGCTTTTTGAGGGGTTTTATCCTTCCCACCTCGTCCTCCTCCTCCTGGCACCAGGCTCTTTGGGAAGCTGTTGGGAGCACAGAGTTGTGGGGTGGAAATGTCACAATAAAGCAATGTTCTGCACAGCAGCTCAGAGCGCCAGGAAAACAGGCAGCAAGATCAAATGATGCATTAGAGGGGTCGAAAGGACAAGAAAATGACACTTTTTAAAGCCTGAGGGTTTGGTTTTTGTTGTTGTTTTGGTGGTTTTTTTTCTTTCCTGTCTTGGTTTTTTTGTGGCCTCACTCTGCAGCCCAAAGTGAAGCAAATCTGGGAAGTTTTTCTGCCTCATCAGGAAGGCTGAGGGCAATTAAAAATCAGAGACAGGCTCAGGACTGGATGTGAAAAATGAAGTTCACATAATTTTTATAGAATTTAAAAGTTTAATAAAAAATACAATTAGGAGGAAAAAATAAAGTAAACAGATAGGGCCAGGTGTCTCTGCATTCAGCACACCTTGCTAATGAAGGATTGTCCCTTAAAAACAGAACCCTATTACATATTCATTATTACATATTCATAAATTCTCATGCATGATTCAAACATTTCTCTTAAGTTTCAGATGTTTCTTTGTTTGGTTTTTAACTCACCCCCTTCCCAATAGATCAATCTTCTCATTCAGTCTCACATTCCCTGATAACAGAGGTTCAATAAATTCCTCCCCCAGAGCTCTGGTCACCGCTGTCTTCATCTGGATAAAATAAATAATCTGGATAAAATAATCTCAGAGTGCAGGGGGGTCTCTGACAATCTTTTCAGTCTCTGGGTTATACAAACAAAAGTAGTTTTTGCTTTAATATCATCTTATAGCCTAACATATATATGTATTATATCACTATTTCTGAGTTTATCAATAACAGAAATAGAAGGAACTATATTAATACAACAAAGTTTTCTAACCTTATACATATAACATTCATTTTAATATTTGCAAAAATAATACTATAATATGTAATTATAGTAATTTATAATAATTTAAATGCAGTAATTTAGAATATAATTATAAAATATGATACTATAATATGTAATAGTATAATATGTAATAATGAAAATAATATTATAATACATATCTATAGCACAGTCCTTTCCACAGAGGAGCTTCCCAGGAGGAGTGAGGGGGGATTAAACCCCTGTGAGCAGCCTGGCAGCTGCAGAATTGTGTTTTTCCCAGGCTCAGGGCTCCTGGCGGAGCTGGAACCTCGTTGTGCCCAGGAGATGCTGCTGGGAGCGTGAGGATTGTGAAAGCTCATTTCTCTGCCTGGTGTTTCCTGACCTTTGCAGCCTCCTCTGTATGAACAGCAAAGATCAAGCTGAGGCTGCGGGAGAGCTCTCAGATGAGCAGCTTTTTCAGGCTACAAATCCTGTCACAAAACCCTTTATCTCCTGCTTTAATACAGTTCCAACCTCGGCTCTGCCGCTTTGATTTTTTACCTGGCTTTTTCTTGTTTGTTTTGCTCATCCTAATTGACCCAGAGCCCGTGGCAGTTCTTGAAAGGAGGAAAAAAGGTGTTTGATAATTTGAGTTTTGCCACTTCAGCCTGCGAAAAGCTGATTTAAAGCAACAAAAGCTGCAGCAGAGTTTGCTGGGGAAGGACTTTTATCACTGCTGCTCTGAGGGGAGGGGAACTCAGCAGTGAGAACCCCAAAAGGAAGGGAAGGCTTGGACAGAGCTGCTATTTATGGGTTTTGTTTGTGTGGTTTTCTTTCTGCTGGGTCTCAGTTCGCTTCAAAGTGAAAATTCATCCTGAACTTGCCATGAGGAGAAGCAATTTGTGCATTTTCCTGGTTAAATGGCAATATTTTTATTTATTTTGGTAAGAGTGCTGTGGCTTGTCAGCATTGGTTTTGTTCCAGAGCAGTTCAGAGGTCACAGACTTGTTCTTCCTCCTCTGCTCCAACCTCATCCCCCACCCCAGGGTGAATTTTACAATGGTAATTTCTTTTTATTTTAAAAAAGAATCCTTTTGTGTGTTAAAGTGGAATAAATAACAAGTCTGGTCGCAGACTTGTTCTTCCTACTCTGCTCCAACCTCATCCCCCACCCCAGGGTGAATTTTACAGTGGTAATTTCTTTTTATTTTAAAAGCCTTTTGTGTGTTAAAGTGGAATAAAAACACTTCAAATTTCCTTTTCCTTTTATTTTTCCCCTCCAAAAAGACCTTTTTAAACCCAGGCCAATGAACCTTTGTGATAGGAGCAGCCACAGGTGGAGCAGAGCTTTTCCTGAGCTGTTGGGGGTGTCCCAAACATTAAAGGTGGGGTTTTGGGTGGACAGGAGGCACTGACAGCAAAAACCCCCTGAGCTGCAAAGAAATGAGTTTATTGATTGATGAGCTGCCCAAAATGAAGCTGTGGGGTGACCCTGCTGATCCTCCCAGGATTTCTCTGGGGAAAGGGCAGGAATAATACAGGAATTCCAGGCTGGAGCTGGGAATGATCTCCTTGGGCTGGTCTGGAGTCTCAGCTTTGTTAATTACCCAAAGAGCTCTGCTGATGGCTGTTATTACAGGCAATTTTGTGCTTTCAAGCACTGCAGAGCTGTGTAAACAACAAAAAAAAACCCATTGATGGGTCTGTCTGTCCTGCTCCCCGGGTTAACAGCGTGGGTGAGTGCCTGGGCAGGAGGAGGAAAAATCCAGGAGATTCCCAGAGGTGTCAGAGGGATGGGGATGCTCCATGAGGGGCGTTGGCAGCTGAATCCTGCAGCTCCCTTCTCTTCCACTCTGCAATAATTCAGCCAGCACTTTGGGCAGCTAAATCATAATAAAATAATAATAATAAAATTATAGAATAATAAAATAAAATTTAATAAAATTTATATTTATATTTATATTTATATTTATATTTATATTTATATTTATATTTATATTTATATTTATATTTATATTTATATTATTATTATTATTATTATTATTATTATTATTATTATTATTATTATTATTATTATTATTATTATTATTATTATTATTATTATTATTATTATCCACGTGGGAATAAACAATTCCTGTCACCTTCACCCCTCTGGAAAATCGTGGGGGTTTTAAACCTCAGGAGCTCCTTGTCCTGAATTTGTCTTGGGGCATCAAAATCTCACCTTTGCAGCTGCCCTTGACACCAACCACAGTTTAATACTAATACTAATACTAATACTAATACTAATACTAATACTAATACTAATACTAATACTAATACTAATACTAATACTAATACTAATACTAATACTAATACTAATACTAATACTAATACTAATACTAACTTTGTTCCCCCAGGGAAATCCCTCAGAGCTCTGCAGCACCCAGCAGTACTGGCAATAAATAAAAGGAATTTCTGCTCCATCCCTGGCTCTGAACAAGGGGGTGAGGAACAATTCCTCTGGGAAATCTGTTGCTTTTTCTGTCGAGAAATAGCTGGAGAAGCCCAAGGCCTGGGATCTTTGGGGAAGGGGTTTGGGAGCCCCAATCCCGTGCCCTGCTGAGAAAATCCCCAGCTGAATTCTGAATTCTCCCTTTGGTTCCACCCTGCTGCATCAATCTGAGGGAAAAACTGTTTACAGTCAATTTAAGGGGTTTTTAATGCATCCAGAGAGGTGTAAAATAACTCTGGACTAAACAGAAATCAATTCCTGCCTGTCAAGAGATCAAAAATCCACCTGTGCTCTGTGCCTGGCAGCTCTCTGTGCTTGTGGGGCTCGGGACCTGCTCATTAATGATAATTAGGGGGAATTGAAGGGATTTGGAATCAGATGCTGGGGGGGTGACAAAAGGAGGTGTCAGGAATGTCCCCACTGAAGGGCCCAGCTCTGCCTGAGCTGTTCACTCCTGGTTTATTCTCCAAGGAGATTTTGGGATGAAAAAGCCACAAGTGCACAGTCCTAAAGCTCAGACCCCCATCACTCCTAAAGCTCAGACGAGTCCGAAACGCCGGAGTGAATTTTGTAATGGTAATTTCTTTTTATTCTAAAAGCCTTTTGTTTGTTAAAGTGGAATAAAACCACTTCAAGTTTCTTTTTGCTTTTATTTTTCCCTCCCAAAAAGACCTTTTTAAAGGCAGGCCAATGAAGCTTAGTGACAGAAGCAGGGTTTTGAACAGAGCGTCCCAACAGGCCCGTGAGGGAGATCTGACATCCTTCAGCTGCTTCCCAGTGAAAACCTCTTTATTCTGCCTCTAAATATCTCCTAAAGAATCTCTGAGACCGCCACCAAATTATTTCCCTTCACTGCAGCCCTGATTTATTCCCAGCTCCAAAAAGGAGAAGTTTCTGGAAGCTGCTGTTAATTGGCCCTGCCAGGCCAGGCCTCGCTGCTTTTCCTGTGCTTTATTTGCATTTGGAGTTTTTCTTGTGTTTTAGATACATTTTATATTGTTGGCTTTTCACAAATATTAAAATTAATGTTATGTGTATAAGAATGAGAAAGTTTGTTGTATTAATATAGTTTTCTTTATTTCTGTTATTGATGAAATTTAGAAATAGTAGTATAATATATATAGGTTAGGCTATGGCATAGTATTAAAATAAAAACTGCTTTTGTTTGTATAACCCAAAGACTGAGGAAAAAATAGCTAGAGACTCCTGCATTTGTAAATTATCTTACCCAGCTGAGGACAGCAGTGAGCAGAACTCTGGGGGAGGAATTTATTGCATTTCTGATATCAGGGAATGTAAATCTGGATGGCACCAAGCAGATTGATCTATTGGGAAGGGGGCAAGAGAAAACTGAACAGAAGAACCCCAAAGATCCTAAGCAGAATGTCTGAATATGTGTGAGAATTTATGGATATGTAGCAGGGTTCTGTTTTTAAGGGACAATCCTTTGTCAGTGAGGTGAATGCAGAGACACCCAGCTGTATCTGTATACTTTATTTTTTTCTCCTAATTGTTTTTTTATTAAACTTTTGAATTCTATAAAAATGATGTGAACCTCATTTTTCACACTTGGAAATCGAGGGAGGCTGGCAGGAGGCTCCTGCTCCTCTGCCCTCTCCTCCAACCACTCACAACACAACTGAAATCAGTTTATTTTCTTTAAATTTCCCATTGCAGTGCAGGACGGGGCCTCTTTACTTCTGTATTTCCTGAGATCACTGAAAAAATCTCTTCAGCCGCAGCTCCAGAGAGAAGCAGGTTTTTATTTAGTGGGGATTTTTTTATTTAGCAGAATGAAAAACACAGAAATTTTACTCAGGTTTTAGTTTCATATTTTTATCTGCACCCAGCATCAAGCACTAATTGCTGCCTGTTGGACTGTTGATAATTATGGATGATTTGTAAATGATGACCTGCTCTGAGTTCTGGGGTGTTTTCAGGGTCCTGCTGTCTCTGGCTGGGCTGTGCCAGCTCCTCAGGATTTTTTGGTGATGGTTTATTCTTGTTTTTAGCTGGAGAGTTTGGGACAGAAAGCTGAACATGGAGCAGAGCAGGAGGAGAAAAGCTCAGCTGAGGATCTGTGTGTGGCTGGGCCTCACAGCATCAAAATTCATCATATATTGATATATAAATCAAATTTATATATAAATATATATTGAGAGACCGCTACTCTTCACAGAAGTAATCGTGAACACCGTTTATTTCTATCTTTAGCACACCTTTTATAGGGTTTTACAGGGTCCACGGGCAGAGCAAGCTGCTATTGACACACACAGTTTACATTTTTTCTCCTACACGCAAGGATATTGTTTTACTTTACTCTCTCTTCTGCAGGAAGGTTTCAAGGACTTTAGCCTTTAATATCACGACTTATTTCAAGGGCTGGTTTGTTCAGACAGGCCTTTACTAATATATAAAATATATCAACAAATATAAAAATATATAAATATATACATACATCTCAGTTCTGGGCTGGGATGCAGATCCAGCAGGACAAGGCGCTGTTCTAAGGCAGGAGCTGGCAGGAAGAGCTCCCTGAGCAGCAGCTGTGCCTGGAGAGAGGAATGAGAGGGCTGGAGAAGCTGGGAGAAGGAGTTTTCCTGCAGCCTGGGCTGGAAGATGTCAAATCCCAGCCTTTCTGTGGGGTGAGGGGTGGAAAAGCAATTGAAGGGATGAAATTTAATAAGTTCAAGCACTGAGTCCTGCATTTTGGTCACAATAACCCCCTGCAGCACTGCAGGCTGGTGTTATAGATACATTTTATATTGTTGGCTTTTCACAAATATTAAAATGAATGTTATGTGTATAAGAATGAGAAATTTTGTTGTATTAATACAGTTTTCTTTATTTCTGTTATTGATGAAATTTAGAAATAGTAGTATAATACATATATGTTAGGCTATGGCATAGTATTAAAATAAAAACTGCTTTTGTCTGTATAACCCAAAGACTGAGGGAAAAAAAAATAGCTGGAGAACTCCTGCATTTGTAAATTATCTTACCCAGATGAGGACAGCAGTGACCAGAACTCTGGGGGGAGGAATTTATTGCATTTCTGGTATCAGAGAATGTAAATCTCGATGGTGCCAAGAAGATTGATCTATTGGGAAGGGGGCAAGAGAAAACTAAACAGAAGAACCCCAAAGATCCTAAGCAGAATGTGTGAATATGTGTGAGAATTTATGGATATGTAGCAGGGTTCTGTTTTTAAGGGACAATCCTTTGTCAGTGAGGTGAATGCAGAGACACCCGGCCCTATCTGTATACTTTACTTTATTTTTTTCTCCTAATTGTTTTTTTATTAAACTTTTGAATTCTATAAAAATTATGTGAACCTCATTTTTCACACTTGGAAATCGAGGGAGGCTGGCAGGACGCTCCTGCTCCTCTGCCCTTGCCTCCAACCACTCACAACACAACTGAAATCACAGTTTATTTTCTTTAAATTTCCCATTGCAGTGCAGGACGGGGCCTCTTTACTTCTGTATTTCCTGAGATCACCGAAAAAATCTCTTCAGCCGCAGCTCCAGAGAGAAGCAGGTTTTTATTTAGTGGTGATTTTTTTATTTAGCAGAATGAAAAACATGAAAATTTTACTCAGGTTTTAGTTTCATATTTTTATCTGCACCCAGCATCAAGCACTAATTGCTGCCTGCTGGACTGTTGGTAATTATGGATGATTTGTAAATGATGACCTGCTCTGAGTTCTGGGGTGTTTTCAGGGTCCTGCTGTCTCTGGCTGGGCTGTGCCAGCTCCTCAGGGTTTTTTCGGTGATGGTTTATTCTTGTTTTTAGCTGGAGAGTTTGGGACAGAAAGCTGAACGTGGAGCAGAGCAGGAGGAGAAAAGCTGAGCTGAGGATCTGTGTGTGGCTGGGCCTCACAGCATCAAAATTCATCATATATTGATATATAAATCAAATTTATATATAAATATATATTGAGAGACCGCTACTCTTCACAGAAGTAATCTTGAACACCGTTTATTTCTATCTTTAGCACACCTTTTATAGGGTTTTACAGGGTCCACGGGCAGAGCAAGCTGCTATTGACACACACAGTTTACATTTTTTCTCCTACACACAAGGATATTGTTTTGCTTTACTCTCTCTTCTGCAGGAAGGTTTCAAGGACTTTAGCCTTTAATATCACGACTTATTTCAAAGGCTGGTTTGTGCAGACAGGCCTTTACTAATATATAAAATATATCAACAAATATAAAAATATATAAATATATACATATATCTCAGTTCTGGGCTGGGATGCAGATCCAGCAGGACAAGGCGCTGTTCTAAAGCAGGAGCTGGCAGGAAGAGCTCCTTGAGCAGCAGCCGTGCCTGGAGAGAGGAATGAGAGGGCTGGAGAAGCTGGGAGAAGGAGTTTTCCTGCAGCCTGGGCTGGAAGATGTCAAATCCCAGCCTTTCTGTGGGGTGAAGGGTGGAAAAGCAATTGAAGGGATGAAATTTAATAAGTCCAAGCACTGAGTCCTGCACTTTGGTCACAATAACCCCCTGCAGCACTGCAGGCTGGTGTTATAGATACATTTTATATTGTTGGCTTTTCACAAATATTAAAATTAATGTTATGTGTATAAGAATGAGAAAGTTTGTTGTATTAATATAGTTTTCTTTATTTCTGTTATTGATGAAACTTAGAAATAGTGGTATAATACATATATGTTAGGCTATGGCATAGTATTAAAATAAAAACTGCTTTTGTCTGTATAACCCAAAGACTGAGGGAAAAAAAAATAGCTGGAGAACTCCTGCATTTGTAAACTCTCTTACCCAGATGAGGACAGCAGTGACCAGAACTCTGGGGGAGGAATTTATTGCATTTCTGGTATCAGAGAATGTAAATCTCGATGGCACCAAGAAGATTGATCTATTGGGAAGGGGGCAAGAGAAAACTGAACAGAAGAACCCCAAAGATCCTAAGCAGAATGTCTGAATATGTGTGAGAATTTATGGATATGTAGCAGGGTTCTGTTTTTAAGGGACAATCCTTTGTCAGTGAGGTGAATGCAGAGACACCCGGCCCTATCTATATACTTTACTTTATTTTCTTCTCCTAATTGTTTTTTTATTAAACTTTTAAATTCTATAAAAATGATGTGAACCTTGTTTTTCACACTGGGGATGGTGGGACAGTGCTCAGACAGAAAGGGACCTGGGGGTGCTGGTGACACCAGGCTGAACACGAGCCAGCAGAGAGCCCTGGTGGCCAAGAAGGCCAAGGGTTCCTGGCCTGGATCAGGAATGGTGTGGTGGCCAGCAGGAGCAGGGAGCTCACATTGTCTTTGGCTCCTATTGTGTTTTTTATTAAACCTTTTCAAATTTCCCAGGACAGTGAACATCGTTTTTCAGGGTGGGAGATGGGATCTGCCCTCGTGCTGCTCCTGCCATGCTGCAGAACGAGCTCCCTTGGCCCAGGGCAGACACAGAGTGCTTCTCTCCTGGCACTTGTTTTGTGATTGATGGGAAGGATTTGGGGCTGATCTTTGATGGGGAAGGGTGTTGTGTCGCCCTGAAAACTCAGCTTCTGAGCTTGCTGACATGGTTTTCTAAGGACTTTCCCAGGACAGTAACTATAAACATAGATATGTGTACATTCTTTCTGTTCCACGTCTTGTGATGGGCATCTCTCATGGCCAGTGCAGTGAGAAAGTGTTATCCTGACCATCCAATCCCTGGCTGTGGTCAGAAACCTATAAACCCTGGGAGGAAAAATAAACTCTGCTCTTTCTTTCATGGCCAGTGCAGTGGGAAAGTGTTATCCTGACCATCCAATCCCTGGCTGTGATCCCAATCCTGGGAGGAAAAATAAACTCTGCTCTTCCTTTCACCACACCTCGACCTGTGTCCGTGTGATCTGTTCATCTTCAGTGACAGCAGTGTTGGGACAGAAATGTGCTGTTAAACCCACGAAAAGCTGCATATGTGTCTCCCAGCTGGGCTGAGTTTGCTGTAGATGATTTCTGAAGGGGTTGTGGGGCAGGGATTTGTTGCCAGTTTGTGCTGTCACAATTCTGACACTCCACACTCTGTTGCTTCCATAAAAACTTCATTCCAAAGCTCCCACACTTGATCTTTCCTTGGGCTGGAGCAGGCTCGTGGATTTACCCCATTCCTGGGGATTTTCACAGCCCCTGGAAGGAGCTGAGGGCTGACAGAGGTCTGAGCGCTGGCCAGGGAAGCTGTCAATAATTACCCAGGCTAATTCCCCTGCTAATTACCTGATTTGTGAGCTCAGCCTGAGGAGTGAAGATGCAGAAGGGCTTTTCAGCCACAGGAACTTGTCAGGGCAGGCTCCTCACCATGCTCAGCCTTCATCCCCAGTAACCACCAGGACTGCTGGGGAGTGTTCATCAGCCTTGCTCAGGGAGTGGGGAAATCCTCCTGCCAGCGCCCTGGGAGAGAAGAATTGGCCCTGCTGGCAGATTAAACCCAAACTGGAGCTCGCTGGGGTCTCCTCCTTTTTCAAAAATGTCCTTTTTCAAGTGTTTTATTTTGCTGCAGCATCTCTTCTCTCTGGCTGTTTGTCTCCTCGGTCCCAGTGCCCTTCACTGGAGGCTGGGGCTGGTTCCAGGAGCTGGTTTTTATTTAACTCTGGGCTCAAATTTATTCCAGTCCCACTGTGCTTTGTCCCTTGGAGCCAGGATTTGAGGGGTGGAATTTTTCCTCTGTGGGGTCCTGGCAAGTGGAGCTGACTCAGAGCTGATTTCTTCGTGCTGGTGGAGCAGCTTGAGCTGTAAGAAACCACTCAGGGAGGGTTCCTTGCAGAAATTGGACATTTTAGAGGCATTTTAGAGAATGAAAGAGATGCTGCTGATTTATTGCAGCTGCATCCCCCAAGGCCTTGGCTGGGAGGGAAGGAGGCAGCACAAACAGCGCCGATGGCTCCAAGCACTCCCCCTCCTCCTTCAACCTTCTCCAAGTGTTTGATGGAGAGGAAAAATGTGAAGCCCAGGAGGAAAATCCCTCCCTGTGCACTTCCAGGAGCGTCCGTGGCCAGCGATGGTGACGGCAGAAATTCATCAAGCTGAGGTGGTAATTAAAAGTTTCTCCTCTGCGATTGAGCGGCAGCTGTTGAAATTGGAATTTTTGCCTCCTGGGGAGAGGGTTTGGTGCAGAGCAAGGAAATACTTCAGGGGTTCTGATAGAAACCTGCTTCTCCTGAAGGATCTGTTTGAGTTCTTCCCTTGCAGCGCCTCCATAATAGAAAACTCCAACTCTCTCCTCTTGAATTAGGAGCAAAAGCAAATGAGACACTGAATTTCCAAACTATTGTACAGGACTCCATGGAAAACGAGGGGGGTTCATGCTAAAAAAACCACAGTGGCTGAGTTTAATTTTTTATATCCTGAGAACTTCAAACTCCTGTAGAAGTTGAGCTTGGTGGAGGCTGGAGGAAGTCACCGCAGCCAGGAGCAAGGGGTGGTTCAGCTCCCCCTTCCCACTGCTCGGGAATGTTTTCCCTATCCCATTTTCCCTGTAAGGAACACTAATTGAAATTCATGCTCGCGTGTCTTAGGAGCTGTGAGTCAGAGGAATAAAAGCACTTAATCACTTAATGAAATTACTGCCTCTGCAAGCGTGGAAGGAGCGTGGGGGAAGGGGGAGCAGGAGGTGTTTTGTGGCAGGGACTGGGGAAAAAAAACAAACCCCCAAATTAAGAAATCAACTTCCCTGAGGGATGGGCAGCTCAGGGGGCACTGGATGTCCCCAGTGGTGCCAGGACAGGCCAGGGAGGGGCTGAATGTCCCCAGTGGTGCCAGGACAGGCCAAAGGGGGACTGAATGTCCCCAGTGCTGCCAGGAATGTCCCCAGTGGTGCCAGGAATGTCCCAGTGCTGCCAGGAATGTCCCCAGTGGTGCCAGGAATGTCCCAGTGCTGCCAGGAATGTCCCCAGTGGTGCCAGGAATGTCCCAGTGGTGCCAGAACAGAGCAGGGAGGGACTGAATGTCCCCAGTGGTGCCAGGGATGTCCCCAGTGGTGCCGGGACAGGCCAGGGAGGGACTGAATGTCCCCAGTGGTGCCAGGGATGTCCCCAGTGGTGTCAGGACAGGCCAGGGAGGGACTGAATGTCCCCAGTGGTGCCAGGAATGTCCCCAGTGGTGCCAGGAGAGAGCAGGAAGGGACTGAATGTCCCCAGTGGTGCCAGAAATGTCCCCAGTGGTGCCAGGACAGTACAGGGAGGGATTGAAGGTCCCCAGTGCTGCCAGGACAGGCCAGGGAGGGGCTGAATGTCCCCAGTGGTGCCAGGACAGAGCAGGGAGGGACTGAATGTCCCCAGTGGTGCCAGGGATGTCCCAGTGGTGCCAGGACAGAGCAGAGAGGGATTGAACATCCCCAGTGGTGCCAGGACAAGCCAAGGGGGGACTGAGCATCCCCAGTGGTTCCAGGAATGTCCCCAGTGGTGCCAGGAATGTCCCCAGTGGTGCCAGGAGAGAGCAGGGAGGGATTGAATGTCCCCAGTGGTGCCAGGGATGTCCTCAGTGCTGCCAGGAGAGAGCAGGGAGGGACTGAACATCCCCAGTGGTGCCAGGACAGGCTGGGGAGGGACTGAATGTCCCCAGTGGTGCCAGGGATGTCCCCAGTGGTGCCGGGAATGTCCCAGTGGTGCCAGGGATGTCCCCAGTGGTGCCAGGAGAGAGCAGGGAAGGACTGAATGTCCCCAGTGGTGGCAGGACAGTACAGGGAGGGACTGAATGTCCCCAGTGGTTCCAGGAATGTCCCCAGTGATGCCAGGACAGAGCAGGGAGGGATTGAAGGTCCCCAGTGGTGCCAGGAATGTCCCAGTGGTGCCAGGGATGTCCCCAGTGGTGCCAGGACAGAGCAAGGAGAGATTGAACATCCCCAGTGGTGCCAGGTTCTCCTGCCACCATCTCAGAGCTGCCTCTGCTCCCCTGGCCACTTCACCTGCCCCAGGTGAGCAGCAGGAGGAACCTGAGGGGTTTCAGCCTCTCGTGGTGGGATCTCCTGCAGAAATGCAGGGGATAAAGCCCGAATTCCAGCCCGCTGCTGTGTCCCTGCAGCCTCTGCCCTGAGCCATTCCCTGCTCCTGGCTGGGAATGCTCCCTCAATCGATTCTTGTCAATTAGAGACTCTGAGGAGCCTGGGGACTCCTTCAGATGAAAAGCCCTGGAAAAAAAAAAAAGAAAAAAACACCAAAAAAACAACCCAAAGCAACCACGAAACATTAATCATTTATCTCTCAGTGTCATTATTGGGTAGGGCTTAAATTACTTCTTCAAAATCATTTCTCATTACGGTGTGCTGTCATCTCTGCCCGCACAAAGAACTTCCCTTCTCTAATTCCTGCTGTACATCAGCCACTCCGTGTTTATTGGGGAATATCAGGGAAGAGGCTCCTCTCCCCCCTCCCATCCCTCCCAGCTGGGTTAGGCTGGACTAAATTAAATAGTCTCCCAAAAAAATAAAAAATAAAAAAAAAGCCAAAAAGAAAAGAAGTGAATCGATAGAGAAGAAGAAATTAAAAATCGCTCCATTGAATTTATTTTAATTTGTGGAGCTGTAAAGTGCTTAAACTGCAGATCCCACACTCCTGAGCGATCCGGGGGAGATTCCCAGGGTGGGTTTGGAATGCAGAGCTCAGGTTTTGTGCACAGGAGATGGAGTTTGTTCTGTGCCAGACTGGGTGGCAGTGAAGGGGGAAGCCCTGCAGGTTCCGTGGATGTTCCACCCTCTTTTCCTGGTGAATTCTCTTTTCCTGAGTAATCCTGAGCAGCTCAGGGTGGTGATGAATGGCTGGTCCCTGTTATCAGATGGGCTCCTGAGCTCCTCCTGCATCAGATCTCACCTTTTAAAAAAAAAAATCCTCCTTTTTTTTATTTAAAAATTTAAATTAAAAAATATTTCTCCCTTTAAAAAAAAAGCTCCTCTATCTTTTTAATATTTCTCCCCTTTCTAGATTTTTCCCCCATTTAATATTCCCCCCACACTTTTTTTATTATTGATTTCCCTCATTTTTATTTCTCTTTCCCTTTGTGGGGTCTCTGTTGGCACCAGCTGATCTCCAGGCACAGATTCTTGCCTGGGGCCAATCTGAGTTTGGATAATTCGAATTTGTCCTTCAAGAGTTGTGACCCCAGGCTGAGGTTTCTCTCCCTGAGCTATTTGCATCCTAGTTAAGATGTTTGTGGATTTGTGCATAATTTAGAGCCAGTTACTTTATATTCAGAGCAAATCTTTTTTTTTCAAGCGTTGAGAATGAATTGCAAAATTTAATATTAAAGAAAAAAAAAAGAAAAAAAAAAAAGGAAGCAACTTATAAAGGGAAAAATAAGTCTGGGTTTGAGGAGGAAAGTGGAAAGTAAATAACGAGGATTATGCCAGAGCCTGGGGATAGAAATGTAATAAAACGCTGAATTGAGACACAAACAAACTGCAGACACGAGCTGGATCGGAGCTCAGATCGGAGCCCAGGAGAGCTGCAGAGGCTGCACCTGCCAGGGGACAGAGAGCAGCAAAGAGCCTGGGGAGGCGTCTGTCCCTGTCTGTCTGTCTGTCCTGTCTGTCCCTGTCTGTCTGTCCTGTTCTGTCCCTGTCTGTCCCTGTCTCTGTCCCGTCTGTCCCTGTCTGTCTGTCTGTCTGTCCTGTCTGTCCCTGTCTGTCTGTCTGTCTGTCTGTCCCATCTGTCCCTGTCTGTCCCTGTCTGTCTGTCCTGTTCTGTCCTGTTCTGTCCCCTTTCTGTCCTGTCTGTCCCCTTTCTGTCCCCTTTCTGTTATGTCTGTCCCTGTCTGTCTGTCTGTCCTGTTCTGTCCCGTCTGTCCCTGTCTGTCCCGTTCTGTCCTGTTCTGTCCCCTTTCTGTCCCGTCTGTCCCTGTCTGTCTGTCCTGTTCTGTCCCTTTCAGTCCTGTCTGTCACTGCCCGGGCACTTTCTGTCCCGTTCTGTCCTGTCTGTCCCGTCTGTCCCTGTCTGTCTGTCTGTCCTGTTCTGTCCCCTTTCTGTCCTGTCTGTCCCATCTGTCCCTGCCAGGGCCCCTTCTGTCCTGTCCTGCCCTGGCTGTCCCTGTCTGTCTGTCCCCTTCTGTCTGCTTTCTGTCCCATCTGTCCCTGTCTGTCTGTCCTGTTCTGTCCCCTTTCTGTCTGTTTTTGTCCCCATTCTGTCCCTGCCCGGGCAGTTTCTGTCCTGTTCTGTCCTGTTCTGTCCCCTTTCTGTCTCCATTCTGTCCCTGCCCGGGCACTTTCTGTCTTGTTCTGTCCTGTTCTGTCCCTGTCTGTCTGTCCCCTTTCTGGCCGATCTGTCCGGTTCTGTCCCCATTCCCTTTCTGTGCCATTCTGTCCCTGCCAGAGCCCTGGGCCCAGCAGAACCTCAGAGCTCTGCACACACAGAAATGGTTCTGACCCAGCAGAACCTCAGAGCTCTGCACACACAGAAATGGTTCTGGCCCAGCAGAACCTCAGAGCTCTGCACACACAGAAATGGTTCTGGCAGGGCAGAACCTCAGAGCTCTGCACACACAGAAATGGTTCTGACCCAGCAGAACCTCAGAGCTCTGCACACACAGAAATGGTTCTGGCCCAGCAGAACCTCAGAGCTCTGCACACACAGAAATGGTTCTGGAAGGGCAGAACCTCAGAGCTCTGCACACACAGAAATGGTTCTGGTCCAGCAGAACCTCAGAGCTCTGCACACACAGAAATGGTTCTGGCAGGGCAGAACCTCAGAGCTCTGCACACACAGAAATGGTTCTGGCCCAGCAGAACCTCAGAGCTCTGCACACACAGAAATGGTTCTGACCCAGCAGAACCTCAGAGCTCTGCACAGACAGTTCTGGCAGCACAGCCGTGCTCCTGGGGGATCTCCAGGATTTCTCTGCTGCAGGGAAGGACACAAGGCCAAAATGCAGGGCTGGGGTTTGGTGTCCCAGCTCAGGTCACTGCTGGTGTCCCCCAGGCTGGGCACAGCTCAGGGTGGCATCTGTGTGAGTGGCTCCACTCCTGGCTCAGCAGGGCCAACTGGGATCAGGAATTGTCCCTTCCCAGTGGAATTGGTCCCACCTGGGATCAGGAATTGTCCCTTCCCTGCAGAATTCCCACCTGGGATCAGGAATTGTCCCTTCCCAGTGGAATTGGTCCCACCTGGGATCAGGAATTGTCGCTTCCCAGTGGAATTGGTCCCATCTGAGATGACTTGTCCCTTCCCAGTGGAATTGGTCCCACTGGAGGTGACAGAGCTCAGGTTGATAATTTGGGCTGGGGCAGATGTGGCATTTTCAGGCCCATGTTAAACACAGAGGTGTAAAAATAATCCAGGTGAGCCCCTGGCAGGGCTGTGGGTTAAATTTCAGCCTCTCTGTGCCCAGACTCTGCACTCAGCTGCAGGGACTTTGGATTTGTCCCTCCTGGAATGCTCCTGCTCCTCCCCAATCCCTCATCCAGAGGGACCCACATCCCTCTTTTCCAGTCCCTCCTTCCCATCCCTCAGTTCCACCCTGAGCTGTGCAGGACATCCCTCTGCTTCAGCATCCTCTGCTTGACACAAACAGAACCCAAAATTCCACATTTCCTCTTTCCTACTCGGCTGAGGACTTGGGCTGGAGCCCAGAAAAACCTTGTGGTGATTTGAAGGCTGAAGGAAGCAAATGAAATGGGTTTTTTTTCCTGGTTTATATGGGCCTTGTTAAATTATGAGACCACATTGGAATTATTTAACTTCATTAGAAATTCCCTGTGGACCGGATTTCCTGCATTTAAATGGACATCTGGATAAAATTTGGATACTGGAAAAACTATTGTACAGCTGATGTCAGCTTTGGCTTTCTGGTTCTTTTGCCCTTCACAAATTTCATTCCCCACAGTGGAGAGCTGTAGAGGAGGGAAAATATTTTTATTTTCTCACAAAGCTTCCAAATTTAAGCTCTTTTTTTTTTGGGTAAAAACTGCTAGCAATTCAATTCCCAGCCTAGCTGGTTTTCCAGAAGAACTTGACAGGTGTTCCTTGACAAAGGGCTTTGAGCCATAAGGAGAAGAAATGTGAGGCTAATCCAAATTAATGTGTGCAAACAGAAGCCTTAAAACACCGGGTCTCTACTTAAAATGCCCCTGTCTCCCTCCTCCTGTGCTGCAATAAAACCCAGCCAGAGCGGCAGGGAGAGCTGATCTGGGAATTTTGGAGTTTATCAGCCTAAAAACAGCACGAGAAAAGTGGTCAGACACGATTTCTCAGCCGAGGAGAGCCGGCCTGTCAAATTAACAGCAGCGGGGCAGGAGGCTGGAAAATCAATCAGTGCTCCCCAAGCAGCCAGAGACGGCTGGAAGAAACACACATTTGTGTAAATACATTTTGAGGGGGGTCAAAAAAAATTTTTTTTTGCTCCTTTCAATGTGTCTGTCCGCTTTCAAGCTGTTCTCCACTCTGAGGAAACATTGATTTTTTTTTGTATTTTTTTCTTTTGTGTGGTTGATTTTTTTAGCTGAAAGGGCGAAGTGTTGCTGGGCTTGGCCTCGTCCAGAATTCTCTGCCACGAGCTGTGGGTTTGGGCTGTGAGCAGAGCTTTAATTACCACAGATCCCACACAGTCCGTGGGTTTGACAGGAATATATCAGCAATTGTCTCTGCAGCCTGGAATCTCATCGCTGATAAATAAACAGAAAATGGTTTAAACCCATTTCCCCCTCAAAATTGCTTTGATTTTTCAGCCCTGTGTCCGTTCTGGAGCTGGGATCTGCGCACTGGAGAGTGGGAATTCCAAAAATTCCGAGCTGTGGATCCCTGAGTGTGAGAGGGAATGGGTTGGGAGGGAATCTTCTGTGAAAAGAAGCAAAAATTGGGTCATTGTGAAGCCTGAGAGGACAAGGACTGACAAGAGGCTGCCAGGGAGGTGAATTTTTATGGAACAGCAACAGCTGGGTGACAAAAACGCCTGGGGAGTCTTTTCCACAGCCTCAGAACGCAGCTCCCAAACACCAGCAGTTACTGCAGTTATTCCTCCCCAGAGCAGCTCTAATGAGAGGGAATGGGGATGATATTTTGGAGGCAATTAGCCTTAAATTAATTAGCCTTAAATTGTTTTTAAGGCTTCTTTTTTTGAGCACCGCCTGGAGGAGGGAGTGGTGGGTAACAGGGCTGGGTGTCTGCCCTGCTCCATCGCTGGGGTTTTGTTTCCATCGCAGCTCAAACGGGGTTTTAAAAACCTGAAATTCAAATTAGGTTTTAAAACCTGAGGTTCAAGGGTTAAACCAGGAGAGGAAGGGGTTTCCCAGCTTGTGTACTGGAATAAGGATGTTTTTGGGGAAAGAGCCACCCTGGCTGCTCATCCCCAGGTATTTTTTGGAGGAAGATGTTTGAAGCATTTTCTCACAGAAATTATTTTAACCCTGCTGCTGAGAGTCATCCTTTGAGATCAGGCCTTCCGAAATAACCAGCAAAGCTGAGCAGGGCTTGGGAATTTTGGACAGGAGCTTTGTACAGAAAACAACTGTGGAAACTTTTTGGGAAATGGCTGGTTTCAGAAAAAGCTCCAGCTGGTTTTTTCATTATCAGTGTTTGGGAAGGTGAATTTCCTCCTGGCCTGAAGCAGCCTGGTCCCCAATCCCATGTCCAGGGATTTACTGGAGCAGCTGAACACGAGATAATTCTGACTTCTCTCACCCTCTGTCCTTCCGTTGTTTTCAGCAGAATAAATCACTTCTGCTTGTAGGAGAAAACCTGAAAACATGAATTAATTGTGCCTTTAAAACTAAACGAGGAGGAAGATTGACAAAAAGCTCCGGTCCAAGTTTCCCCCTGCTTGTCACAGAGCCCTGTTTCTCCTGGTGGCCTGTCTTGGGCTCAGCTTTCCCATCTGTTAAACGCTGCCTATAATTAGCCCGTCTTTCACAACTTTTCAGCGTTTGGCACTCCTGATCCTGGGCTTGCTGTATTTTGATTCCTGGGGAATAAATGTGAGAACAAAACAAATTACCAGCCATCCTAATTCCCGTGCTTTTCCTCCTCCTGAGCTTTCCCCTTGTGGCTGGAGCTGGAGGGGCTGAGGTGACCTTGGGGACATTTTCCATGCAGGATTTTGTGCCCACAGTGGAGTTTGCACCCTGGCATGGGCTGCACCAATAACTCCTGCAGGAAACTGAGGAAAGATTTATCCCCTCAGAGCTGAAATTCTGGTTTTGGGTGTGGAACGAGGGGCTCCTTCCCCAGCTCACCAGGAAAAGGCCTCATGGGATGAATTTTGTGTAAACTGAAGGAGGTTTTATCTCCTCAGAGCTGAAATTCTGGTTTTGGGTGTGGAACGAGGGGCTCCTTTCCCAGTTCACCTGGAAAAGGCCTCGTGGGATGAATTTTGTGTAAACTGAAGGAGGGTTTATCTCCTCCGAGCTGAAATTCTGGTTTTAGACATGGAACAAGGGGCTCCTTCCCCAGTTCACCAGGAAAAGGCCTCGTGGGATGAATTTTGTGGGAACTGAGGGAGGATTTATCTCCTCAGAGCTGAAATTCTGGTTTTGGGTGTGGAACAAGGGGCTCCTTCCCCATTTCAGCAGGAAAAGGCCTCATGGGATGAGTTTTGTGTAAACTGAGGGAGGATTTATCCCCTCAGAGCTGAAATTCTGGTTTTGGGTGTGGAACAAGGGGCTCCTTCCCCGATTCAGCAGGAAAAGGCCTCATGGGATGAGTTTTGTGGGAACTGAGGGAGGATTTATCCCCTCAGAGCTGAAATTCTGGTTTTGGGTGTGGAACGAGGGGCTCCTTCCCCTGTTCAGCAGGAAAAGGCCTCGTGGGATGAATTTTGTGGGATCAGCAGCGGTACCTCCAAAACAAACCCCAGCACCACACCCAGAGGGGTGAGGGGGGTCTGGGCACGAGCAGATGGTGGCAGGAAAATGGATCCACAAACAGCAGAGGTTTAGGTCCAAAAAGGAGACAGAGGAGTCCTGGACCTTTATTGCAATAAAGGGAGAGGCCACGGGGCATTTCCCCTGGGATCTCTCAGATTTTTAGGGGATGCAGCCCCTTTTTATCCTCATTTCCCTCTCTCTCCCCACTGAGGTACTTGAGAGGCACAGACTCCCCAAATCGCCTCGCACAGAGCCCTTCTAATGTATCCCCCCTTGGTCTTTTCCTTGTGTCAATCCATGGAATTCCTGTGGAATTTCTGGTTCCTCCCACTCTTTCCTTCATCTCTCAGCTCAGTTTTGTTCAGCAGCAGCCCCACGGGTTGTTTGTAGAGACAAATCTCTCATTTCCTTCATCAGTGAGTGGAATCCTTCCCGTTGTTTTTTATTCTCAGCGCTGGTTTTTATCCACCAGCAGCCCCATGGGTTCTTTGTAAAGACAAATTCCCCTCATCCCTTTCAGGAGGATCCCCCAAACCTGCTCAGCTGCACCCCCAGAGCCTGCACAGCCCAGCCTGGGGCTGCTTTTAGGGTTGTTCCATCCCCTTTATGCTGCTGCCACAGCACTGCTGCTTGCTCACCCTTGAAAAACCTCCTGCATTCATTTGTGCCTTTGCAAAGTGGGAACAAACTGCCCTAAGTTGGGTTTATTTTAATATATTTTAAAGAAATATTTATAATAAAATATATTTATATATTATATATAAATATCTAAATTATATATATAATATATAGTATGTAATATAATATATAATATATAATATATAAAACTTAAATAAAAATTATATACTATAAATATATAATGTAATATATTATATATTATGTATTTTATAATAATAATAATAATAATAAATATATAAATAAATGTAATAAGATGTTGTAATAATATATAATTATTATTCTATTATATTAAATTATATTATATTATATTGCATGTTCATAATATATTTTTATTGTATTATAAATATAATATAATATAATATAATATAATATAATATAATATAATATAATATAATATAATATAATATAATATAATATAATATAATATAATATAATATAATATAATATAATATAATATAATATAATATAATATAATATAATATAATATAATATAATATAATATAATATAATGCAGTATAATTTCAGTTTTGGAGGCCGAGCAGCCCCACGCTGCTGTGTGATATTGGATAATTCAGAGATAAACTCTGCCTCAGATTCAAGTACAACAGGACCAGATACAAATCGATTTCCTTTGTTCAGGGGGGAATCCGGGGAGATGCAGCATTAATTCACCCGACAGGAACTGCCATAAATAGCGAGGGATTGGGAACATCCATTTAATTATCCAGCTCTCATCTGCAGGGTGGGGAGGGCTCAGTCCTGTCTCCATTACTGGAACCACTCTGCATTATCGGAAATAAAAATGCAAAAAACCCAGCAACAACAAACCCAGCTGTGGCCAGGCTTCTCTTGGGGTCAGCCTGGACAGGAGAGCTCTGGAAGGGTTCCTGTTGGATTTCAGGAGTTTTTGCCTGTCCTGGCTGTGCTGGGGGCCCGGTTTGCAGCAGGGCAGCTCTGCTTTTCCAGACTGCTGCTAGACCAGCAAAGCTCGGCTTTATCCCCTGGTTTCCAGCGCTCAGTTCTTCCCCCAAACCCTTCTGGATGCTTCTGGGAGCACCCAGTCACCCCACAAGGAATTTGTGGGATAGCTCCATCCCCACCCCACAGCCCCAGCAGCTGCCCCGCTCTGAGGAGGCTCCTGGAAACCCAGGGAAAAGCAGAGATTCCTCTTCCATTGCCCCCCTGCCCTCCAGACCTCATTTTTCAGCTTTGGGAATGGTAAATCAGGGGCTCAGACACCTCGCAGAGGCTCCTTTTTACCGATTCATCTCCTCCAGGCTCCCCTTCTCCCGGCTGGAGCCAGAGCCCGATCGCAGCACTGACCTTGTCGTCTGCAGAGAAAATCTACAGCCAAGAGCTGAGAGCTGGGGCTGTAAAACACAGCCCAGGGGCCCCAATGGGCCAGGGATGATGAAGGTGTAATTACAGAGCTGAGCTTCCTCCCAGCCCCAGAGCAACATTTCCCAGCTCTCACTGCAAAGGGTTTGCTTGGCCAGCCGTGTTTCTGTCCTTTAGAGTGGGTTTTATTTCATTTATTTCATTTATTTTTTTATTTTTTATTTAATTAAATTTTTTTATTTACTTAATTTCTTTTATTTCTTTTATTAATTTAATTTATTTAATTGATTTTTATTTTTATTTTATATATTTTATTTCTTTATTTAATTTTTAAATTTATTTTTTATTTTGTTTATTCAATTTATTTCATTTCTTTTATTAATTTATTTCATTTATTTAATGTATCTCATTTGCTTCATTTATTTCACTTATTTTTTATTTTTTATTTTATTTCATTTATTTATATTATTTATTGATTTCATTTATTTATTTTATTTCATTTATTTATTTTATTTCATTTATTTCATTTCTTTTATTAATTTTTTTCATTTATTTCATTTGTTTCATTTATTTAATCTATTTTTTATTTATTTATTTTATTTATTTTATTTATTGATTTCAATTTTTATTTTATTTATTTATTCCATTTATTTATTTTATTTCATTTATTTAATTTTTTAAATATATTTTATTTATTTATTCACTTTGGTTTTTGTTTCTCAGATCTAAAAATAAAACAGTGTGTGGAGTGAGGGAACAGCGGGCTGGTGTGGGGATGGAAGAGTTCTTTCATCCAGCAAAGCAAGAAGGGCAGAAATTGATGGAATAAAATAAAGAGATGAGAATAGATGGGGTGTTTGGGACAGCACAGCACTGAAAACACTCCTGAAATGCTGCACCCACAGTTTGGGAGCCTCTGAACCAGCCCAGAGCTCTCCAGGAGAGGCATTTCCACAATTCCCTGGCAGGGGAGGGTGGGTGCTGGCTGTGAGAGATCCAGGAGTGGGGTCTGTGGGAAACTGAGGCACAGAACCGCCTCACTCTGAGAAATCATCAGGGGGAACCCAAAGTGTCCTTGGAGAGGAACAACAACCTCTGCAGGTGGTGTTTGCTCCTGTTGTTACCTGCACAAAACAGTCAAGGGCTCTTGTGTAGATGGGATTTCCAAACCAGAGGGGATTTCAAGCTCTCAGGGCCCGACTGTTCGCAGGGGAAAGTCTTGGGAACCTTTCCTCGCTCAAGGATTATTTGTGGAAATAAGGAATTACTTTCCCAAAACAAGACACAGATGTTCTGAGAGCGTTTTCTCTCTTGTCTTACCAAGGGAGTGAGGGAGGGGTTGTTCCTTCTTCCAACCAGGATGACCTGACTGGAACAGCTCATAAACAGGGTTCTGAAACCCCACAAGAAAAGCTTTTCTCACCTCACCAAAAGCAGCTGTGTGCGATTATCTGAGAACCCTCAAACACTCTGTGTCCTCTAATGTTGGTGTTGTTCCCAACTGTCCAACTGTTAGCGTTCAGGAGCACATAATCACAAAATTATTATATAAAAGTGCTTTATTAAAGAACTCTGGGCATCAGGGGTGCACAGACCCAGATCTGACCCCACCTGAGCTGAACGAGTTTTATACTCATTATATACATCATTTTATACATCATTATACAACTTACATATTAATTATTATTAATATTATTATTAATTATTAAACTGACATTGTTCTATTGTATGCATTGATTCCATCCAAGCATGGATTTCTCGTGATCCCCCACGCATTTCAATACTCAGTTCCCATAAAGCCACTCAAACCTTTCCTCCCTTCTCAAAATCCAGTTAACAAACCTACAGTAAATATGAATATGCAACAAACCCTGAGAAAAAGAACTGTACAGGCTGTAGAATGTGTATAAAAGCTCTCTCCTCCAAAGGACAGTTTGTGATCTTGGGGGAATCAGTGCCACAGAGACTGATCCAGAGTTCACCCAGCGCTGATCCCCGGGCTCCACGCTGACAGTGATTGTGGTTGTTTCTGTTGGAGTCTGGGATACAGAGTGAGTGCCCTTGTTTCTGATACTCAGTTATAACATCCAGAAAAACACTGAATTTCATATAATATGAAAATCATGAGCGTGTTTTCATGGTGATACATGACAACAAATGTTAGATAGGAAAAGTGTAAGTGTGTAGATTAGAAAGTTTCTTAAATCACTGGGTGAAAAAGTTAGTTTAGAGAACAAGGGACAAGATGAAAGATTTAGAGTGTTGTCTCTTGTCCCTTCTTCTTTCTTCTTCATGTTCTTCTCCTGGAGGTTTTTGGGTGACAGTGAGTGATTGGACAGAAAATGCTGCAGTGCAGGACACAGGTGATGGGTCATTGGGTCATTAAGGAAAATAATACACGTGTCTGTTGTTAATTGGGTAAAAATAGGTATAAAGATAAAAGACCTGCATATTTCAGGGCCATTTTGTGCATCAGACATGAAGTGTGCCACAAGGCCTTGTTTGTACCATCAGAAGAAAGAAATGTACCAGATTGCAAAGATTAACCTTGTGACCAGCCTGGAGAGACCTGTTAAGTTTTGTGATCACCTGTTAATAAACACGAGAAACAAGATTCTAACGAGCTCGGGAGTTTTCTTCAAATCATAAGAACTGAGATAAGCAGAGCTCCCCATGAGGGAGGATCCCAAAAGAATTCAGTCCAAAGGAGGCTGAGAAATGCAAGAATAAAAAGAAAAATACAGAAGAGATGCAGCAGAAACAGAGAAACAGAAAAAGGACTTTTTAGAGAAAAGTTACAGTTTCCATAACTAAATTTAACAAATTTTTCAATAAAATTATTATTGATAAATTTGGCTCTATTTCATTGATAACATCCAGCGCTGGATAATCCCCAAATCCCGGCGGGTTGGGGGCAGCGGTGCCCTCTCTCCTCCAGCCCAAACGCTGTCAGGGGGTGGCTGCAGCTGTGCAGGCTGCGAGGCGTCCGTCAGCTGCTTTAAAAAGAGGAAAAGAGTCCTCAGAGAGGCTCTTTTTGTACCAATCTTATCTGATCTGACAGTCGTGCGCTCCGAAATTGAATTAATAAATCATCGGCGGCTCTGGTTGGAATAGTTAATCCGTGTTTTGTGCCCCAGCAGAGAGGAAAATGGCCCTGCCTTGCTGCCTTTGTGACATATTGGGCCTAAATAGAATTAATGATGAGGTTTCCAACTTTATTTGCTGTGGGGAGGAGCCGTTTCTAAGGCGGTGGGAAGGGAGGAGGGCGGGGATGAGCTCTGAAGGGATCATTCCCCAGTTTTGGGTTCAGGGAACTGCACCTCTGGCTGTGGCAGTGGGATGGGACAGGGAAGGGAGAATTTGGCACCAAATTCTGTCCTGCAGTGGAGTCACACGTGGAAAATCCATGTGAATTCCTGGTGGGTGCGCGGAGAATTCACCCAAAAGGGGAATGAGTAAAACTCTGCAGCTCATTTGGACAAATCCCAGACTTTGGCTGCATAAAACGCTGGGAAAATCTGAAAAGAAACGGTGCCTTTAGAGGGATAAAAGTTCTGCTGGTGGGAAGAGCTATAATTCCAGATCACTGAATGATGAGCTCTGCTAATCCTCCCCGGGTGCTCCCGGGTCAGCCTGGCTCTGGAATCAGCTCTGGAAAAATCCCAGGTGTCCCAGCCTGGAAAAATCCCAGGTGTCCCAGCCTGGCCCTGGAATCAGCTCTGGAAAATCCCAGGTGTCCCAGCCTGGCCCTGGAATCAGCTCTGGAAAATCCCAGGTGTCCCAGCCTGGCCCTGGAATCAGCTCTGGAAAATCCCAGGTGTCCCAGCCTGGCCCTGGAATCAGCTCTGGAAAATCCCAGGTGTCCCAGCCTGGAAAAATCCCAGGTGTCCCAGCCTGGCTCTGGAATCAGCTCTGGAAAATCCCAGGTGTCCCTGCCCTGCTTCTCCCAGGCTTCAAGAGCAGAATTTGTCCTTGTCAGAGGCTGCAGAGCAGAGGGCAGGAGAGATAAAAACACCTGAGGAGGGAAGCAAACAGATAAATCAGATTTTCCTCACGTTGCCGTAGAAATTGTTGAAACATTAGGGTGTGTTAGGCAGAATTAAACCCAAAAGTGAAGTGGTGAGGTGGAAAATCAGCTCTGTTAATTCTCTTCCTCTGGCACCATGGTGTGTCCAGATTTTGGGGGGAAAATGGGTTTTTTTTGCAGGGGGTGTTGGCTCAGAGCTTGGTTCTGGTTCCAGCCACCAGGGCAGGGGTTGTGGGAATTTTGGCCAACCTGGAGCTGGAAAAACATGAGCAGCGAGTTGGGGTTGTGCTGTCAGGGGCTGCAGAACGCTTGAACCTTTCCCTAATTACACAATTAGCGCTCTTCAGGCTTTATTGTCCCTGGGAATACAAATTGCAGGCACCAGCCTGATGAATCCGGGCCTTTTGTGGTGTTTGGGTTCATTAGTGCCTCTAATTACTGGAAATAAAGCGGGTTTCACATCTCCAGGACTGCAGAAATTCAGAGATAAGTCAGAAATTCAGAGATAAATCGGTGCAGGAGGAGATCCTGACTCCTCATTAACCTTTCTGCCGCTTTGCATGAAAGCAAAATAAATCCTAAAATAAACTTCAGTGGGAACAGCCCCGGTTTGTGGCGACACCTGAGAGTTAAACCTTGCAAGTGCTGCTTGATTTCCGCAGTTGTTTTGCTGTGAGATGGATTTTGAGCAGCAGAAATCAGCGTGGGGCCCTCGGCTGGGTCCCCTTCCATTGGCAGAATGGAACCCAGTGGGTCCCAGAGCTGAAACAGCCTCAAATCAGGGCCAGGAATTGTCTCTGTCCCTGCAATTTGATTCTTAACAGGGTAAAAGCACAAATGGGGGGAAAAAATAAATTAAAAATAAGGCCAGGAAGGGGTTTTTATGTAGATAAAAATAAGGGTTTTGAAGCAAGCTGTCTTTTTTCATTGTGTTTTTTTTTTAGGGAGGATTAATGAAATCATCAGCCAGTGCTCCCCTCCTCGTGAGCTCATCCTTCAGTGATTCATTCAGCCTTTATTAGACTTGAAAGAAAGTTATTGTCAAATTAATTCATCCCTTAGATGTTACTTGGAATCAATTTATGTTCTCCAGAAGTCAGACCCTGAGAAACTGCAGAGTTCCTCAAGATTTGTGTCTTAAAACGTCTGAGAGTGGTCATGGAAGGGCAAAGTTGTTTATTTAGGCCCAAATAAACACACTCTAAGGGAGCTGGGTTTAATTTTTTTGCAGTGTCCAAGTGGAATAATTGAGGTTTTTTTCTCCTTCCTGAGCAGTGTGGGCTCTATCAGGTAATTCCAATCCACCACACCTTCCAAAAAAGAGCAGCTGGATGTTGAGGGGCCTCTTGAACTCACCTGAATTTCATTCACCAGAGATTATCCCGAGATCTGCAACTTGCAGCTCCTCACCTGCCAAGTGGAAGTAGCCTGGGCTGAGAAAAGTTTCCATTTCTTTCTCCTCCCCCAGCCTTCCCTGACATTTTGCTGTCTGCACTTTTCTTTTCTTTTCTCTGAAAATTCATCTCCCCACCAGCCCATCTGCCTCTGTCACACGAGACATCAAGAGCTGAGGCAATGTCAGCTTTGGATTTTGCTCGCACGGGGGGTAAATTCATTAATTCCTTGGATTTTTTCCTTTCTCCAAGAGTGACAGCATCCAATATTTGCATTTTCCTGGCGCTCACAGCTATTTTGGGTGTTTGAGATGGGTCCTGGTGCAGAGGGAGGGAGCACAGAGGGTTGGGAGGAGGCTCAGAGTTTCCATCTCTGGAGTTCTGTGCAGTGCCCAGGTCCCCTGTAAATCCTCCCTGGAACTTGAATCACTCGATTGAATCATCACCTTTTAACTAAAACTGCCTCGTGAGCGATTTCGGGAGTGTTTAAAACCCTCACTGATAAAAGCTTTGTTGTCACCGTGCCAAAGTTCTTCCCGCTCCCATTTCCACACAAAATTGAATTTATTTTTATTTTTTATTTTATTATGGTGCAGGGAGGGGGGAAAGGAAAAGGAATCCCACGGAGGGAGGGGTTTGGGGTTAATTTGATTAATTAAATTAAGTTTTATTAATTAAATTTAATTTGAATTCTGTGAGTCGTGGCTGTGCTGGGGCGGCAGCAGCCAGGGGAAAGAGGGGCTGTGAATTTGTGAATTCCCAGGAATTTCCATTTTCTGCCCAACCCTGGAGGTTTCCAGAGAGTTGGGATCACTCTGGTTTTAGGGGGTTTGATTTAGGGAATCGTGTCAGGGACTTCACAACCAAAACCCACAAAATGCTCCTGCCCACGGAGGGTTCTGGTACTGAACCTCTGCCTGGTTTTCCCTTGGGAACTCAGATCTCTTCAGGACATTCACATAAAAGCTTTAATCCTAAAATATTTACCTCTGTGGGGAGGTAAGGCTCATTATCCCTAATAAATTGATATTTTCCTCTAGCTGACTTCCTTTACTATGCTAATTAGCAAAGACAATAGGCTCGGAATTAACATTTCTATCAACAGTTATTTTAAGCGTGGGCGATAAACAATCAGCTGGTTTGTCTGGCTTTGATGGCAGACTAATGAAAAGAGTAATCCATGTGGACAAACCCACCCTGGGACTGTGAGGAATGCAAAACTGCTTTATGACAGGCAGGAAAAAAAGATCCTCCATCGATTTCTCCCGCTCCTTTCAGCATCTCTGCCCAGAAAGGTGTTCCATCTGCTTAGGAATAAATCAATAGCTCCAGTGATAAATACTTTGGACTGCAAATGAATTAAGCATCTCTGAAAAGAGGCTCTTGGTCTAGAGGTAATGAAGAAATAATAATAATTAATAATAATAATAAGCCATGGTGTTTTGAATCCTGCTTCATTTGGAGGGGTTGGAATCCCGGATCTCTTTTCAAAAGTGTTTTTTCCTGTCGTGTGTCTTTTGGGGTTTCTGTCCATGCAAAGGGCACTGGGTGCCAATCAGAGCCTGATTTGTGTTCATTACTGGATATTTTAAAGCATCCTTGGCCATCCTCTCTCAGAAGTTTTATTCCCCTCGAAGTCCTGAGCTCCTTGGTGGGTGATGATTTTGTGTTGGACACTCAGGGTTTTCTCACCACCCTGCAGCCCTTTAGTTGATACCCACAAACACCGATTGCAGCCGTTAATTGCATCTCCTAATTGGGTTCCTGGCACCCTCTGTGGCAGAGCAGAGCAGTTCCCAGTGTGTTCCCCATCCTCTGAACTGCTCCTTTTTATCAAACACCCCCAGAGTGAGGGGTGGGATCCCCAAAGTGAGGTCTCATCCTCTGAGCTGTTCTTTTTATCAAACACCTCCAAAGTGAGGGGTGGGATCCCCAGAGTGAGGTCTCATCCTCTGAGCTGTTCTTTTTATCAAACACCCCCAAAGTGAGATTTGATCCCCAGAGCTCATGTTCCCCTCTTTTTATCAAATTCCCCCATGAGATCCCACCCCCAGAACTTGTGTCCTCCTGTTTTTATCAAACACCCCCAAAAGTGAGGGATGTGATCCCCAAAGTGAGATCCCATCCCATCCCCTGAGCTCGTGTCCCTCTTTTTTTAATTGAACACCCCCATGAGATCCCATCCCCTGAACTGTTCCTCTCTTTTTACCGAAGGCCCCCAAAGTGAGATCCGATCCCCAGAGCTCGTGTTCTGTTTTTATCAAACACCCCCAAAGTGAGATCCCATCCCCAAAGCTCGCTGTTCCCCACCCCCTGAGCTGTTCCTCTGGTTTTATCAAACACCCCCAAAGTGAGGGGTGGGATCCCCAAAGTGAAATCCCATTCCCTGAGCTTGTGTCCCTCTTTTTTTAATCAAACACCCCCAAATTGAGATCCCATCCCCTGAACTGTTCCTTTATATTGAACACCCCCAAAGTGAGGGGTGGGATCCCTAAGGTGAAATCCCATCCCCTGAGCTCGTGTCCCCCTGTTTTCATCAGACTTCCCCATGAAATCCCATTCCTTGAGCTCGTGTCCCTCTTTTTTTAATCAAACACCACCATGAGATCCCATCCCCTGAGCTCGCTGTTCCCCATCCCCTGAACTGCTCCTCTCTTTTTACCAAACACCCCCAAAGTGAGATCCCATCCCCAGAGCTGTTCCTTTTTACCAAACACCCCCAAAGTGAGATCCCATCCCCAGAGCTGTTCCTTTTTACCAAACACCCCCAAAGTGAGATCCCATCCCCAGAGCTCGTGTTCTGTTTTTATCAAACACCCCCAAAGTGAGATCCCACCCCCAGAGCTCGTGTTCTGTTTTTATCAAACACACCCAAAGTGAGATCCCATCCCCTGAGCTGTTCTTCTGGTTTTATCGAACACCCCCAAAGTGAGGGGTGGGATCCCCAAAGTAAAATCCCATTCCCTGAGCTTGTGTCCCCCTGTTTTCATCAGACTCCCCCATGAAATCCCATTCCATGAGCTCATGTTCCTCTTTTTTTAATCAAACACCCCCAAACTGAGATCCCATTCCCTGAACTGTTCCTTTTTATCGAACACCCCCAAAGTGAGATCCCATCCCCAGAGCTCGTGTTCTGTTTTTATCAAACACCCCCAAAAGTGAGGGGTGGGATCCCCAAAGTGAAATCCCATTCCCTGAGCTCGTGTCCCCTGTTTTTATCGAATTCCCCCATGAAATCCCATTCCCTGAGCTCACTGTTCCCCATCCCCAGAGCTCGTGTTCTGTTTTTATCAAACACCCCCAAAGTGAAATCCCATTCCCTGAGCTCGTGTCCCCCCGTTTTCATCAGACTCCCCCATGAAATCCCATCCCCAGAGCTCGTGTCCCCCCCGTTTTCATCACTAACCCATGAAATCCCGTTCCCTGAGCTCGTGTCCCCCCGTTTTCATCCCTCCCCCCGAGACCCCCCCCGAGCAGCTCGGTCACTCGGCAGCTCCCCCTCCCCTCCCAGCCAGGTGAGTGCCATTATCTTTGTCAATTTGGATGCATAATTAACAACCTTGTCGAGCCGAGCCGGCGCTCAGCAGCGAGAGCATCACTTTGATTTTATCACAAATGGCTCTGCCGGCAGCCGCCGCCGTGTTTAATGGGCTCAAACAAAATAATAACAAGCGACTCTTGTTTTGTGCGGGCCAGGATGTCACTGCCGTGCTCGGAGAGAGATGCTTGACCTATTTCCATCTCCATCCGCGCCCTGCCGTGTCCGTGTCGCTCCCGCTCCTCTTCATTCGCTGCTGTCACAGCTGGCCCGGCTGGCCCCGGCTCCCAGCCCCGCTCAGGGAGCCCGGATCGCTCGGGAATTGCTGATTCCTGCTGCCTTTCCTGCCCTCTGACAAATCCTGCCTCTGCAGGGTGCCTGTGAAGTGCGGAATAAAAGGAACTCTGTAACTCACAGAGTAGATATAAGAGCAGGTATGAATTTATTCAGCGCTGAGGTGCATGGGGATATCTCCTCCAAAAAGCATGCACCCCTTTTTGATTGGGTTTTCCCTTTTTGTCCTTTACAGACCAGGTTTACACCTAATACATATTAATTCCCTAACCCCGCCTGTCTTCACTTCATATTACAATTAGCTCCATGCCCCTTTCAGTCCTTTGGCCGCTTTTTGGGACTTCAAATCCGTTTCTTCCGGCTTAGGGTCCGAGGAATCTCCTTTATCCTGTGGTGCCTTTGTCTTTGCATCTTGTTTGTTTGTTCCAGCTCCTTATCTCATCTTGCAGTCTGACTCTTTTCTGTTCTTGTGGATTAGGGTGTCAGGGTCTGGGTTTTGTCAGACACCCCTTTTAGTCAAGCATTTCTTCCTAATTCTTAATTTCTCTATTTCACCTGCAGCTCGCCCCCACCGAGTTTTCCCCTCTGTGTCTCGCCAGGGCAGCTCAGCCCCGCTGGGGAGAGCCCCAGATCCCCCCAGTTTCCCATCCAGATGTTTCTCCTCTGGGATTGTCCCCAGCTCTGCAGGGAGCTCTCCATGGAAACCTGGCTGGTGGCAGGAAAATGGATCCACAAACAGCAGAGGTTTAGGTCCAAAAAGGAGACAGAGGAGTCCTGGAACTTTATTGCAATAAAGGGAGAGGCCACAAGACATTTCCCCTGGGGTCTGCCCTATTTTTAGGGGATGCAGCCCCTTTTTATCCTCATTTCCCTCTCTCTCCCCACTGAGGTACTTGAGAGGCCCTGATCTGCTCAGGGGGAGATTTCTGCTGCTGTGAAAGCCAAAAATGAACCCAAATACAGACATCAAAGTGGGCCGAGACCTTGGAGTGCCTGAACTTCCCTCTGGAGGGCTGGAAGTTCTGGAAGGTTCTGGTTTGGGACAAATTTGGAAGGGAACATGTGGTGACACCGTGCAAGGTGTGCTTCAGACCAAGCACTGGTAAAACCCTGCTCTGAACCTGCAGATCAGGGAAACACCAGTTCTGCTCTGGGAGCTTCTCTCCTCGCCCTGGATGAGGAATTATTTCTGTACCCGTATTCCTGGTGGGAATTTTAAAGGCATGAACTCCTGGGCTGTGTCTGCTGCGTTTGCTGGCAAAAATCAGCTTTGGAGAGACAGCCACAGCAGCGAGGCACTCCCAGCGTTAAACGACTCCAAAAAAAGGCTTCCGATACCTGCAAAAGGTGCCTGGGACTCAGCCAGAGCTGTTGGAGGCAGATATTTGTGTGTGCTGGAGTCGGGTTATGGATGCTGCCTCCTCTCGCAGGCTCTGCTGGACTCCAGGCATTAATCCCGAGTATGGAAATGAGGGGAAGGGCTGATAAATCAAGATATGAGAAGTGTAAGTGCGCTGCTAATGAGCACACATTGTGTGGAATAATGCCGAGACCAGAGCGGAGATAATTTAATTAGAGAGACAAAAGAGGAAGGGAAAAGGGAGGAAAGTCTCTTTTTATAGTTAATTCCATGCAGCGGCATGGAAGGAGCTCGGCTTTGCTCTGGCAGTGCAGGAATTGCCACCTCTCACCCCCTTCCCCTCTTCTCAGTCCCTCTGTTCCTCCAGGGAGCCCAGAGCTGAACACTTCAATAAGAGCCTGGAGCTCCTGGGAGCCTCCTGAACTTGGCCTGGAATTCCTGGAATTCCTCTTCCTTTTCTCATCCCTCTCTGCCAAAGTGCCCCAGGGCTCGTGTGGGCTGTGCTTGGAGAGGAGTTCAAAACAATGCCAGTGGTGGTGGTGTTCCTACTCCAAAATGCTCCTGAACTGAGGGGAGGAACGAGCACAGAACCCCTTGGATTTGGAGTTTCTGAGCTCTCTCCACTCCTGAAAGCAATGTGATGGAAGCTGACACATTTTTGGCAGATCTGAGGCAGGAATATTAAGATTTGTGTGTTAGCCAAGGGAAATAAATGGCTCTGAGATCCTGATGGTGTTGAAGACAAAGCATCTCCATTTCCCCAGGCTGGGGGAACTTTGGGCAGGCCCGGGTAATTCCCAGATTATCCAATGGCCAGGAATATTCCTGTGGTGACTTTTGAGGGAGCTTCCATCCACCACATCCACTGTGGCTCAAATTGAGCCAGGCTTAACAAAACCCTGCTTTAGCCTCTCCCCGTGGCTCTGCTAATCTTGCTAATTTCTGCAATTAGCAAACCCAGATCGAATGCTCATCAAGGAGACAAACGAGGATTTATGGAGCACCTACAGAAGGGCTGAAATAATTTCATTAAAGGTGTGCAGGAGCTTTTGGAGGAGAACCAGTGACAATAAATCAGAAGGAGCCAGGGAGGGGGGAGATGTTGAAACACAGCAAGGAGCTCCATTCAAGGCTTAACCAGCCCACAAAAGGAACTTTTTCTAGTGATGGGAATTACTGGGAATACTCGTTGAGATGTTCAGAGATCATTTCTGATGTAATTTTTCCATTCTCAGCTGGTTTATTTGACCAAACTCTCTTGACCAAGGCCAGGTTTTGGGAGAACATTTCCCTTCAGGCTGTTCCTGTGGATCAGGCAGGTAAAGCTCTGCTTTAGTGCTGAGCTTTGGGTTAGACCAGGCTTCTGGGGTGGCTGTGGAGGGTCTCAATGACATTTAAATCAGCTGGAAGTTGGTTTTAACCAAGCACAGCGAGCTTTAGGAGGGGACAGATGAGCGTGGCTGGCAGGGTGAGCAGTGTTTATTCCAAAATGCCCCATTTAGCTGCTATTCCAGTCTTTAAACACCTCACAGGATGGAAA
This sequence comes from Poecile montanus, assembly GCA_038429875.1. Classification (NCBI taxonomy): domain Eukaryota; kingdom Metazoa; phylum Chordata; class Aves; order Passeriformes; family Paridae; genus Poecile; species Poecile montanus. The sequence continues at coordinate 7,684,473 of CM076524.1, read as the reverse complement.
TGAGGAGTCTAATAATAACAGCAGTAAAACTGAGAGATTTCTCATCTGTTTTACTGGGCAGTTCTAATTAGTCTGGGATTCTGTGGCTGCTGATGGACAGAGCAGCTCAAACCCAGCCCTGTTCCCAGCATCTCTGCAGCCAAGAGCGAGGTGTTCACTTACAGCCCTGGGCTTGGCCTGGAGTCTGGAAGAGGAGCAGGAAGGATGAATCTGCTGATGGCAGCAGCTGATGGGGAAGAGCTGGAACGTTTTGGGGCTGGAATGGGCTCGGCTGCCTCGTGCAGAGCAGTTGGAGTCAATAAAAAGGGGCAGCTTTGGGTGAGTTTGGGTCTGGGCTTGGTCCTGCTCCCAGGTTTTGCTGCTGAGGTTGGATTTAAGGAGCAGCAAATGCTGTTTGGTCCTGGCTGGGAGTGCAGAGCTCAGGATTTTGTGCAGTGAGGAGATTTTCAGCCTTTGGAAACCATTCCCGAGCTGCTCTGCCCTCACAGAGCGGGGCTGTGCAGTTCCCTGTGCACAGTGGGAGCTTCTCCAGGTGAGGTGCTGAAATCTGAATCTGGGTTAAGAAATTTGGCCCCTTTAGAGAAATCACAGTAAGGTGTTCTTCAGTCCCATGGGGCTTCTCAGGGAAGAGAATCCATGGGATCATTTCCTAAATCCTCTCAGCAGCCTGTGGCTTCCTCACGCCCACCCCAGACAGTCCCACCTAAACCAGGAATTTCCTAAACCCTGACATTTCCAGAGCTTGAACCTGTCCCTGCCCTCGGTGTTCCTCATTCCCTCAGGGGAATTCCCTCAGCATCCCCATCCCCCTGCTCTGCCAGGCTTCAATCCATAAAATCTGAGGGGAGGGGGATGAGCAAAGCTGCGTTTTCCAGCCTGGCCCCACAGCGATAGCAAATCACTCACCCATTTATCTGGTGAGACTCAGACCTATTAAAAATTGGAGGGAAGTTCTGCAACCTTTAAATCCTGTCACAGCCCTTTGTGTTCCTGCTGTTAAGCTTTTTTTTTTTTTTTGCTGTGCTGGTGTCGTGCAGGGTTGGGGATATTTACAGCACCTAAATCAATGTCGAGGACATGCAGAATATTGAGGGATCAACTCTACTTATTTCAAATGCACTTTCATATTTTGACTGCCCGAGCAGAGTTGGGGAAATCACTGTGCTGGAATGATAATGAGGAGTTTAACAGTTTTATGATGGTTGGAGAGAACTTTATGGAAGTTGATAAATCTCATCTTGTAGGTTTCAATTTCTCATTCCCTACAGAGAGATGGGCAGAATACATTGATACTGCATTTCAAATTGGCCAGATCAGGAGGAACAGCAGCTAAAATCCATTACAACCCAATTACATCCATCAGCTGAAGCTGTGTGCATTCACTCGTGAACATCAGCATTTAATCCATAAAGAGGAACTAATGAGAAATTTGAAAATGGAATCCATGCATCAGTGGCTTTGGAGAGATTTTGCCGGGATTAATGAACTGCCAGAACGTTGTCAACACACTGCAAGCCCATTCTCTCCAGGTTTGTTTACTGACCAAAGAAAGATTGTGCTGCTTTGTTCTGCCCATCCCTCAGCCCCGCTTTTGTCCTGTGGCTTGTTGCTTTTTCTCAGAGCAGGAAGGGCCATTTTATCCACTTGAAGGATCAAACACTTGTTCCTTTTCCATCCTTCTCTGGTGGACATCTGGCAGCTGGGCTGCCTGGGCAGCCACGGCATCTCTGCAGAGATCTCAGGCCAAAAGCCAAGGCCACGTGGGTAAAACCACACCTGGCAGCAGAGGAAGGAATGGCTGGAATGCCACAAATGCTCTTTGAATGGCGCTGGGCTGCAGGAGATGATGCCTCCAGAGGAACTGAGGCTGCACAGAGGAAAAGGAATAAAGTGGGGATTTATTAAAAGGCCTTCAAAGGATGCACCTTGGGCAGTGCAGGAGCCTGGCTGTGGCTCCAGCCAAGGTGGACCCAAGGTGGACCCAAGGTGGAACCAAGATGGACCCAAGCTGGACTCTGAGCCACGAATTTTCACACTTTTATAAGTTTTGGTCCATTTCCATATTGGGATGAATTGTCCAATTACAGATTATGAAGATTATGAAGATTATGAAGATTAGGAAGATTATGAAGATTAGGAAGTGCCACCCTCCCAGTCTGCTCTCCTCAGCTCGCTGCTGGTTACACTTTTTGGGCCTGAGGCTGTCACGGTGTCCTTGGTGCTGGGGCTGGAGCAGGTTTGGTGTGGCTGGAACTGAGGAGAACTCGCTGACGCCTTATGTGGGGCTCAGAGTCACACCCTGGGGCAGTGCAGAGCCTGGAAAATCTCCAAGGCAGAGCTGAAGGCGTCAGAGCTGGCTGGGCGATGGCAGCTGTTGGTCTGTGGTTCCCCTCCTCGCTGGCTCCGGGTGATGGATGTGCCGATTCTCTGCAGGGTTTGTGCAGAATGCAGCAGAAAACGAGCCCAGGGAAAGCAAAAAGCCCTGGTGGGAGCTGAAACGTGCGGGAATTGCAGAGCCTGGGGCTGCCAGGGCCGCTCTGGAGTTTGTGGGGTCAGGGGGCAGCAGGGGCAGCCGAGGGTTGTGGAATCCACCTCCTCCATCTCCTCAATGACCCAGCGCTCTAATTGTCAGGAAAATTCACATCAATTCCTGCCTTTTACCTGGAGGTGCCTTAAGAACGCCTTGATATTTCAGCTCCAAGAAAATCCCGCCGAGCTTCCTTTCTTTTGCTTCTATCTGTTAAAAAATAATTCTCCTTTTTATCCCGAGCCTTGTTCTCCCCTGCTACCCGAGCGTGGTAAGGTTTGATGGCTTAATATTTATTTCTTATTTATTTTGAAAGATCCCTGTCATATCCAGCAGCTGGATAGAGTTACTCTGCTCGTTCCCTCCCAGGAATTGTCCTTCCCACGTTTCTCAGCAGAGCTGATCTCCAGCAGATGTGTCTGACAGGCAGCTCCCAGATCCCTCTCCAATCGCTCTCCTGATGTGGGCTTGACACGCTGGGCAAGGATGGGGAGGGGCAGGAGGAGGGAGAGGGGAGGGAGGACAGAACTCACCGAGAATCAGCAGTGAGAGAGGCCGGGAAATGATGGTGGCAGGAAAATGGATCCACAAACAGCAGAGGTTTAGGTCCAAAAAGGAGACAGAGGAGTCCTGGAACTTTATTGCAATAAAGGGAGAGGCCACGGGGCATTTCCCCTGGGGTCTGCCCGATTTTTAGGGGATGCAGCCCCTTTTTATCCTCATTTCCCTCTCTCTCCCCACTGAGGTACTTGAGAGGCACAGACTCCCCAGATCACCTCACACAGAGCCCTTCTAAAGTATCCCCCCTTGGTCTTTTCCTTGTGTCAATCCGTGGAATTCCTGTGGAATTTCTGGTTCCTCCCACTCTTTCCTCCATCTCTCAGGGTTCAGTTTTATTCAGCAGTCCGTAAAGATGAATCTCTCAAATTCCTTTCAGTGGGGTCAAAACACCTGGGGCTCCACCGGGAGGAACCTTGAGTGGAGATTCACTCAGATTTGATGAGTTTTGGGTCTCCACAGCAGCAAAAATCCTCGTTCTTCATCCTCAGTGACTCCAGCAGCCGCTCCACCCCCTGACAATCCCCTGCCACCCCTCGCTCTGCAGCTCTTTTTTGTACCAAGTGCAGCTGACCTCTGGTTCAGAATGAACAGCCGCTTAAATTGTCTGAAATTCGAGAGGAAACCTCTCAAATGCTGCATTAAAGAGCGATTTAAAATCAGGAAATTGGCCCCACTTGCTGGAACTCAAATAACCAGAGCTCCCTGCCGGGTGATGCGCTGGGACAGACTCTGGGATGAGGGAACAGGGATGGGAATGAGAGGAAATGTTTCCACAGCTGCTTTAGACAATCACAGAGGATCATTTCCCTAAATCCCACGGGGCTCTGAGCACACTCTCATTCATCCCCTTTTTAATGCTTAACAAAATGCAAACCCAGAAAATCTCCCGGAGCTCCCAGCCGGGAGCGGCGCTTGCAGAGAGCCCCAGGGACAGCCAGGGAGTGCAATAAAGCAAAATTAACAGAGTGAAATGTCAAAATTAACAATGGCTCTGCGTCCAGGACTGAGGCACTTCTGTGGCTGGAGATCCAGGAAAGAACTTTTTATAAAGGAAACAAAACCCCTGTGAGTCAACCCTTGGGCAAGGATGTTCTTGGGGGGGTTTCATTAAACCCACCCTCCTGGACCTTGGTACAGATTTTCCCTCAATGCTGCGAATTATTTCCTATTTTATCCCCAATACTGTGCATTATTTCCTGTTTTACCCCTCAATACTGTGCATTATTTCCTGTTTTACCCTCAACACTGTGAATTATTTCCTATTTTACCCCCAATGCTGTGAATTATTTCCTGTTTTACCCCCAATGCTGTGAATTATTTCCTATTTTACCCCCAATACTGTGAATTATTTCCTGTTTTACCCTCAACACTGTGAATTATTTCCTATTTTACCCCTCAATACTGTGCATTATTTCCTGTTTTACTCCTCAATGCTGTGAATTATTTCCTGTTTTACCCCTCAATGCTGCGAATTATTTGCTGTTTTACCCAATGCTGTGCATTATTTCCTATTTTACCCCCAATGCTGTGAATTATTTCCTATTTTACCCCCAATGCTGCAAATTATTTCCTATTTTACCCCTCAATGCTGTGATTTGCTGTTTTACCCTCAATGCTGTGAATTATTTCCTGTTTTACCCCTCAATACTGTGCATTATTTTCTATTTTACCCCCAATGCTGTGCTTTTTTTGCTGTTTTACCCCCAATGCTGTGCATTATTTCCTATTTTACCACCCATACTGTGCATTATTTCCTATTTTACCCCTCAATACTGTGCATTATTTCCTGTTTTACCCTCAACACTGTGAATTATTTCCTGTTTTACCCCCAATGCTGTGAATTATTTCCTGTTTTGCCCCCAATGCTGTGAATTATTTCCTATTTTACCCCCAATGCTGTGAATTATTTCCTATTTTACCCTCAACACTGTGAATTATTTCCTATTTTACCCCTCAATACTGTGCATTATTTCCTATTTTACCCCCAATGCTGTGAATTATTTCCTATTTTACCCTCAATGCTGTAAATTATTTCCTGCTTTACCCCCCGTACTGTGAATGATTTCCTGTTTTACCCTCAACACTGTGAATTATTTCCTATTTTACCCCCAACGCTGTGCATTACTTGCTGTTTTACCCCCAATGCTGTGAATTATTTCCTGTTTCACCAGGAATAAGCAGATGTGGAATATCTGGGACTGGGGTCTCCCACGATGTCCCTTATCTTTAAGAGATCCAATCTTCCTCACCATTTCTTATTGACTTTAACCAACTCTGTAAAACAAAAGGACGGAATCTCCAAGCAGAAATCAATCTGCTGGGGCCTCGTTTCTGATTTCTGTGTGCTGGTTTTGCCTCAAACCCGTGCTTCTGTCATAAAACACCTCCATAAATCATATTCCAAGAGCAGGTCTTAACTACCTCCTGTTTTCTTTTCAAGTCCCTCTTGTTAATCACGCTGGCAGCTCCGACACGCGGAATGTTGCCGGGGTTTGGAGCGGCACGTGCCGCGAGCTGCGTGTGACAGGGAAATGACGGGAATAAAGGAATGTGCAGGTTCAGGGCTGGTTTGTGGTGGATGTTTGGCTGTGGATGTGACACCCAGATGGGAATTGACGGGCTGGGAGCTCCTGTGAACAGCCACCCTCGCAGTGCCCAACCCCTCTTAAAGGTTGGAAAAGGGGAATTTGGTTGAAAAATGTCGCTCTATGAGGAACGGCGAGAAGTACGACACAGACTCTCTCAGGAATCAATCAGCAGAATTTCTCTCAGTTTATTGCTTCAGGTCTTTTTTATAGACCGATACGTGAAAAGTACAGAAAAGAAACTCTTACTGGTGAGTAAACTGACACATCATCATCATTGGTCACTGGGGCTCAGCACCCCTCGACCTTCTCCTGCAAGAAAACAAGGAACAGACAAACAGCACCTGCAAGGCTGTTTTCTGTCTCTGAGGATTGTTTTAATTCCTCCCCATGATTTCCCAGGCCACTTTCTCAGGCAAGACTGAGACCGTTATGTGGCCTGCAATTTCTACAGGCACCTTGCTCCCTGTTTCACAGTTAGCATCCATAGAAAAAGGTGGAAAAAAGGGGGAGTCTGGGTGAGTTCATCTTTTTTAGTCAATGCAGCGTTGCTGTGAATATTTTCTGACACTGCCGAGTGCTGGAAGTGGAGTTGTTGCCAAGCTCCAAGCTCAGATCGCTCTGTGAGATTTTCCTCCAGGAATCTGAGCTGTCCTGGGCTGAGCAGAGCTGAGTCCAGCTGGGCACGGGCTCCCCGTGGAGGAAAAACCCCAGATGGCTGCGGCTCCAGGTGGAGAAGCAGCCTCAGGACATTCCTCACCTTTCTCAAGGTGAACAGAAAGTTTTTACAGTCCCAGCAGCCAATTAGAGACAAACCTGAGTTTCCCAACTCCTGGCGGATCCGCAGCCCCTTCACCTCCTGTCCTTCCCTCCCGGCTCCGTGGAAATATTTATTTATCCTTGGGAATTCAGCAAGAGAAGGCGCAGGGATAAATAAATCTCTGCTGTCCCTCCTGCAGCCATCACTTCCAGGTCAATATTTGCTTTCTGAGCCCTGACCCTGGCAGGAGGTTTGAAGATAAATTCTCTGCTCAGCTCTGCAAACACCAGGGGTTCATTGGTGCCCCTGCAAATAAGTTGCTGAAAATAAATGAGTTATGGAGTGTGTGGCTGGGGACCTGAGGGTTACTTAAAGGAGCATTTTTGGGATTGATTTGATGACACAGCATGTTTGGATTGCTCTGAAACCTCCCGTCCCTCCTAAAGCACGATTTGTCAGCAATCCTGGGGCTGGGCAGGGCTTTTCTCTTGTTCTTTCTCACAGAACCCCTGTATGAGCTGCAGCAGCACCACAAACCCAACCAGATTTTCATTTCCCTCCCTGTTTAAGTATTTCTCAATTCTATGGCCTGAAAAGAAATGGAGTTTGCAGCCTTGGCCGCTGGGTAGGGGATGTTTTACCATCTGCTCCCCTCAGTATAATTTTGGATTTTTCATGTATTTAATGCTCCCACTGAGCCTCCATCGCCTGGGATGCTGTGAATTCCCGCTATCTGCACCAAAAGCATCAAGAGATGGAGAATTCTCCATCTCTTCAGGGGGTTATTTCAATTTTTAACAGCACCTGGCCTGGGAAAACACTGATTTATTTCTTCTTCAATGTGTATAAATCAAGCTTTAATTTTCCCCCCTTACAGAGAAATTGGGAGTGACCCCATTTCCCTCAGTGATGTTTACACTGCTGGGAAGTGTTTGTGGAATTGGCCCCTTTTTTTAAGATTTCCTCTCTTTTCAGAGGTCACCAGCTGGAATTGTACTCCTGCAGAGGCTGGGCAGCAGAAATTCTGTGGAAGGGCTGGAAAAACTGGGCTCAAGGTGGAGAAAATAGGCCAGAATTAAAAAATAAACCTGGGTTTAATCCATCCAACTTCCCCATGTGGCTGCAATCATGGCTGGGAAATCCAGAAATGTTCTGGGTTTAAAGGTCCTGTTAACACCTGGGAAAAAAAAAAACATTAATAAACCATCCCTGCAAAAGAGAATGGCTTTAGATCCTGGAAAATTCTTTGTGGGAGCGAGGAGTGGGATGGAAATGAGCAGCTCCAGGGGCTGAGGAGGAGATTTTGCACTCCAGAACCAGGGGAACGGGAGCTTCAGGAGATGAAAACTCAATTTTGAGGACACATTTTAAGTAATGAATGCAGTGGAGTGGAACAGCGACACAAAGTAAGTGGGATGTCCTATAAATTGATCTGAAATCACCGCTGGTTCTGCCGTGCTCTGGCAGAATAATTCACAATAATTCCAGGAAAAACGGCCTTTTCCTGGGAACAGCCTGAGAGCAGAGGGAAGGGGAGGGGCCCAGCTGGGAGAAGGGAAAACAGACCTGGAAATTCAGAGTTTTTAGGGTTTTAAGGCATTTTTTCATGGTGTGAAATGGTGATGGTGAGGTTGAGCAGGCACACAGCGAGGAGAAAATTCACCTTGCAGGGTTTTGTTCTAAACGAGCACTGAGTTCATCCCCGCGCTGATAATTAGCGGTGATTTCATGAAGGAGGAGCAGGAATTGTGTGATCATCCAGAGAGGAGCTGGTCAGGGTTAAGTAGAAATCTTTAGTGGGGTAAAAAACATCTCCAGCCGTGGAAACTTTGCTACTTATCTCAGTAAAAGAGAAGGGAAAATTGATTTGAAAACTGGCGAGCGACTGTGTTGTTATTGTTGTGAGGGAAAAATTGGTTGTAATTTTACCATGAAGTCAAATTTTACCCTGTGAGTTTTCAATTTGCCTTCAGAGAAGGCTGAGAAGAAATGAATGTGTTCCAGAGATAAGGTTTTCTTCTAAGAAAAATCACTTTAATTGGAAAGCAGTGAATGAAAACAGGTCGTGATCACCCCATTCTTGTCTTGCTTTTTTTGTTTTTTTCTCCTTTTTCCCCTCCCTCCCGGACTCCTTTGCACTTCCCAGCTCCACTTTTCTTTTGTTGCCACTTCAATTTCTCATTGCTCAGATTCCCTCTCAAGGTAAAGGAACATTTTCTTCTGGCAGGGCTGGTTGGGGTAAGAAATGAGCCAGAAGCGAGTGCTGAAGGCTCTGATTACACCCCCTGCAGTTCTGTGCTTAAAAAAACCCAACAAACAACAAAAACCAGGCTGAACAAAACGAGGAAATGCACATTCCTGCCTTTTCCAGAAGTTTCAAGACAGATCAAATCCATTTTCTTTTCTAACTTACAATTGAACTCTTCACATTCCTTCCGTTCTTGATGCCTCCCCAAGCTTTGTTTGGAGATATTTTTGTTACAACTGAGGAAATTTGGAGATATTTTTATTATGATTGAGGAAATTCGGGGTAGGGAAGGATCCTTTTTGGTGCTGAAGAGCTTTGAGAATGTGGGAATTATCGGGAAGGAGATCTGTGTGCTCCTGGTGGCCTCGGCTGCACTTCCAGCCCTGGAACAGAGCGGGGAGAGCCGATGGCAGCAGCTCCTCCCTGCCCCTTGGGGGTGGGAATTTGGGGCTGGGAGTTTGGGATTGGGAGTTTGGGGATTTTCCATTTGGGGTTGGAGGTCTGGGGGTTTTCCATTTGGGGTTGGAAGTTTGGGGGTTTTCCATTTGGGGTTGGAAGTTTGGGGTTGGGAATTTGGGATTGGGAGTTTGGGATTGGGAGTTTGGGATTGGGAGTTTGGGGTTAGGAGTTTGGGGCCACAAGTTTGGGGTTGGCAGTTTGGGGTTGGAAATTTGGGATTTTCCATTTGGGGTTGGCAGTTTGGGGGTTTTCCATTTGGGATTTTCCATTTAGGGTTGGCAGTTTGGGGTTGGAAGTTTGGGATTTTCCATTTGGGGTTGTCAGTTTGGGGTTGGAAGTTTGGGGTTTTCCATTTGGGGTTGGAAGTTTGGGGTTTGCTATTTGGGGTTGGCAGTTTGGGGTTTGCCATTTGGGGTTGGCAGTTTGGGGGTTTTCCATTTGGGATTTTCCATTTGGCGTTGGCAGTTTGGGGTTGGAAGTTTGGGGTTTGCCATTTGGGGTTGGCAGTTTGGGGTTTTCCATTTGGGATTTTCCATTTGGGGTTGGCAGTTTGGGGTTGGAAGTTTGGGGTTTGCTATTTGGGGTTGGCAGTTTGGGGTTGGAAGTTTGGGGTTTGCTATTTGGGGTTGGCAGTTTGGGGGTTTTCCATTTGGGATTTTCCATTTGGCGTTGGCAGTTTGGGGTTGGAAGTTTGGGGTTTGCCATTTGGGGTTGGCAGTTTGGGGGTTTTCTGTTTGGGGTTGGCAGTTTGGAGTGGGCAGTGACCTCCTCACATCCCTGATGGATTTCAGCTCTTAGCAGCACCCAGCTGGAGGAGTTAATAGGTGGGAAAAGTCCATGGAATTCATCAAAGGCGCTAAAGACAGATTTCCTTCTGTTTAGCTGAAAAAAAAATGTAAAAAGTGGCTTTTGGAACACCAACCCACCAGGTGCAAATTACAACATCTGCTGTGTTTACTGGGCAGGAGCCAGGAAGGATCAAACGGGGAGTTCTGACGGGAAAAGTAAATTTAAATAATATTTAAACAAATAAATTCCGACTTTGCCCGATGTGCAGGATCTACAGAGGAGAACAACCCCAAAGGAGTCTGCATTGAAGCCGGACTGTGCCTCTGCTCAGGGAACACCACGGGATTTGTGGTGGTGCTGTGGGGCTTTTCCGAGGCAGGGCCTTCATGGCCATTTAAAATTCTGATTTGCAGGAAGGACTTGATCGTTCCTCCCTCTCCCCGGGCTGCAGGGGCTCAGAGGAGGCAGGGCCGAGGTGCTGCAGGACCCCAGCAGATGTGGAGAGGGATGGGATTAACTGGAGAGCTCAGCATTCAGTTCTCCATGTTGAAACTTCACCGGGTTTGGGATGCTGGAATAAAGCGGATCCATAACGCCATTAATTCAGTAAAACTCTCCCCTCCCAGCTCCACCACCGATATCCCACCTGGCACTCCGTGTTTCCTGGGCCAAGAATGGGAACAATTGCTCCAAACTCTGGGCCCAGGTGCACAAACCCCAGAGCTTTCCCCAAATGAGCTTTTTTCCTTGGGAAAAACCCCATGGATTTCACCTCACCTGAAGGAACTGCCTGATTTTTTTGTGGTTGAAACTCATCAGGAAATCGTTGATTCCATTAAACCCATTTTATTTTAATTACTTTTTCTTTCCCTCAGAAAAGGGGATCGATTCTGACAGAACTTCTTTTTCCCTCCCCCATAGATAAAATGTCCACGAACCTCTTGTTTTGGGTTAATTACTGAAAATTCTCTGAGCTGCCCAGAGCCTGCATTTCCCTCGGGGTTTATTTGCTGTAACAAACTGACTCCATTTATTTCCCCTCGTTTCCTGAAGGGGTTTGGTTTGCTCTGAAATTAGAAAGCAGCAGAAGGGACAGATCCACAAGCAGCATGGACAGAAAATGGGTGGAAATTGGAAATCACATTTCCTGGATTTTTTTTTCCTCATTGTTCCTTGTCATTATTTTCCATCTCTGGAGCTCTCGTTTTCACTTTTTTTCCCATTTTCTGGGGTGGTTTTGTTTGGCTTTTGGGAGCCACTTCAGCGTTTTTTTTCGGAGCTGTTTAATGTTTGATCTCTGGCAGGTGGAAGTGAGGAGTCAAATCCAATGTGCTCAGAGCACCATCACTGATAGGGAAATGAGGGCCCTTGGTAAATCGAGAGCGGCGCTGGAAAAACACAGGAATAACAATGAGCCCTTGCCCAGGATCTGCGTTTTCCACCCCAATTCCCCAACCCCTGCCAGCACTAAATGCTTGAAGCAGAGGCACAAACCTCTGAAGACGCAGAATGAAGGTTTATGCTGATTTTTGAGGGACCGAAATTGCTAAAATGAGGTGAAACCTCAACCCCTCCAATGAAAAACCCTCGTGGGACTCTGGGATTTACTGCTCAGCCATTCCGGGTAAATTAACGCGCTCAAAAAGTTTGGAAATTTCCATTAGTGACTGGCTGTGCCTCTAATTGTCTAAATACAGCAAAAAGTACTGCAAAACATAAAACTCTCCCTGCCCAAGCCTGGGCTGCAGGAGGCTCTGGTGGGGTTGAGGATATTTGGGTTCAGAGGCAGCAGGACCCATTCCCGTGCGGTTATTGCTGATAACGCACCCTCGGCTCTCCCAAGCATTTCTCGTTTGCCCTGAGGTGCAGCAGGCACTGAATGCTCAGAGACACAAGAATCCCAAGTTTTCGCTGTTTATTGCATCCCAAACCTTCCTGAGGGCGCGGTGAATCCCCAGCCCCTCTTCACCAGGGTTCAGTTCAGCGATGCCGAATCAGTTAAACTCCTTTCCCTGGTGATGATTCATCTCTCTGGACTGGGAGGAGATAAATCCAATATAAATCCCTATTTCCTGAGTAAAAAGTGGAGTTTAAACCTTTCCAATAACTTCATACCCTTCAGCACTGGTGATGAGTCTTCCCTTTGCTCCAGAATAATCAGCTCAGAGCCTGTGGCCCTGCATTATTTGTCTCACATCTGGAGCACCTCTGGAAATGCAAATTAACAGCAGCAGGGGGTGTTGTATTTCCCTCTTTCTGCTGTGCTCTGTTGTCTGAATATTCTTTATTTACACCAACCTTCAATCACCGAGTGTTGGAGTTTTTGAGGGGCTCCTGTTGATTCCAGCCTTAAACCTCCCCCCGTTATTCAAAAATATTGTCTTGGGTCAGGTTTGCAGCTGCGATAAATTAATGTCCAATTCCAAGGGCCTGCACAAAGAATTATGGACAATTTCTGGCCTATTTTTAAATCTTAGAGAGGGCTGCAACATCACATAAAGATCCATAATGTGCCCAGGGCTTTGTGTTTTTAACTCCAGCTGCCTGAACTGTTTAGTCAGAAATTTGCCAGCAAGAAGCGGCTTTTTCATTTATAGGCAGAACTCCTGCAGGAAAAAGGAGCTTTCAGAAATTAAAACAAAAGAATTATAAACATTGGTGTTCACTTCTTGCATCCTAGCAACCCAATAACCAGGTTTTTAGGTTAAGTATCATTTTATTGTGGAGATTAAAGAAGGTTTTGACAGAATTTTGTCTAAATGCTAAGGGAGAAAAGGAACTTTCGGGGTGATGCTGGGGGAGTTTAAACAACCTCTCAGCTCTGCTGCAAAACAGCCTGAGCTCTGCAGGACCATCAGCTTCATCTGCTGCATGATTTAGGAAGATTTTAAAACCATGCAAAGCCCAAATCTGCAGTGGATTGGGGGCGATGAGCACTGAAATCGTTTGGTTTGCTGATGTGGGTGAAAGAGGGGTCCCAGCTCCTCCTTGAACTGGGAGCACTGGGAGTTCTGGAGGCTTTTCCCTAAAAGTGAAAACCTCATTGTGGTGAATAAGTTCTGGGGGGGAAGGTAAATTCCTGGGAATTCAGGGGGAAGGGAGCTGAGGGTTGTCCGGCCAGGAGCACTGGAAGTTCTGGAGGCTTTTCCCTGAAACTGAAACCCTCATCCTCACTCCCTAATTCTGGGGGGGAAGGTAAATTCCTGGGAATTCAGAGGGAATGGAGCTGAGGCTTGTCCTGCCAGGAGCAGGTGGCAGAAAGGGCTTGAGCTGCAGCTCCCAGGCATTCCTCAGGATTCTCTGGAACTCACTCTCATTAAATCAGACCTTGCCAGGAGCTCTCTGCTGCTCACTTATGGAACACCAAATGTGCCTGCACAGCCAGAGAGCCCATTAAATATTTAAACCCCGTCCTTTCCTCAAAAGCAGAACAGCAAAGATGATTTTCCGTGGAATTTAACATTAAACTCTGGCAATTTGTACAGCTGTGCATATAAATAGCTTGCACATCATCTCCGGAGGCAAAGGTCACTCTGCCTCATCCATTTCAATGCTGGAGTTTCATAGCAACAACCTCCCCTCTGCTGTCTCCCTGTTATTTATCCGGGGGACTTCAAAACTGGGAGACGGCGCTGTTGCTTTTGGAGAGACGAATAAATGGGAGTTGATTGTAATATTTTGCCCTCATCACTGGGGTTTTTCCCCCTTCCCAGAGCTCTGTGGATAAGCAGAGCCCCTGAGCCGTGGGGACTGGGCTGCACAAAGCTTTTCCCAGGGAAGAAATCCGAACAGACAAGTGCCTGATTCCCCTTAATGCAATTTGTTCCACGGCTGATCTTCAGCCCCTGCTTCATTACCTTAGACAAACTCAGACCTGGCTCCCAAGGAGAAAAACGTTCTTATTTGCAATTAGAATCCCCCAATTACACAGCACATCTTGAGCTGCAGCTGATGGGAGTTGACTTTTTAAATGCCAGAGCCGTTATTTCCTCAAATAATCGATGTTCGGGAGTGAATGTCACGGAAGGATTGGACAAACAGAGCACGGGCAGCTCAGGCTTCTCACTGCCTGAGCTCTGCAAGATCTTTAATTTCTGTGCAGATCCCCCAGGCAGGGCTTCACTTGGTGAAAAGCAGGGATTGGGGGCTTGGCTTGGGTGGGTTGAGGAGATTTGGCCCTTTTTTAGGAGCCAGAATCCCAGAGTGGAAGGATCCCTAGAGACTATCCCAACCCTGGGCATGGGGAGCAGGAATTTCAGTTCCTCCCTCCCTGCTGCATCCCTGGCATGGCCCAAACTGCATCAATGCTGAACTTTTAGGGAATAATCCCTGTGCCTTCTCCATCTGCATCCCCAATCTTTGTGTGGCTGTGCTGCCCACAGAAATGTGCATTGCACGTTTCTCCCACACTGGTTAATCCCACGCTCATTTTCCATGTTTGCCCATTTCAATCCCATGTATTTGATGTCCCTATTTATCATTTGGGTAGAAGGATGTTAATTGACTCGCTGGTAATTCCAGGGCCTCCTGCTGAGGGTGAATCAGAGGGAATTGGTTGTTTTTGCTGCCTCTCCAAGGAGTTAATTGAGAAGTTATTCAATTATAGGGAATATCCTTTTATTGCTAATAAGATATTCTGATACAAACAACATCCCCCACTCTGAAATGAAATTATGAGAAACTTGAAGCTGCTTGGCAAAGAGGCTTCAGAAATGAACCTTAGCTGGAAATACTGGAATCAATGCCAGCTTCAGAGGAGTGAAAGGAGATCGATAAAATTCTTATCAGGGTTTCCTTACTATTTATTTACTCTCACTTGTGATTGTTTGGACATTGGTAAGAACTGGTGCAGATGGATCAGGCTAAAAAGCTGTTCTTAATGCAGATTATCAACCAGGATATCTAAACCATAGTTAATAGAGCTCTCTATTATCTAATTTGCCAAGATTAGATTTCTTTTTATGCACCACTTCACAAGCTCATCTCGACTCTGCTGTTGGCTCCTTGAGTCGGGGAAGAGCATCTCTAGTAAATAAATATCAATTCTCTCGTTATTAATTTGCAAAACAACAGCACCTGGGAGGCCAAATGGAGGCAGGGCTCTGTACCTGAGAGGGACGTGCAGCTCGCCTGCAGTGAAGGACAAACCTTCATTTGCTTCCCCTAAATCTGACCTGTGGATCTTTCTGGAATGAAAATAAGGAATTGCCAGTGCTCACCAGCAGGTTCTGACTGATTTTGGCTCCTTGGGAGTTGTGCAGGTGGTGAGAGGGGGGAAACGAGAATCACCCCACAGCCCAGCATGCAGCCCTTCCTCCCTGTCCCCTCACACGGGTCCTTTTCCCTCCAGTGTCCCTGGAAAATGCCTCCAGGAGTCCAGGACTGAGCCCAGGAGGGAGAATCTGTGTGAGGTTTGCTAATCCTGTTCCATCCCATCCCAAACCCCATTCCAAACCCCATCCCAAATCCCATCCCATCCCAAATCCCATCCCAAATCCCATCCCATCCCAAACCCCATCCCAAACCCCATCCCAAACCGCATCCCAAATCCCATCCCAAACCCCATCCCAAATCCCATCCCATCCCAAATCCCATCCCAAACCCCATCCCAAATCCCATCCCAAACCCCATCCCAAATCCCATCCAAAATTCCATCCCAAACCCCATCCCAAATCCCATCCCAAATCCCATCCCAAATCCCATCCCATCCCAAACCCCATCCCAAACCCCATCCCAAACCCCATCCCAAACCCCATCCCAAACCCCATCCCAAATCCCATCCCAAACCCCATCCCATCCCAAATCCCATCCCAAATCCCATCCCATCCCAAACCCCATCCAACTCCAGCCTCACTGCTCTGTTCCAAGTGCCAGCATCAATTTTCCTCTCTCCACTTTTCCCCCCCAAAGGCAGAGGATGTTCAGAGCCATGAAGAGAGGGAAGGGAAGCAGGAATAGATTTGTTTGATCAAAGGGATTTCATGTCTCAGATTGATTTCCCTCCTCTCCCGCCTTCGCTGTCCCATCCCTGGTGCTGGCTCTCCGTGGCTCTCCGTGGCTTTTTATGTCTCTCCGTGGTCTCATCGTGTTCTCACCATGTTCTCACCATGTTCTCTCCATGTCTCTCCATGTTCTCTCCGTGTTCTCTCTGTGTCTCTCCATGTTCTCTCCATGTTCTCTCCACATTCTCTCTGTGTTCTCTCCGTGTTCTCTCAGTGTTCTCTCCATGTTCTCTCCGTGTTCTCTCAGTGTTCTCTCCGTGTTCTCTCAGTGTTCTCTCCATGTTCTCTCCGTGTTCTCTCTGTGTTCTCTCCGTGTTCTCTCAGTGTTCTCTCCATGTTCTCTCAGTGTTCTCTCCACGTTCTCTCCATGTTCTCTCCATGTTCTCTCCATGTTCTCTCCATGTTCTCTCAGTGTTCTCTCCATGTTCTCTCCATGTTCTCTCCATGTTCTCTCCATGTTCTCTCCACGTTCTCTCCATGTTCTCTCCATGTTCTCTCCACATTCTCTCTATGTTCTCTCCATGTTCTCTCCATGTTCTCTCCATGTTCTCTCAGTGTTCTCTCCACGTTCTCTCCATGTTCTCTCCATGTTCTCACCATGTTCTCTCCATGTTCTCTGTGTTCTCTCCACGTTCTCTCCATGTTCTCTCCATGTTCTCTCAGTGTTCTCTCTCTGTTCTCTCAGTGTTCTCTCCATATTCTCTCAGTGTTCTCTCCATGTTCTCTCTGTGTTCTCTCCGTGTCTCTCCATGTTCTCTCCATGTTCTCTCCGTGTCTCTCCATGCCTCCCTCATGTGCCTTCCGATCAGGGCTGGGTTGCTCCCAACCCCACACGAGCAGGGCTCTGCCATGGCCCAGCTGAGCCTGCCCTGCCCCTGCCCGCTGGTCCCTTGTCACAGCTGTGACCCCCTCACCAGGAGGAGCCTGGGGACAGCAACCCTGCCAGGCAGCCCCTCTGGATCCAGCATTCCATCCCCTCTGGATCCCACATTCCAGCCCCTCTGGATCCAGCATTCCAGCCCCTCTGGATCCAGCATTCCAGCCCCTCTGGATCCAGCCATCCAACAACCCAACGTTCCAGCCCCTCTGGATCCAGCATTCCAGCCCCTCTGGATCCAGCCATCCAACAACCCAACATTCCAGCCCCTCTGGATCCCACATTCCAGCCCCTCTGGATCCAGCATTCCAGCCCCTCTGGATCCAGCATTCCAGCCCCTCTGGATCCCACATTCCAGCCCCTCTGGATCCAGCATTCCAGCCCCTCTGGATCCCACATTCCGGCCCCTCTGGATCCCACATTCCAGCCCCTCTGGATCCCACATTCCAGCCCCTCTGGATCCAGCCATCCAACAACCCAACGTTCCAGCCCCTCTGGATCCAGCATTCCAGCCCCTCTGGATCCCACATTCCAGCCCCTCTGGATCCAGCATTCCAGCCCCTCTGGATCCCACATTCCAGCCCCTCTGGATCCCACATTCCAGCCCCTCTGGATCCAGCATTCCAGCCCCTCTGGATCCCACATTCCAGCCCCTCTGGATCCAGCATTCCAGCCCCTCTGGATCCCACATTCCAGCCCCTCTGGATCCAGCCATCCAACAACCCAACATTCCAGCCCCTCTGGATCCCACATTCCAGCCCCTCTGGATCCAGCATTCCATCCCCTCTGGATCCCACATTCCATCCCCTCTGGATCCCACATTCCATCTCCTCTGGATCCCACATTCCAGCCCCTCTGGATCCAGCATTCCAGCCCCTCTGGATCCAGCATTCCAGCCCCTCTGGATCCAGCATTCCAGCCCCTCTGGATCCCACATTCCAGCCCCTCTGGATCCAGCATTCCAGCCCCTCTGGATCCAGCATTCCAGCCCCTCTGGATCCCACATTCCAGCCCCTCTGGATCCAGCATTCCAAAAAATCCCACATTCCAGCCCCTCTGGATCCAGCATTCCAGCCCCTCTGGATCCAGCATTCCATCCCCTCTGGATCCCACATTCCAGCCCCTCTGGATCCAGCATTCCAGCCCCTCTGGATCCAGCCATCCAACAACCCAACGTTCCAGCCCCTCTGGATCCAGCATTCCAGCCCCTCTGGATCCCACATTCCAGCCCCTCTGGATCCCACATTCCAACCCCTCTGGATCCCACATTCTATCCCCTCTGGATCCAGCATTCCAGCCCCTCTGGATCCCACATTCCAGCCCCTCTGGATCCCACATTCCAGCCCCTCTGGATCCCACATTCCAGCCCCTCTGGATCCAGCATTCCAGCCCCTCTGGATCCAGCATTCCATCCCCTCTGGATCCCACATTCCATCCCCTCTGGATCCCACATTCCAGCCCCTCTGGATCCAGCATTCCAGCCCCTCTGGACCCAGCATTCCAGCCCCTCTGGATCCCACATTCCAGCCCCTCTGGATCCCACATTCCAGCCCCTCTGGATCCAGCATTCCAGCCCCTCTGGATCCAGCATTCCAGCCCCTCTGGATCCCACATTCCAGCCCCTCTGGATCCCACATTCCATCTCCTCTGGATCCCACATTCCATCTCCTCTGGATCCCACATTCCAACCCCTCTGGATCCCACATTCCAGCCCCTCTGGATCCCACATTCCAGCCCCTCTGGATCCCACATTCCAACCCCTCTGGATCCCACATTCTATCCCCTCTGGATCCCACATTCCAGCCCCTCTGGATCCCACATTCCAGCCCCTCTGGATCCCACATTCCAGCCCCTCTGGATCCCACATTCCAGCCCCTCTGGATCCAGCATTCCAGCCCCTCTGGATCCAGCATTCCAGCCCCTCTGGATCCCACATTCCATCTCCTCTGGATCCCGCATTCCAGCCCCTCTGGATCCCACATTCCAGCCCCTCTGGATCCCACATTCCAACCCCTCTGGATCCCACATTCTATCCCCTCTGGATCCAGCATTCCAGCCCCTCTGGATCCCACATTCCAGCCCCTCTGGATCCCACATTCCAGCCCCTCTGGATCCCACATTCCAGCCCCTCTGGATCCAGCATTCCAGCCCCTCTGGACCCAGCATTCCAGCCCCTCTGGATCCCACATTCCAGCCCCTCTGGATCCCACATTCCAGCCCCTCTGGATCCAGCATTCCAGCCCCTCTGGATCCAGCATTCCAGCCCCTCTGGATCCCACATTCCAGCCCCTCTGGATCCCACATTCCATCTCCTCTGGATCCCACATTCCATCTCCTCTGGATCCCACATTCCAACCCCTCTGGATCCCACATTCCAGCCCCTCTGGATCCCACATTCCAGCCCCTCTGGATCCCACATTCCAGCCCCTCTGGATCCAGCATTCCAGCCCCTCTGGATCCAGCATTCCATCCCCTCTGGATCCCACATTCCAGCCCCTCTGGATCCAGCATTCCAGCCCCTCTGGATCCCACATTCCAGCCCCTCTGGATCCAGCATTCCAGCCCCTCTGGATCCAGCATTCCAGCCCCTCTGGATCCCACATTCCAGCCCCTCTGGATCCCACATTCCAGCCCCTCTGGATCCAGCCTCTGCTGCCCTGCGTTGTGGGGAAAGAAGCAGAGACTAAAAAGCAAAGCTCAGATTAAAGGCCAGGCAGAGCAAGGCTGGAATTCCTTTTGTTCCCTGCAGGGACCCCGCCGTGCCCCGAGCTTTGATGGACACAGAAACCTCGCAGATAATATTTTAGCACTTGGTATCAAATCACCTTTTGTTTAATGGGGATGAGCAAACAATCCGATTTTAATAATGCCTGTGTGAAATGGGAGCGGGAGCGGAGAGGCAGGCAAACAGCGCTGCTGCCAGCAGGAGAGCAGGGACTCAGCCTGGAAACCACAGGAGGAAATTGCTAAGGCTGGATCTGGTACAATTAAGCCAATTTAATCCTGACTATTAGGGGAAAAGGATTACTCACAGGCTCTGGCATTTCGGTGTGAGGTTCCACACCCTGAGTTCGGTCTCGGAGGGTTTTGAACCTCCTGTGCTTCCATGGGTGTTCAATTCTTGCTTTATACAATGGACATTTTCCTCCAAGAACCCCATGGATCCAACCTTCCTCACAGAATTTCAGAGCTCTTGGAGTTCCTCCCTCTCTGAATCCCACAGAGAAAAAATTTTTGGGGGGCAAAAATGAGTTCAGGTGTTTCACAACCAGGTGAGAACCTTGCTTTCCAGTTTATCATCCGGTTATTTCCCTTCACCCAGGGATGATGAAAGGTTTCATCTGCTCCCTGGCTGCTCTTTGGGAGCCCCAGGAGATTGGAGTGCTGCACACAGCATTTCAGGCTGAAATCCCATGGTATCTGATAATTTGGCTTGGTCTGGAATACTGAACTGGAATTTGGGCTACTTCTCTGCTCTCTGGAATTCTGGAGGACGCTTGGGTTTGATATCATTTAAATCTGTTATAAAATAGTCTGGTTTTCATTTGAGAATAGGATAGAAAAAGGGAGATATAAAACAAATAAATAAAAAATGTCGCTGTTTGTGAGCTCCTTTTGCAATGCCCTCCCCAGTGGAACAGATGAATTTCCAATCTTTAAAGGCAAATAATCCCCAGAGCAATCCAAGGGGTGGCACAGCCAGGGGGGGATTTCTCCTTTTGTTTAGGCCTGGAAAACAAACAGGCATTTTTATTTAAAACAGGGGGAAAGGATAAATTGTGAGGGTGATTTGAGCAGATTGATTTTATCTTCCCTCCACCCCAGCCCTGACAGCTCTGAGTGGCCGCTCTGTGGGGAGCATTTCCAGGAGATTGAGCAGCAACAGTTTGGTTTCCTCGAGCAATCAAATGAAAGTTCTGAATGACCTGAGCTGAAAAAAACCCAACAAACAACAGCAGCAAACACGGAAACCTCTGTTAAATCATTGCTGCAGAGATTAGAAAAGTTCAAAGAAAGAGGTTTGGAAATTGCAATCTTTGGGTTGTTTTGTGGGGATCAGCCCGAGGAGGAGGAGGAGGAGGGAGAGGAGATGCAGCCCCTCTTGGGATGGAGCTGGTGGGAAGGAATAAAGAGTTGTTAGAGGAGCCCTCTGCTCGCTGCAGCCTGTTCTGAGCAGCAATCCAGCCTGGAACCAATTCCAGAGGCTGTTCCAGAGGCATTCTGGAGAGCAGGAGCAGCTTTGGTGAGCTCAGATCCCGAACTCCTGGAGCTCAGACAGATCCTGAGCTCCTGATCCCATCCCAGGGCGGTCTCTGCCTCTGGAACAACATCAGCCTGGTCCAAAATACCAGATATCAGTGTGATGAAATGTGGAATAAACAGCTGGAGCTCAATCCCTCCCTGCTCATCAGCTCCAGCCTTCCTGGTGTGCTTTTCGTGTTCCTCATCGTTTTTCTCCCATGGCTCCGGTGTTTCCTCTCTCAATCCCCAGGGATGAGGATCCTGGCTAAGCAGGGCCACGGAGCTGTTCGAGCTCTGCAGAGCTCAGGGCAGATTTTTCACTGCATTTCCTGATCCATTTTCCCAGAACAATTTTCTTTTAAGGACACTCTGCTTTGTCTGAGTTTACTTAGGCTGTTTTAAGTGAACTTGAAGCCATTTTTTGCTGCGATTTCAGAGCAGGGAAACTCTGAAACCTGGGTACCCTGAGCACAGCCTGGCACTGCCAGGTTTTGGGGGAGCACTTGGTTCTGGTGGGAATGTTGGGATATTTGTAGGAATCCTCAGTCCTGCTGCTGTTCAGTGTTGTTGGGCTTTTAAACCACTTTAAAATAAAATCCTTGGCTGGGTTTAGGGATTGCTGGGGGTGCAGGTCTGGCAGGGTCTGTATCCCAAGGGAAATCCATGTCTCCACACTGAATTTCCTGTTCTGGCTGATCCAGAGGCAATTCCAAGGCATCCCAAGGGGAAGAACTAAAACCACTGGTTTGCAGTCCCCCGGTCTTGAGCCAAATTATTTTGAATTTTGGTTTTCTGCCCCCCAAGATGTCCATGAAATCCTGTAGCTGAAACATTGAAATATCAAAACATGGAAGTGTTTCAGGTCTGACATTTGTTTGACTGAAAACATTGTGGTTTCTAGAACATTCTGGGCATTCCAGGACATTTCAGGCTCCCAGAACTGTGAGGTGCAGAACCTGCCAGGGTCAGGGTCTGTGGGTGCTTGGACTGAGGGATCTCCATCCAAAGAACCCGAAGTAAAACAGCCCCAGGTGTCTGAAAAACATCCCCAAGTCCAGGCCAATAAAGGACTTGGCACAACAAACATCATTTTTAACGAGCTTCCAGCAGCTTTTAATTAACAATCACTTCCAGCCTGCTACACCACGGCACGAGTTGCAGTTTTAGGGACTTGGAAGCTGCATCTCAGGTTCCAAATTTCAAGTGAGGAGCAAAGGCAGAGTCCCTGGAGGGTTTTTATTGCTGCCCTGGTTGAAGGAGCAGCTCCCGGCCTTGTTTACCCTGCAGAGCTCAGCAGCGTTACTGAAATTAATATTGGCCTTAAAGAGCAGCTTGTTTCTCTCTGCTGCTCTAAGTTAGCATAAAATGACATTTTAAAGCTACGTTTGTGCCGGGATGAAGCTCTTTTACACCCAATTATAAATAATGGCTGGGATTCCGTGGAGGCCCCGCTAACAGCTCCTGTTGGGCCTGCGGAGCACTCAGGCAAAAAAGGGATTTGTAATAAGGGCAGAAATGCTGGAAATTCCTGGGATCTCAGCCCTGGGAGCAGCTCACACTGGGCCAAGAGGGTTTCACTTCATTAAATGTGAGAAGTCACAACTTGCACTAAATCATGTTAAACAGGGAGCAGCAGGGATTGCCTGGGGTGGGCAGAACCTCTCCTGCCCTGGGGAATCCTGGAGCAGCATCCTGGGCTTGGGATACGGGAATTCAGCTCCTCTCAGTGCCCCCAGAGATGCTGGAGGGAATGGAAAAATCAGACTCAGGTTTTTTAATTGCCCATCACCCTGGCCTTGAGCAGAACAAACCACCCATCCTTTGTAATCCTCGTTCCTGGGGTTACTTTGGCTGTGGTGGGAGAAACAAGAGCAGAATTCCGGGGATTTTAAAGCCAGAAGTAACTAAAAATCCACAGGACTTCCTGAAAGAGATCTGTGTATTACTAAATTTACAATATATATCTTCAATATGGGCCATTTGCTTAAGAGCTGGACTTGATGATCCTTGTGGGTCCCTTCTAACTCAGAATATTTTGTGGATATTTATCCTGTAGAAAGTACCTGGGCTCAAATATCTCCTAAATAAACTACCTGGGCTCAGATTTCCCAAGCAGAAAAGGCACAGTGTGCCAAGGATTAAATATCTCCATTAAAAAAAAAATAAAAAAAAAAAAAATAAAAAAAACAACAAAAAAGGAGGCAAGTTCTATTTTTGATCAGATTTTATCTAACTTCACTATTCAGTTCTTCCTGCTCCTGGTGGCTTTTTCAGCTGCTATCACATTTCTGTGCTGCTTCAAGAGTGTTATCAAGCCATCCCTTAACTGCTTTGTGAGGAGCCAAATCTCCTCTTTGATGAGCTGAAACTTTAAAGAAAAGGGAACAGCAGATTTGGGGAATGGCTCCCATCCGTTAATTGTCGCGGCTTTAATAATCAGAGCAATTTTGATCAGTTATTTTGGATTTTGTTTGAAATTGGAAAGGGCTCTGAGCAATCCAAGCCGTGATTTTGGCTCATAAATCACGGGTGGTTGGAAGAGAGGGAGCAGAGGGAGCAGGTAATGGGATTGCTCAGGTTTTGCTGACTTCAATAATAAAAGCTGCCACCCCAAAGGAAAGAGAAGCATTCCGTGTGCAAAGGGAATAAAAATATGAACTCATCCTGGCTAATGGCTCTGAGAAGTAATAGAAAGATATGCATAGATTATTTTGAGTCTTAAAGAAAAGAGGGATGCATCCAATTTGCATTAAATGTTCCTGGTAATCTTAGGGGGAAGAGATTTCCTTGGAAACACAGGGATCATTACAGGAGGGGAGTGAAGCTTTTGTCCTTGAGTAGAGTTTCCTTTGGATCCCATTAAACCTCAGCTCTGCTGGGCTTGGCTGATGATCCAAACCCCCAGAGCTGCTTTTTGTGTGGAGCTTTTTCCAGGAAAGGGGAATAAAGGGTGTGAGCAGCTCCTGGAGCTGGGAGATGGAGCAGGTTCCAGTGGGATGGCAAAACACGGAGCCACCTCCTCCTGTGTTAAGCTGTCCTCCTGAGTCTGGCCCTGCAGAGGGGCAGGAGGAGGGCAGGAAGGCCCTGGCTGTCCCAACAACCCCCTGGGGAAAGATTTAACCCTGGGATCTGAGATTAGAACAGATTTTGCCCAATGCCTGATTCCCCTCTCATTTTCTGCAGCAGAGCTATTCCAGGTGTGGAATTAGAGAGGCTGCAGGGCCTGTGCAGGGTGTGCATCCCATCCCATCCCTGCCAGAGATACAGAGCAAGCCTTGCCCAGCTGTGCATCCATCCCATCCCATCCCATCCCATCCCATCCCATCCCATCCCATCCCATCCCATCCCATCCCATCCCATCCCATCCCATCCCATCCCATCCCATCCCATCCCATCCCATCCCTCCCAGAGATCCAGAACCAGCCCTGCATTCCCTCCATCCCCAAAATCCCCTCCCAACCCCTTTTCCATCTCCTGGCTCCCCCCACCCCGCAGCCTCCCTGAGCTGGATGTTCATTTGCTAATTACCCTTTCCTTGCCTTGCTATGTTGGTTGTTTCATTATTATTATTACTATTATTATTATTATTATTATTATTATTATTACTCTTACAATCATTTGCCAAAGAAGTTTTCTCCCTCCTCCTCCTCCTCGCCCAAACACAAACACATTTTTATCAACACGGCCGACATGATTGCACTTGTGCTGTTATGTTTTATTTATTTCCATATAGGTTTGATTCTGTTGCAGTTTCTCATTTCTGCCTGATGCATTATTCATGATTTATACAATATTGGAGCTCGTGTAGGACACTCTCAGTTTATTGGCTCTGCTCTCCTTTTCTGGGTGTATAAAAATAAAACATGGCAAGCTCTTTCTCCCTCCACGTTCTGCTGTTTGCAGGGAAACAATAGCAATTATATCGGGTTAAAATCATTGCTAATTCTACTTTTAACACCTTGGTAGCTGAGATAGAATTGAAATTAGGGATTATTTTAGTTACTGGTGTATATTAAATTCTCATCAATGCTTTAAGACCAAATTCTGAGATCCAGAAAGTCAAGGAGGTTTAGGTTGCTCTAGGGTTGTTTGGAAATTATCTTCTCATTTGATTTGTTCAGCCCCAAGTGGTCCAGATTAGCTGAGAATTATTTGGAGCTGCAGACACTTTCCAGTCCAATCTCCAGTTAAACCTTTGAGCTCTCACCAGGTAAAATTGTAGCTCCCACCACAAGTGGAGGAGCAGGGAGCCCAGAGAAGGGGCTGGAGATGGGTTGGATTTGTTTTCTCAAGGAGTCCCTGCAGGTCCTCAGCTGCGGCTGCTGGGGGTGGCTGGACCTGGCTGCCACCCCAAACCCCATTCCAGACCCCAGACCTCAGGGCTGGGAGCAGAGGGCTGGATGCTGATTACAGGTGGGGCAGGAGCCTGAAATCCCACCCCAAAGTGCTCATTATTTCCTGTATTTAATGCAGAGCCGCAGGATTTGTGGCACTGCTTGCAGAGACTGCAGTCAAAGCCCTGAGAATCCATTTTGCTTTCCAAATTTAGTGCCCAGCCCAGTGCTGGGGTTGTTTTTGGGGAGGTGAACTCCTGCAGTGCTGTTCTCTCAGATATCAAATCCCAGAGCCCCCAGGTGTCCCCCACACCTGCAGGGCTCTGTCCCCACGGTGCCGAGGGGGGAGCATTTCCCACACTCCAGCCAGGATAAACCTTTATGGCATTATTGACTGGAGCACATCTCGGCCAGACCTCGGTGTCACTGATTTAATGAGTCTCTCCTCTCCTCCCTCCCCTCTCTACCCTGCTCCATGGCTAATTCCTGCTTTATTACAACTGCTGCCCCTCCGAGCCCTTTATGGCATTAGCACAAACTTCTCCGGATGAGCACGACCCCATAAATCAGCTGCTGACCGTTCCCATGCTGAATGGCAAGGTAATAAATTCAGGGAAATTTGGGGAAGTTAAACTCAGATCTATTTGCCCTCTATCTCTTGAGTCAACTCCTCTCCTTGAACAACCGTGCCAAGCCTTGAAAAAAGAGATATAAATGTCAGCCTGAGCCTTCAGAGCTGAGAGTGGCTGGTGGTGGCCTTCAGAAGGGATGGAATTCAGCTGGGGTGGGGTGGCACAAGCAGCCCCATCCCAGGAGGATTCCTGATGTTCATCCAGTTCTGATTTGAGAGATTTTCCCCATCCTCAGGGGCAAGGAAATGCCGGAACCGCAGGTGTGGGAACCCCCTCAGCACTGTCCTGGGTTCAAGGCAGGTGTAAGAGCTCTAAATCTGCTCTGTGGAGGGGCTGGAGATGAGCAGGAGGAGCCTTTCTCCAGCAGGAAGGGCTCGGGCAGATCCATCCATCAGCAAATTCCCAAATAAAGAGCTGAGCGTGATTTCCATGGCGCTGGCTGAGGGAGCAGAGCTTCCTGAGCTTCCTCTGGCCTCCTGCAGCATCCTCTGGAAGCTCCCCGGGTTGGGAACTGCTCTCTGAAATATTCATGTCGTGAATAATGGATCACTGGGCATGGCAATGAGCTCCTGCCACAGCAATTCCGAGGAACTCCGGTTTAGGCACATCCCAGTGATTATTTGGCCATTAACTTTAGTAAACATAAGAATGTGAAGAGAAAAGAACGAAGATCTATAATTTCTCCATTATTTAGCTTTGTTTTAAATGAAACCCTTGGAAAGATGTATATCATTTCAATTTTAGTTCCAGAGGCTTTTATGTAAATTAATTGCATTAGAGAATTGGCAGGAACATTTATTCAATTTCCAACAGCCGTGATTATGAGCTTTACATTAATATAACAACAATTTAACAGTGGCTGATAGATGGGACACAACCATGTAATTATCAAAAGTGAGGCACTTTCTTGATCTCTAATTAGTTGTATAAGCAAACAGAGTTTTGCTGGAACTAATTGCAGCTGGAGCGAGGTGAGCGTGGGGCTGGGGTTCAGGTGCTGAGCAGGGAGCCCAGAATTTTGCTGTTTTCTGATCTAATTGGGTGCAGAATTCAATTCTTTGTGCTGAGCAGAAGCTGGGGCTGTGCACAGCTGGGAACCCTCCCCTGGCTGGTGGGGACGTGGGGACAGGAGCTGTCCCTGCCCTGGAGCCACCCCAGGCTGGGTTTGTCACTATGGACAGAGCAAAGCCAGGCCTGCACTGGAGCAGGGGGATTGTTTTCCTTCTTGCCTCTGTTTTTGTGGCAGAGATGAAGTTTTAGCTGGGCTGGCTCTGTCCCAGCCCATCTGGAGCGCTCTGCTGAGAGGAAAATTCCTGGCACCGCTTGGGGATGGGATCGCGCAGCCTCCAGCAGCTTCTCCACCTCAGCTTTAGCTCTTTGTGGGTCCTTCACAGACCTCAGCTGGGTCTGAGGCACTGTTTTCATCCTGATTCCTTATTTGCTGGAGGTCAAAATGTTGTGAAGGCCTTGTTGCAGTTCCGAGGGGGCAGGAGAAAAGCCCCAGCTGATTCTTTCTGCTCCGTGCAAACAGAAAACGATGGCTGAGGGACGGTCAGGAATTCCTTGCATGGGGGATCCACTTCCAGGGACATTCAGGGACGTTCCCACCGGCAGGATTGCTCCCAGTCCCACTTCATCCCCAGGAAAACGAGCTGGGACTGGGAGTGGGTCTGTCAGGGTGGTGCAGGGCTGGCTGGAGTTCATTATTCCCGTGGATAACGAGCTCAGCCCCACTCTCACCCTGCCCTCCTCGCGAGGCCTCTGCACCACAGAACGCAGGGGATGACCCCCAGTGCCCTGTTGAAAGTCTGTTTACTTTTGTCACCGCAATGTAAATTGTGTTTTGCAGCTTTTATTGCCTATATCCTCTTCAGAAATTCTTTCTCTCATTAGAGTAAACCAAATTACCAGCGCCGGCGCTTTGTTCCAATTGAATCTGAGCAATTGGCCCAGCACTAATTGCTCGAGGGCAACTTCCACGATCTATCAAGATCATACCCAGGCAGCACTAATGCATTTAGTGGGGACTTTATTGAATTTATTAAGGCCTTGGCCCGATGCAGCTCCTCACAAATGCATTTTGTGAATATGACAGGCCCTGGCCAGTGAATTCCTGCCTCGTTAGGGGCTCTGCGCTGGAACTCACGGTTCTTGTCAGGGCCATTATCCCCTGCACCAAAGCAGGGCTGGCGTTTCCCTCAGCTCTGCACAGCTCTCAGGCTCCAGCCACCCTCTGGCTCTGAAATTCCTGATGGAGCTGGAGTTTTCCATCTCTCCAGGCCAGTTCTCTGGCAGGGAAGGCGTTTCTCACCTTCCCAGTGCAGGAGGTTTCTGTCAGCAAACCTGCCCAGTGCCGTTTGCACAGCCTGTGATTTTTCACTGGCTGTTTGTGGCTGACCAGAGCAGCTCCATTTGTGATTTATCAGGAATTCCCTCCTGTTTTCTCCCTGGCATCAGCTGCAGCATCTGCTCCTGGTTTGCAGGGGGACTTATTTAATGCAGAAATCATGCACTGATTGATGGACGAACTGTTGGCACATGGAGCAATTGTTGAGAAGCCAAAGTCAAAATCTGAGAAGAAGAGAAGAAATGTAGCCTTTAAAAAGTTTTTATTATCTCCCCTGAATGTTAAAGCACCAGCTGGACTCAGATTTCTGTCCTAGACGTGCCTCCCTCACCTCTGGATGAATTATATTCAGCCAAGGAGTGAGCAATGAGAGAATAATAATCTGATTAAGGCTGCGAGGGAGGAGATGTCCTGCCTGGAAAAGTGGAATTATTGGGGCTGGAAGGTGGCCAGCAGGGAGGGCCCGTGGCCAGGGGCCAGCCAGGGATGTGATGGATCAGCCCCCTGATGGAGGGTGACAAATCCCAGCACCTGCTCCCTTCCAGCAGCGCTGAACTCCCCCTGCTCCAGCCCCTGCTGGGACCTTCTGCCACGTGGGAAAAGCCCCAGCCGCTTCTTTCTGCTCTGTGCAAACAGAAAAAGGCGACTGAGGGATAATTCCTGATAACTCCTGATAATCAGGAATTCCTCATGTGTGGGATCCACTTCCAGGGACATTCAGGGTCATTGCCACCAGCAGAATTCCTTCTATCCACACAAAAACGAGCTGGGAGTGGAATTGTGTCTGTCAGGATGGAGCAGGGCTGGCTGGAGTTCATCATTCCCCGTTTTTACAGCCAGGGAGCTTTTCCCAGCTGGAACAGCCGGGGAAGGAAGGATTCCCCCAGGGGTGAGGGTTCAAAGGGGCTGCTGGAGGTGCTCAGGAACCTCTGGGCTCTGTCCCTGCTGCACTTTGGGGCTTTCCTGATGCCCTGGGAGCAGCCAAACCCATGGGCTGGGTGAGGAAAATATGGAATAACCAACCCAGAACTCAGAAAACGAACAGGAATTAAGATTTTAGGTGAGCTGGTGTTTATCCTGAAACAGGAGTGTCTGATCAATCTCTTGTGGTTTCACCTGAATTGATTTGGGAGATTTTCAGCCCTTTTGGATGGGGAACACCTAATGGGTTATTTTAAAAGCATTCAGACACTGTGGAAATGAAGTTTTTTTTTTCCTGGGGAGGTGGAATCCATGTCCTCCATCAGATCCAGGCTGTGAGGAAAATCCTTCCTGCCTGTTCCCAGCTGCCCAGGAAATCCCAGCTGGCAGCTCCAGCCTGGTGGGCTCCAGTTCACAAGTGCAGTCAAGGAATGGGAATTAATTCTTGACCCAGCTTCAGTGAATAGAGAAAATCTGGAGTTATTG
This sequence comes from Poecile montanus, assembly GCA_038429875.1. Taxonomy (NCBI): domain Eukaryota; kingdom Metazoa; phylum Chordata; class Aves; order Passeriformes; family Paridae; genus Poecile; species Poecile montanus. The sequence continues at coordinate 7,654,703 of CM076524.1, read as the reverse complement.
CACAATTGGGCCATAATAGACCATAATAATCTGACATAATTATGAACCTTGCATTATTATAAAAATTACCCTCGTTGAAGCAAACTTTGCTCTGCATTTTAAGGATTTGCCTTTTCACTTTAAAGTGCTTGTCCTTTTCCCCGAGTGAATGCAATTTATAGCTCTCCTTGACCTTTAGATAACAGTGAGTGCTGTTATTTTTTGCTCTATTAATCCTCTTATCTTTCTGCCTGTGAACTATTGTTCACCCCATATTGGCCACTGGTACAAATTGTGCCCTGAAATCCAAATACACACAAAAAAAAAGGAGAGAGAGCAGAGTGAACGATGGCAGGAACGAGCTCAATAATTTCCATTGTGATAACTTGGGCAGGTTCCGTTTATGAATCCCGAGGAGGAACAGAATCCTCCAGGTCGTGTTTGAAGTCACTGGGAGAGAGAAAAACTCTCAGTTTTTCTCTCAGTGCCAGCCTGATTTCATATTCTCCCTCCTCTCCACGTATTTACAGTTTTCCTCTTTTAATTTTCCTTAGAAATCTGCCCAAGTCAGGCTGCCCGAGTAATTCTGAGCAGCCAGGGCCTGATTATCTGTCCTGCCCATGGAGAATTCCCTTAGGTGCTGCCTTCTCTTTGCTTTCCAATAAATATTTTTATTTATTGCTGTGTTAGGAGGGACCTCACTGCAGCCTCTCACCAGTGGCTTTTCCATGATTTAACACCAGGAAATCTCCAGTGAACCTTAAGAGGTGCAGTGAAGAGGAAAACCTCACTGGCTGAGGTGAAACGCAGGAACCTTTTGGGGTGATAAATAAAACTTTCAGACTTTTCCAGTGTTTGGTTTTTACCTTTCAGAAGGGTCAAGCTGGAGGCTGTTCAGGTAAAATGAAAGGGAATGTGAGCCCCTGCTCTGCTCAGGGTCCTGGCAGGAATTCTGCTCCTGGGCTCTTCCCTCGCTGCAGATCAGCGAGGATTCATCAAAGTTGCATCAAGTTGAAAGAGTGCCCAAGGTAAGAATTGCTCTGAGGAGCTTCTGGAGCTCAGCTCTCGGGGCTGGGGGTTGGAACACACACACACACACACACACACACTCAGAGCTGGATGGATCAGAGAGGAGAGGCACAGGAACATTTTGTTTCTGTTATTTCCAAACAGCCCCAGAATTTTATTTAGAGCAGAATTGACTCAGCAAAGCAGCAAATTCCCAGTCTTGCAGAGCTGGAGAGAAGAGCAGAGCCTGGAGCTCTCACAGCCTCCCTGCTCCTGCTTTTGCTGCCCTTCCAGAGGGATCCAGAGGGGTCCAGAGGGGTCCAGAGGGATCCAGAGGGGTCCAGAGGGATCCAGAAGGGTCCAGAGGGATCCAGAGGGGTCCAGAGGGATCCAGAAGGGTCCAGAGGGGTCCAGAGGGATCCAGAAGGGTCCAGAGGGATCCAGAGGGATCCAGAAGGATCCAGAGCGGTCCAGAGGGATCCAGAGGGGTCCAAAGGGGTCCAGAGGGATCCAGAGGAGTCCAGAGGGATCCAGAGGGGTCCAGAGGGGTCCAGAGGGGTCCCCCAACCCCTCACAGCCCCCCCAGAGCCCGAGCACTGAGCACAGAGAGCCTTGGAAAGCTTTGGTTCTGCAAAAAGCAGGAAATCTGAGATTTCTGAGCAGAACAACCCCATAGGGCTGCTCATTCCTCCTCCTGTGGGATGGACTTTTATCAGCAGCACTAAACCCGTTTGGCACTGGAATATTTCAGGTTTTTTGGCGTCAGTTGGATGAGTTGAGGTTTAACTCAGGCTGTTTCAGGGCAGTTTGTCCTTTCAGCCTGGCCTGAGTGGAGCTACCAGGGGCTGCTCACGGTGCTCTGTCCGTGCCAGGAGCTCACCCAGCCCCTCCAGCCTGGATCCTGGAGAGCTTCCCCTCCCTCAGGGTTGTGATAGATACATATCAGAGCATTGGCTTTATATATTAATATTAAATATTAATCAATAAATAATTAAATATTAAAATTAATGTTATGTGTGTAAGGTTAGAAAACTTTGCTGTATTAATATAGCTCCTCCTATTTCTGTTATTGATAAACTCAGAAATAGTGATATAATACATATATATGTTAGGCTATAAGATGATATTAAAGCAAAAACTACTTTTGTTTGTATAACCCAGAGACTGAAGAGATTGTCAGAGACCCCCCTGCATTCTGAGATTATTTTATCCAGATGAAGACAGCGGTGACCAGAGCTCTGGGGGAGGAATTTATTGAACCTCTGTTATCAGGGAATGTGAAACTTGGTGGAGCCAAGGAGATTGATCTATTGGGAAGGATGTGAGCTGGGACTAAACAAATAAACCTCTGAAATTTAAGAGAAATGTTTGAATCATGTATGAGAATTCTGTTTTTAAGGGACAATCCTTTGGTAGCAAGGTGTGCAGAATGCAGAGACACCCGGCAGTATTTGTACATTTTACTTTATTTCTATCTCCTAATTGTCCTTCTATTAAACTTTTTAAATTTTCTATAATAAATATGTGAACCTTGTTTTTCACAGGGTGCTGCCTGGGAGCTCCAGCAGCTTTTTCTGCACAAAACAACTCTCTCTGCCCTTTGCTTTTCTAATCCCAAACTAGCCTGGGGCTCCGGTTCACCTTCTGGAGGAGCAGCTCCGCCACCTTCCCAAGCGGCTGCTGCAGAGAGAGGATTTTAAATTCCAGCAGAATGAAAGGAAGCGGTGCAGGGGCTCCTCCAGGCCAGGACAGGGGGATTTTTGTGCCCACCCTGCAGGGGACACCCGGGTCAGGCTGTCCTGCCTCAAGTTGTGACCCTTGTTCTGTTCCGTGCTGTTCAGGCTGGAATTTTCTCCCCCTGTGCGGGGTGAAGATCTGCTGGGAGTTTTTGTTTGACAACAGGTTTTGCTGGCAGCAAGGAGAAACATTCTCTATTTCACATGTTTTTATGGCTTTTTATTCCCTTTTCCACCCATGAAAAGGCCTTTCCCAGGTAAACTCCAGTGGCTGTAATCTCCATTCCTCCTAGAGTTTGGGAAGTGGGAGAGAGGAGGAATATTGACAGTTCTGATGGCAGGGGTTCTGCCAGCCCCAGGTGAGGAGGCAGAGGAGCAGATGGAGGAATTTAAAATTCCGTGCAGCACAAAGACCTTGAAATAACGAAAAGAAAAAAAAAAAAAAAAAATCAAAATGCAAACTGACTCCTCCAATGCATCTTCAGGCAGGGAAAATAGGATGCAATTAAGTTCTTCCACCAAGGCTCCAGTCCCTCTAATGATAAGCTTTAAACGAGCAGCTTAATGAAATGTCACAAGGACAGGGCTGGAACAATCCCCACGTCCTGGCTGCTGGGCAGAGCTGCACCTGATAGAGGAGAAATTACAGGGGGGAAATGAAAAGGGAGAGTTTGCATCCCTGTCCCTGCTGTAAATCCAGGGAAAGCACTGGTGGTGTGCCACAGAGGCATTCGGAATTTTAAACAGGAAACCCCAAAAGCAAAGGTTTGAGTGAAAAGTAGCCAGGCTCCTCAAATGAAATGGGATTTTCCCATTAGATTGTTGGTACTTCCCTGTAACTCTGGCCATGATGTTTGCCAGTCTTTAGGGGATGGAGCTGGGAAATTCCTGGGTTTTGGAGGCAGAGAGTGCCCACAGAGCTGCTCCTTCCTCCCTGGGGTGGGAGGTTCTGGAGTGTTCCTCCTTTAGAAAGAGGTGGTTTATGTTTTATGGAGCTCCCTGCTGCAGCTCCTTCATCCTGTGGCAGTCGGGTGCTTTGCCATCTCCTCTGCTGCCAAAAAAAACAATAATTGAATTTCTTCAGGATTCTGAGAGTCACCCTCAGGCTCTGCCCCCACAATGCCCTGGCCAGCGACTCCTGCTCTCCCCTTTTGGACCAGTGGTGGAAATAATGAGGAATTCTGTTAAAACCTCAGCCAGGGAGGGTCAGAGGTGGGTGCTTAGTGCAGTCAGGCTGAGAAAGCAGGAGGGTGAAATTCCCACATTTGGGAGAGCAGGATGGGCACAGGGCTGGGCTGGAGGATCCCCTTAATCCCTCTCTCCCTGGATCCCCCCATTCCCACCTGGATCCCCCCATTCCCTCAATCCCACCTGGATCCCCTCAATCCCACCTGGATCCCCCCATTCCCACCTGGATCCCCTCAATCCCACCTGGATCCCCTCAATCCCTTCCTGGATCCCCTCAATCCCACCTGGATCCTCTCAATCCCACCTGGATCCCATCAATCCCTTCCTGGATCCCCTCAATCTCTCCCTGGATCCCCTCAATCCCACCTGGATCCCCTCAATCCCTGCCTGGATCCCTTCAATCCCACCTGGATGCCCCCATTCCCACCTGGATCCCCTCAATCCCTGCCTGGATCCCCTCAATCCCTGCCTGGATCCCCTCAATCCCTGCCTGGATCCCCTCAATCCCACCTGGATCCCCTCAATCCCACCTGAATCCCCTCAATCCCACCCTGGATCCCCTCAATCCCACCTGGATCCCATCAATCCCTTCCTGGATCCCCTCAATCTCTCCCTGGATCCCCTCAATCCCACCTGGATCCCCTCAATTGCACCTGAATCCCCTCAATCCCTCAATCCCTGGATCCCCTCAATCTCTCCCTGGATCCCCTCAATCCCTGCCTGGATCTTCTCAATCCCACCTGGATCCCCTCAATCCCTCAATCCCTGGATCCCCCCATTCCCATCTGGATCCCCCCCATTCCCACCTGGATCCCCTCAATCCCACCTGGATCCCCTCAATCCCACCTGGATCCCCCCATTCCCACCTGGATCCCCTCAATCCCACCCTGGATCCCCTCAATCCCACCTGGATCCCCTCAATCCCTCCCTGGATCCCCTCAATCCCACCTGGATCCCCTCAATCTCTCCCTGGATCCCCTCAATCCCACCTGGATCCCCTCAATCCCACCTGGATCTCTCTGAACTGTGTTTGTGATGAGTGTTGCTGTTTGGGAAGGGGATTTGGAGTGGACACTTGGCCCATGTCAGTTTTTTCTGCTCCTTCTGCTCCTCCCCAGGCCCTGCCAGTCCCAAATTAGGATAAAAACAGGCAAAAAAAAAAAAAAAATAAAATCCAACATGCAGCAAATTGTCCTGGAACACATCAGCAGCTTCATGTTTTAGCCCTAACTTGGAAAAAAATTCTCCCAGCACAGCTCCCCCGGGGCAGGAGAGGAACTCTGAATTCATTTCTTTTGACGACCACGTCAACCTGCTTTGCACAAAAAAAGGAAAAATAAAAACCTATATTTAGAATGCATAATGCAAGCATATCATCTTCTAAACAAGAAAGTAGGGCACATCCTCAGCCAGGATGAAAAGAAAATGGGGAAAGACAAAAAGAAAAAAAGAAAAAAAGCCAAGTCTGCATTAGAAAGTGGGAGATGGCTCCCACATCAAGGCAGTGTCAGAGTGGCAGCTCCCGCTCTAATAACAGTCATGTAAACACAAATACAAACATCCCTCCTGCACACCTCGCCTAAACGCAGCTGCACACAACAAAAAGGGTGACAGAAAACGATGGGAAATGATGAATATTCCCTGCCTGCCTGGCACAGAGTGAGGGGAAACCTGACAGGGCTCAGGGGATGTTCCTGCAGGGTTTCCCGAATTCCTGCAGCTTGCTGGGCTCCTCTCAAGTGTCAAATGTGAAAAAAAGAGCTTTGAAATGCCCCAAATCTTCTCTTCAGTGTCTTTAACCAGAGTAAACAGCTTTTGTCTTGTCTTTGGTGCCCAAAGAGCCACTTTCCTGGCAGCAGGCGGGGAAGTTTCATCCCTGGGTTGGAACTTTTTAAAGCAGATCCATGAAAAACCAACGGGAAGCCGGCCTGGGAAACTCTGCCTGGAGCAGATGAACACAAGGACACAGCACATCCCGGCCTGAGAGGCTCCAGGGAGAGGCTGAAAGCGAGGTTTGAGTGCTGGGGGTGGAAATGGATCATTTTCATCCCATGGATCCCGGGACAGGCCTGAATGTCACTCCATAAAATTCCCTATACCGCATACACAGATATTTAATATGCTAAAACTTCATAAAACCCTTTAGAAACAACTTCAGCCCTTTGGAATTACCCAAGGAATCAGAAATGATAAGAGCTGCTGATGATGAATGTTGTGCTTGTGGCTCTTAGCTGGAACTGAAATGGAAAATGGAGTCAGGGGCACTGAGTGGGTGCCCTTATCTCTGATACCCAGAAAACACCAAATTTCACATAACACCATGAACACCATGAACTTTAACAACTGTTAAAGTTTAATAGAAAAACCAGGAGTGTGAGTGTGTAAATCAGAGAGTTTTCTTAAGCCACTGGGTGAGAAAGTTAAAGTCTAAGCTTTAAGCTAGTTTAGAGAACAAAAGACAAAATGGAGGATTTATGGTGGTGTCTCTTTTCCTTCTTCTTTCTTCTTCATCTTCTTCTTCCAGAGGTTTTTGGGTGGTAATAAGTGATTGGATAGAGAATGCTGCAGTGAAACACACAGGTGTTGGGTCATGGGGTCACTAAGGAAAATAATTTACTTGGTATTTGTTAATTGGATAAATGGACATAAAAAAACCTTGAGAAGTTCTTTGTTTGCCATTTTGCACCTTTCTATCTTAGTGCACTCAGCTCCTTGTAGCCTGTATCCATGTAATGGAGATAAAAGAAGAATTAACCAAGCAAACAAGAGAAAACTGCCTCTCTCTCATCAGTCTCAGTCTGAGGGGGAAAAAGAACCCGACCACAAGTGTCCCATCAGGAGCCCAGCGTGGGGCTTGCAGTCCAGGGTGCCACATGTTTGGGCAATCCCAAAAGCCCAGGGTAAAACCAGATGGACTGGGGGGGTACTGAGGCCCCAAGTCCTTGTCCTGGAACATTATTGCCCATATTGAGATTCTGTGACCCAGTGATGCTGATTCAGAGATTCTGATTCTGTGATTCTGATTCTGTGATTCTGTGATTCTGATTCAGAGATTCTGATTCTGTGATTCTGATTCAGAGATTCTGATTCTGTGATTCTGATTCTGTGATCCTGATTCTGTGATCCTGATTCAGAGATTCTGATTCTGTGATTCAGTGATTCTGTGATTTTGATTCTGTGATTCTGATTCTGTGATTCAGTGATTCTGTGATTCTGATTCTGTGATTCAGAGATTCTGTGATTCTGATTCAGAGATTCTGATTCTGTGATTCTGATTCTGTGATTCTGATTCTGTGATTCTGATTCAGTGATCCTGATTCTGTGATTCTGATTCAATAATTCTATGATTCTGTGATCCTGTGATTCAGTGATTCAGTGATCCTGATTCTGTGATTCTGATTCAGTAATTCTATGATTCTGTGATCCTGTGATTCAGTGATTCAGTGATTCAGTAATTCTGATTCTGTGATCCTGTGATCCTGATTCTGTGTTTCTGTGATTCAGTGATCCTGATCCTGTGATTCAGTGATCCTGATCCTGTGATTCTGATTCAGTGATTCTGTGATCCTGTGATCCTGTGATCCTGATCCTGTGATCCTGTGATCCTGATTCTGTGATCCTGTGATTCAGTGATCCTGATCCTGTGATCCTGATTCTGTGATCCTGTGATCCTGTGATCCTGATCCTGTGATCCTGTGATTCTGTGATCCTGATTCAGTGATTCAGTGATCCTTATCCTGTGATCCTGTGATCCCCCTGAGGTTTTCTCCTTGCTCCCAGAGCTCTCCTCCCTCCCCAGCTCAATCCTTGTAGAGCCGAGTGCCCCATCCTGCTGCTGCTCCGTGTCTTGGGGCTGCTTTGGGTGCCCCTGGCAGGGGCTGTGACCGCTCTGGACACTTCAGGAGTGTCCTGGATCCCAAATAAGATCCCCAGGGCTCTGCAGGAGAGCTGCTCACACACCGAGTGTCCTGCACTGTGTCTCTGTAAATGCCAGGGATGCAGCTCAGGGCAGCCCTCTGGGCCAGCACAACCTGCATTTGGAGTGAAAAATGCTTGGCTCTTGGTGCTGTGGATATTGGTTCAGGAACACAAGGAAATTCTGGCAGCTTCTCACTTCAGCTCATCTCCAGCTGGCCCCAGCAGCTCCCGGGGCTGCCGGAGTCATTTCCAAATCAGAACATCCTTTCATTTCCCCACCATTTGCTATGCGTGCTGCACTTTGCCATGAATAAATCAGGACCTCGGATTTCTGTGTTCTGGAGAGCAGCAGAACCATGGATTCCTTGATGGAGAAAAAACTTAATAAAATTCCTATTTTAGTCCTCGCTCCCCGCCCGGCTGGGCTGTGCTCGCAGTCAATCGTCCCTCGTAGCTTGTTTGTTTAATTGATTGCATTGCTGTGTCAATCTGCCCACGCAGGAGCCTCAAATATTTGCAGACTGGAGCACACCCAGAGCTGGGCTCCTCGTCACAGCACAGCTGCAGCTGCTGCCGCTCGCTCAGCGGGACCCCGGCAATCCAAACACACCAAATTAATTAGGGTTATGTCCATAAACTCGCTTTGCTTCTCTCAGGTTTGTGCAGGAATGTTCCCTGCTTGTGCTCAAACATGTTGATTAAACAGTGCTGGCGTTCTGGAGTTCTCGTTTGTGATATCAAAGCCTGGATTATTGCAGAGCTTCGCCAGGCAAATATTTGCTCTTTGTCAGGAGTTGCTGCTTCTCCCCTCTGATTTTCCCTCCTCTGAGTCTCCTCCCGTGGGCAGCCAGCCCTTCACGTGGGTGCCAGGAGGTTGAAATTACTCCTGGAAAAACAGAAAAGGGCTGCTTTGTCTACAAATTGAGGTTTTCTGCCTCTCAGGGCAGTAAAGCTCCTCCCTGACACTGCCAAAGTGCAAATCTTTAATTGCCATGACTTCAATTGCCCCTTGTTTATGGAAGAGGAGAGATAATTCCTGAGCACCCAAATTCTGCTGCAGGGAACCTGCTTCCAGCTTCTCCTCCTTGTGCCTCCCCAGGGCTGCTCATGTCGATGTGGGTTCAGTCCAATTAAACACTTCATCAGCTGAGAAAATCAACCCTGGAATAACCCTGCTCTCTTTAGTGGGACTAATGTCAGCCTTAAAGTTAATTCAGGAATATTCTCACTGCTTTTAGGTGTCTTTTAGGTGTTTTTTAACCCCTGGCCTGTTAATTCCCCTTACCTGAACACGAAATGGTTGTTAAATATTTAGAAGTAAATCTAACATAAGCCTGCATGATGCAATAAAACACCCCTGAGCTACAGGATCTATTTCTCCCTTCGCAAAGGGAGATCACCTGCAGGACAGATCTCCCCACCAGGCATGGAGAGGGTTAAATCCCCCAAACATTTGCTTTTGAAGTTGCCAAAAGTTCGGTGGAAGCAACATGACAGCAGCACAACTGGTCTGTCTGTCTGCATTTTCTACAAAGCTTTAAAAATCTCACAGGATATCCACTTGCTTTATTCTTTCCCTTCTTATTCTCTTTTTTTTTTCCCTTTTTGGCTTTTTTTTCCCTTGTTTGTTGGTTTGTTTGGTTGTTTTTTTTCTCTTGGTGGTAGCTAAAAGCCATCCCAAAGTCTGAACCAATTTCTCAGTTTCAAAAGAAAGGATAATAAACCTGTCATTTGTGGCCTGAGCAGGGAGGCTGCTGCTGCTGCTCTGATATTAAAGCTGATTAAAAGCAGCCCTGGTTTTGAGGAGTTCATGTCTTTCTGAGAGTGTTTTATTCTTGGGGGAGGAATTGCTGTGACCCCTTGAAGTGACAGGGCTATTGAGGAGGGACCGAGAGGAGAGCCTGGCTTGGGCAACGCTCACCCGGGGAGCTTCTGCTGGGGCACTTTTTCATTTTATTTTATCTCCTTTGGAAGGCACAGGAGGATGTCAGGATGAAAAGCGAGGCAGGGCTCTGTGCTGGGGCTGTTTGAGCAGCTCAGACTTTCTGAGCCAGCTCTGGGGAGGATTTGCAGGGAGCAGCCCGAGCCTTTTGTGATTCTCCAGGGAGAAGCTTTGGGGTCGTGCACTTCCAATTACTCCGGGTAACCCTGAGCTCTTTCTTCTTCCTGACCAAGAAACAAATCCCTGGAGCGGTGGAACTGCAGTCTGGGGTGTTGTGAGCCAGCAGAGGGGGGACAAACTCTGCCAAATCCCATCCCCAGCAGCTCAGTGGGGTCTGGGCTGTGGGGCTGCTCCCAAAGCTCCAAATTCATTTCTCCTGGGGTGATTTCCACCCCAAACACGGGCCCAGGGCTGGGCTGGGCTCTCTGGGCTTGGGCCTCCCTTTCCCTGAGGTTCCAGCAGAGCCATCCCCACGGGAGGTTTGTAGAGCATGGGATGGAGGAGGAGCGCGGTGAGGGCTCTCAGCCCCACTCACAGATTTGTTGGGGTTGATGTGGTGCCTTAAAACATCCACAAAAGCGAAAATGCTGCCTCCAGAAACCCAGAAATTCATCATGAGAGGCTCATAAAACCCGGGGTCTCCTTAGGGCAGGGCCCCCAGGTTTCCCAAATTCCATCTCCCCATCCCCTGTGGCAGCAGGGCTGGAGCTGCCCCAAATCTCCTCCCAGAGATTCCTGACCCTTCACACCCTTCCCTGCAGGACAGGCAGAGCCCTGGAATGACTGAGCACCCTCCAGTCTACCCACGGTGACACAGTTACCTTTAATTTTACCTTTAATTTACCTTTAATGGATTCCTTCATTTCCAAATCTCTTCCCCCTCCCCAGGGAAATGTTTCTCCCCCATTTTGTGGATTTCTCTGGTGGGTGGGGAGGGCAGCTGGCTGTGAGAACACAAGAAAGCATTGGCAGAAATTCGGGTCGTGGAATGTTTTCAGGAGAAAACTTCTCCTAAATGATAATAATTTTATAATCACAGGTATCACTTGTATCACTCGCCTGTCTGGGTGACCCTTATTACAGCAATGCTTTAATTACTGTAATTGGTTTATTGCCTCGTCATTCTGTGAATTACAGAATTATTTCATCTTTATTTAAAGGACGAGGCAGGTATTGATTCAGGGGCTTTGAAAAATTCCAGAACAGCGATTGTGTGGGTGCCAGAGTTTTTTTGAAAATCAAGTGCTTTGAGGACAATGAGCAACGTGTGGCTGTGATAGAGAACACGAGTTTCAAATCCATCCATTTCAAAGAGGAATTCATTATCAGGGCTAATTTGCATCCACAAAAACACAGCTCAGCTCGGCATTGTCATCAAAAGGCATTTTCAGTGCTCAGTGTTGTGTTAAATGCACTTTTCAAGGACTTGGCTTTGTCAAGCCCAAGAAGAAGATGCTGCTTGGGCTCCAGCAGGTGTTTTGTTTTATTCCTCAGATTAAACCAGGCCTGCACTGTGTCCAGGTCACCTTTATTAAGATTAGACCTGAGCCAAATTAAAGTTTTATTCCTAGAAAGGGTTCAGTGAAATCCTCTAAACCAGGGGGTTTGGGGCAGCTGGGACCAGCCCAGCCCCTCCCTGTCCCTGTCAGGCCCTGAAATTGCTCCTGCTGAAGAAAGCAAATTGCAGCCAGTCCAGATCAGTGTAAAATCAAACACAAAACAGGTGTTTGCTAATTAAAACTGAGATTTTAATGAATGACCTGTGTGGTTTTGGTGAATAAATACCACTCTCAGCATCTGCTCTGTAATTAGGTTCCAACTTCTTTTTTTTTTTTTTTTTTTCCCTACTCAAGTCCCAGTAAATAACTACAGAATGCCAGGTTTAGCTAAAACCTGCTAATCTTTGCTCTTTAATGGGGAAAAAGCAGATGTTTCCTGCCCAGGTAACTCCAACCAACAGCAATCAACAGAGAAAGGGGAAAAAAACCCACCAAATCCTTCATATTTGAATGTTTTTTTCTCTCTGGTTCGAGATGCTCTCAGAACATTCATTCTGCTCTGAATGTCGAATGTGTTTTTCTCTCTGGTTTGTACAACAAGGGAGAGAATTCCTCAAATCCTCCCAGTGCTGCAGGCTGATGCCACATTTGCTGCACCCCTTGGGGGTTTATTTTTGTTAATTGGGGTTTTATTTGGACAGATTTCCTGTTCTTGTTTTTTTTCTCCTCCATTTCTGGGCCTGTTTGACATGAAATGTAAATATAGATCCCTGGGAATGTGTGGGGTGGGAAGAGGCTCTGGGATACCCACACAGGGATCGTGTGGTGGTCACAGCAACATCAAACCCTGGGCCCTTGATTCCTCCTGGGGAATCCCTGAACAGGGGGAAATCGAAGGGAATGAGGGAGCTGGCAGTGATTAAAGCCTCGGGATGGAATAAAGCCTTTATTTTTATTATTAAAATTTTAATTATTTAACTCTTTAATAGATAATTTAATACTTTTAAATCATCATTTTCCCCAGTGGTAAATCCTGACACTCAGGTCTGTGGAGGCTGGAGCAGGACTGGGGAAGGGAGGACGTTGGGATGTGGTTCTGGAAAGTTCCTCCTTGCTGTGCTCCAGCCCGTGGTCCAGAACCACGACTGTGAGTGACTGTGAGGTGATGGATTCCTGGAATGATGGATCCTGAGCATTCCTGGATTGATGGATCCTGAGCATTCCTGGACTGATGGATCCTGAGCATTCCCAGCACTGATGGATCCTGAGCATTCCTGGACTGATGGATCCTGAGCATTCCTGGCACTGATGGATCCTGAGCATTCCCAGCACTGATGGATCCTGAGCATTCCTGCACTGATGGATCCTGAGCATTCCTGCACTGATGGATCCTGAGCATTCCTGGCACTGATGGATCCTGAGCATTCCCAGCACTGATGGATCCTGAGCATTCCTGGACTGATGGATCCTGAGCATTCCCAGCACTGATGGATCCTGAGCATTCCTGCACTGATGGATCCTGAGCATTCCTGGCACTGATGGATCCTGAGCATTCCTGGAATGATGGATCCTGAGCATTCCTGGCACTGATGGATTCTGAGCATTCCTGGAATGATGGATCCTGAGCATTCCCGGCACTGATGGATCCTGAGCATTCCTGCACTGATGGATCCTGAGCATTCCCAGCACTGATGGATCCTGAGCATTCCTGGACTGATGGATCCTGAGCATTCCTGGCACTGATGAATCCTGAGCATTCCTGGCACTGATGGATCCTGAGCATTCCCAGGACTGATGGATCCTGAGCATTCCCAGCACTGATGGATCCTGAGCATTCCTGGACTGATGGATCCTGAGCATTCCTGGCACTGATGGATCCTGAGCATTCCTGGATTGATGGATCCTGAGCATTCCTGGCACTGATGAATCCTGAGCATTCCTGGACTGATGGATCCTGAGCATTCCCAGCACTGATGGATCCTGAGCATTCCCAGGATTGATGGATCCTGAGCATTCCCAGGACTGATGGATCCTGAGCATTCCTGGCACTGATGGATCCTGAGCATTCCTGGACTGATGGATCCTGAGCATTCCCAGCACTGATGGATCCTGAGCATTCCTGCACTGATGGATCCTGAGCATTCCTGGCACTGATGGATCCTGAGCATTCCTGGAATGATGGATCCTGAGCATTCCTGGCACTGATGGATCCTGAGCATTCCTGGAATGATGGATCCTGAGCATTCCCAGGACTGATGGATCCTGAGCATTCCTGGCACTGATGGATCCTGAGCATTCCTGGCACTGATGGATCCTGAGCATTCCCAGCACTGATGGATCCTGAGCATTCCCAGCACTGATGGATCCTGAGCATTCTTGGACTGATGGATCCTGAGCATTCCTGGATTGATGGATCCTGAACATTCCCAGCACTGATGGATCCTGAGCATTCCCAGGATTGATGGATCCTGAGCATTCCCAGGATTGATGGATCCTGAGCATTCCCAGCACTGATGGATCCTGAGCATTCCAGGACTGATGGATCCTGAGCATTCCTGGACTGATGGATCCTGAGCATTCCAGGACTGATGGATCCTGAGCATTCCCAGGACTGATGGATCCTGAGCATTCCAGCACTGATGGATCCTGAGCATTCCCAGCACTGATGGATCCTGAGCATTCCTGGCACTGATGGATCCTGAGCATTCCCAGCACTGATGGATCCTGAGCATTCCTGGAATGATGGATCCTGAGCATTCCTGCACTGATGGATCCTGAGCATTCCTGGAATGATGGATCCTGAGCATTCCTGGAATGATGGATCCTGAGCATTCCTGGCACTGATGGATCCTGAGCATTCCTGGAATGATGGATCCTGAGCATTCCTGGCACTGATGGATCCTGAGCATTCCTGGACTGATGGATCCTGAGCATTCCTGGCACTGATGGATCCTGAGCATTCCTGGCACTGATGGATCCTGAGCATTCCTGGCACTGATGAATCCTGAGCATTCCTGGACTGATGGATCCTGAGCATTCCCAGCACTGATGGATCCTGAGCATTCCCAGGATTGATGGATCCTGAGCATTCCTGGACTGATGGATCCTGAGCATTCCCAGCACTGATGGATCCTGAGCATTCCTGGACTGATGAATCCTGAGCATTCCCAGGATTGATGGATCCTGAGCATTCCTGGACTGATGGGTCCTGAGCATTCCCAGCACTGATGGATCCTGAGCATTCCTGGAATGATGGATCCTGAGCATTCCTGGACTGATGGATCCTGAGCATTCCTGGCACTGATGGATCCTGAGCATTCCTGGACTGATGGATCCTGAGCATTCCTGGAATGATGGATCCTGAGCATTCCCAGCACTGATGGATCCTGAGCATTCCTGGAATGATGGATCCTGAGCATTCCCAGCACTGATGGATCCTGAGCATTCCTGGAATGATGGATCCTGAGCATTCCTGGACTGATGGATCCTGAGCATTCCTGGCACTGATGGATCCTGAGCATTCCCAGCACTGATGGATCCTGAGCATTCCCAGGACTGATGGATCCTGAGCATTCCTGGACTGATGGATCCTGAGCATTCCTGGACTGATGGATCCTGAGCATTCCTGGACTGATGGATCCTGAGCATTCCTGGATTGATGGATCCTGAGCATTCCTGCACTGATGGATCCTGAACATTCCTGGATTGATGGATCCTGAGCATTCCCAGGACTGATGGATCCTGAACATTCCTGCACTGATGGATCCTGAGCATTCCCAGCACTGATGGATCCTGAGCATTCCCAGGATTGATGGATCCTGAGCATTCCTGGACTGATGGATCCTGAGCATTCCCAGCACTGATGGATCCTGAGCATTCCTGGAATGATGGATCCTGAGCATTCCTGGAATGATGGATCCTGAGCATTCCTGGAATGATGGATCCTGAACATTCCTGGATTGATGGATCCTGAGCATTCCCAGCACTGATGGATCCTGAACATTCCTGCACTGATGGATCCTGAGCATTCCCAGCACTGATGGATCCTGAGCATTCCCAGCACTGATGGATCCTGAGCATTCCCAGCACTGATGGATCTTGAGCATTCCTGGACTGATGGATCCTGAGCATTCCTGGACTGATGGATCCTGAGCATTCCTGGAATGATGGATCCTGAGCATTCCTGGAATGATGGATCCTGAGCATTCCCAGCACTGATGGATCCTGAGCATTCCTGGACTGATGGATCCTGAGCATTCCCAGCACTGATGGATCCTGAGCATTCCTGGATTGATGGATCCTGAGCATTCCTGGCACTGATGGATCCTGAACGTTCCCAGGACTGATGGATCCTGAGCATTCCCAGCACTGATGGATCCTGAGCATTCCTGGAATGATGGATCCTGAGCATTCCTGGAATGATGGATCCTGAGCATTCCCAGCACTGATGGATCCTGAGCATTCCTGGACTGATGGATCCTGAGCATTCCAGGACTGATGGATCCTGCACCTTCGGGGAGCTGGGAATCTGCTCTGAGCCATTCATTTCTCCAAAAGCACAAACAAGGGGCCTGAAGGTTTTCCTCTGCCTTCTGGGGTTTCTCCTGTTTGGTGGTGAATCCTCAGGGAAGGATGAAAACACCTCAAGCACAAAATCCTCCCTCGGGTGATCTCAGGAGTTCTGTCTGCCACACAAAACTTTGGGAAATGGCATTCCCATGAACAAAATCCTCCACCCTCGGGTGATCTCAGGAGTTCTGTCAGCCACGTTTGCCACACCAAACGTTGGGAAGTGGCCTCAGCCCAGCCCTGGACGTGGTGAACATGCTGAGGGTAGGAACAGCATTTCCCATCTCCCAGCTGGGGAGCAGAACACTCAGCTCTGTTCTCCCCAGAAAAGGGAATTATTGCTCCTCCTGGCCCTCAGGGCTCTCTCCAAGCCAAAGGCAGGTCCCCTTCCTGGGAAATGCTCTGGAAAAACCCATTGGAAGGACTGGAAGCACAGATTAGCAGATTAACAGAGATTAAAACCCTCTGTGCACCTGGAATCTCTCTCCCTGCAGTTCTCACCAAGGGCAATGACTCAGTGGCCTGGAAGCCATTTGTGCAGTGTCACTGGGATAATCTGGGGGAAAATAAACAGGAATTAGGGAAACCATTTGTGCAGTGCCACTGGGATAATCTGGGGGAAAAAACAGGAATTAGGGAGCCTGTCCAGGTAACCTGAGCCAGGTCCTTGCAGGTCTGACAGAGGAAATGGGTGTGAGGGGTGGATTCTGGTGGCTGAGCCTTTCTGAAATCAAACCCTGTTTTTCTCTGCACCTTGGCAACCTCTCCTCTCTCTGCTGATTCTCCTTCCACGTGAGATCTGCCTCAGACCCCGAGAGCTGAGCAAGACCTGGCACCAGCCAGGAGCTCTCCTTGCTTCATCCCATCCTCTCCTTGTTGGTAGTTACTGGTTTCATACTTAGAAAACATAAAGGTTGAGGGGAAGGGGGGAAAAAAAGCCTGAAAATGAGGTTCTGGGGGTTTATTTAGCAATTGACCCTTTTTTCAGCACTCTCAGCCTTCCATTCAATTACATTGCTAGGCAACAGCTGCTGTCAGCCCTAAGTGGATCCCGGGATTAATCCACGATCAGTCAAGATACACATTTATTCACCTTCCCTCACAAGAGTAATAGGATTTTTCTGGGCCCGGCTTAATTCCGTAGATGAGGCTGACACTGAATTAAAGCTGCTTATCCCGGCTCCTAATGAGGAGGTGAGATCCCAGGGGAGAGGGAAGGTGAGGGAGACGCTCCTCTGACAGAGCAGCAACAGCAGCAGGGATTAGAAACCCCAGCAGGGGCAAAAAAAACATTGGGTAAGGCTTGAAAAAACAGCTTCAAATTCTGCTTTTGCTGGGCATTACACACATCCTGCTGTGCTCCTCACACTAACCCTGCCCTGCTCGGAGCTGCAGGCAGCTTTCCCTCCTCTCTCTGGAATTTCTGAGTGTCCTCAGCTTTCCCAAGCAGGGATCCCTCCCCTGTCCTGCTCCTCCCGGTGCCAGCTGAGATTCCCTCCAGGCCACCCAAGGACATCTCCAAAGAGCCGCCCTTGGAACGCAGCCATTGTTTTGTGGCGCTTCCCTGGCACAAACAGATGACATTTTTAAGTGGGGAAAGGTCTATTAATCTATTATTAATTAATATTCCATATGCCTCCTCGGAGGCAGAGAGGATCTTTTGAAGCCATCTGGTTTCTGGCTGCTCTGGAGGAAAGCCATTGTCTGTTCTCTGCTCTTGGGTAGGGTCTGGAAAATGGAGATGTGATGTGAGCCTGGGCCAGCTGCCCGATTGTCCCCCTGGTGCCACAAACCAGGCACAGCCCAGTCCCAGGGGGATGTGGCAGCAGCACAGAACCCCCATTTGTCCAAAAATCTGTGTTTTTAGGGATCTCTGCCCCTCTTTTCCTGGCACACCGGTGCGGTGTGCCCATTTTGGGCCCTCCAGGAGGAGTTTGGAAGGGGCTGCTGGAGGTGGGACAGCCCAAGGAGGGATGTGTCACTCACCCAGAGCCAGGATTTGCTGCTGGAGCAAGGAATAACTCGGCAGCAGAGGTTTGACATCGCCCCGTGTCAAGAAAAGCCTCCAAGTTCAGCTCAGCTTCCTGGCAAATTCCTGCTCCAAAATTCCAGTTCCTGGCAAATACTGCTCCAAACAGTCATGGACACAGAATTCACACTCAAGAATTATTCTGAATTGGTTTCTGAGATGTTTCTGACCCACAGGGTAAAATTGGGAGCCAGAAAACAGGGTTTGCTGTCCTGGGGTCAGTGAATGAACTCTTCAGCTTTGAGAAGGGTTTTGTCCCCCCCTGTTCCTGAAGTGCCTGACCCAGGGTTCACCTGAGGCCACAGGGAAAAACTGGATCTCCAAAATCCTGGTGGAAAGCAAGATCCCAAAATCCCAGTGAAAACTGGATCCCAAAATCCCAGTGAAAAGCAAGATCCCAAAATCCCAGTGAAAAGCTGGATCCCAAAATCCCAATGAAAAGCTGGATCCCAAAATCCAAGTGAAAAGCTGGATCCCAAAATCCCAGTGAAAAGCTGGATCCCAAAATCCCAGTGAAAAGCAAGATCCCAAAATCCAAGTGAAAAGCTGGATCCCAAAAACCCAGTGAAAAGCTGAATCCCCAAAATCCCAGTGAAAACTGGATCCCAAAATCCCAGTGAAAAGCAAGATCCCAAAATCCAAGTGAAAAGCTGGATCCCAAAATCCCAGTGAAAAGCTGGATCCCAAAATCCCAGTGCTCGTAGGAGAGACCTGGATCCCGAGCGGGGCTGTGTCACTCACCCAGAGCCAGGATTTGCTGCTGGATCAGGGAATAACTCATTCAGCAGCAGAGGTTTGACATTGTCCCGTGTCCCCACGGGGGTCAGGGACAGGGGGTCCCTGGCAGGGACCAGGGACATTTTGGGTGTTCCAGCTGTGCACACAAACAGCAAATCCAGCTGTGCTGAGGAGCTCCTGACCCACACCTGCCTCACCCTGTGAAACACCACAGAGCACCCAGAGCACCCAGCAAGGACCAAACCCCAGCACAGCATCCCTGGGGTGACCTGGCTGGCACTGGGCACAGAGCGGGGCTGCTCTCTCTGCCCGACCCTCCCCTGTGTTATAGATACATTTTATATTGTTGGCTTTTTGCAAATATTAAAATGAATGTTATGTGTATAAGAATGAGAAATTTTGTTGTATTAATATAGTTTTCTTTATTTCTGTTATTGATGAAATTTAGAAATAGTGGTATAATACATATATGTTAGGCTATGGCATAGTATTAAAATAAAAACTGCTTTTGTTTGTATAACCCAAAGACTGAGGGAAAAAAAAAATAGCTGGAGAACTCCTGCATTTGTAAATTATCTTACCCAGATGAGGACAGCAGTGACCAGAACTCTGGGGGAGGAATTTATTGCATTTCTGGTATCAGGGAATGTAAATCTCGATGGTGCCAAGAAGATTGATCTATTGGGAAGGGGGCAAGAGAAAACTGAACAGAAGAACCCCAAAGATCCTAAGCAGAATGTCTGAATATGTGTGAGAATTTATGGATATGTAGCAGGGTTCTGTTTTTAAGGGACAATCCTTTGTCAGTGAGGTGAATGCAGAGACACCCGGCCCTATCTGTATACTTTACTTTATTTTCTTCTCCTAATTGTTTTTTTCTTAAACTTTTAAATTCTATAAAAATTATGTGAACCTCGTTTTTCACTCCCTGGCTACAGAATCCAAAATGTGGAGTTGTTTTCACCTCCTCCACTGGGCCTTGCCTCCAAAAAGCACCACCCAGCTCAAACTGGAGGCTCAGAGGCAAATCCTTCACCCCAAACTGCTCACGGGCTGGAGGAACCGTCAGGATTTTGGGATTCCTGTGGGAAATGGGAGCCCTGTCCAGGAGGGTGGAATTCCTTCCAGCTCTGCTGCCTGCTTCCCATCCTCCCTGCTCTGAGCATTTCCAGCACAGGGATTTCACCCCTCAATCTCCTCCTCCCCCAAAATCCCCAGCAGCAGAATCCCAAACCCAGCACCAGGCGAAGCCACGCTGCTCCGAGTGGGATTTACATAAACTGAGCACTAAAAACCCCTAATATTTAAAGTGTTATAACAAAGCAGAGAAAACCTCCTCTTTCAAGCTCTATGACAACCCCGTGAATATGTAAATTAGAATGCAAAGACAATTTTCTACTGGCTCCCAGTAAATATTGAGGCAGAGCTGTGGAGCATTAAGTGGCAGATTTAGGTCCGGGTTCATTCCTTTTTTATTTATTTTTTTTAAATACCACACTTAGAGACCAATTTGATTGTAATGCACCGAATCTATCGAGGATTGCAGCCAGCTGATGGCATTGTTAAATCATACTTATTTTGGCATTTCTTATTGAAAGCAATAGAAGAGCAACCAGTGGTGATAAATTTGTTTTTGGAGAGCAGCGTTGCTTGTCAGAGTTGTACACTGTTGTAACTAGGGCAAAATTACACTATAAATTTGCAGGTTTATTGTCCTTTTTCTTCTTTGTTTTCTGTTGTTGTTGTTAGTGACCTGCTTTTCATATTCTGTGTTCAAGGGTGCTCCGGCAAGAGAGAACTGGAAAATCTGGGGTTGCTGTACAGCAGTGTGGGATCTCCTACTCTTCATTGAATTCACCTTCTTCTGCCCCAAAAAATGTGAATTCCCAGGAAAAAAGGTTTATTGAATTCACCTTCTTCAGCCCCAAAAAATGGGATCTCACAGGGAAAAAGGTTTAAATGAATTCACCTTCCTCTGCCCCAAAAAATGGGATCTCCCAGGGAAAAAGGTTTATTGAATTCACCTTCTTCTGCCCCAAAAAATGGGATCTCCTATGGAAAAAGGTTTAAATGAATTCACCACCTTCTGCCACAAAAAAATGGGACCTCCTGTGGAAAAAGGTTTAAATTAATTCACCTTCTTCAGCCCCAAAAAATGGGATCTCCTATGGAAAAAGGTTTATTGAATTCACCTTCTTCTGCCCCAAAAAATGGGATCTCTTAGGGAAAAAGGTTTAAATGAATTCACCTTCTCCTGCCCCAGAAAATGGGATCTCCCAGGTGCCTTCATGGAATTCACCTTCATCCTCCCCAGTGTATTCCCATTGTGGCACTGGGTCTCTGGGCTGGGGACACACTGGGGATCAGGCACAGCTTGGACTCGATCTTGGAAGTCTTTTCCAGCCTCAGGGATCCTGGGATTTTGAATACAGAATACAGTGCCGCTCCCAGTGCCACTCCCAGTGCCATTCCCAGTGCCATTCCCAGTGCCATTCCCTGTCCCATTCCCAGTGCCATTCCCAGTGCCATTCCCTGTCCCATTCCCTGTCCCATTCCCAGTGCCATTCCCAGTGCCATTCCCAGTGCCATTCCCAGTGCCATTCCTTGTGCCATTCCCAGTGCCATTCCCAGTGCCATTCCCAGTGCCATTCCCTGTGCCATTCCCTGTCCCATTCCCAGTGTCATTCCCAGTGCCATTCCCTGTCCCATTCCCAGTGCCATTCCCAGTGCCATTCCCAGTGCCATTCCCAGTCCCATTACCTGTCCCATTCCCAGTCCCATTCCCAGTGCCATTCCCAGTGCCATTCCCTGTCCCTTTCCTGGTGCCATTCCCGGTGTCATTCCCAGTGCCATTCCCTGTCCCATTCCCTGTCCCATTCCCAGTGCCATTCCCAGTGCCATTCCCAGTGCCATTCCCAGTGTCATTCCCTGTGCCATTCCCAGTCCCATTCCCTGTCCCATTCCCTGTCCCATTCCCTGTCCCATTCCCAGTGCCATTCCCTGTCCCATTCCCAGTGCCATTCCCAGTGCCATTCCCTGTCCCATTCCCTGTCCCATTCCCTGTCCCATTCCCTGTGCCATTCCCTGTCCCATTCCCGGTGCCATTCTCTGTCCCATTCCCAGTGCCATTCCCAGTGCCATTCCTTGTGCCATTCCCGTTACACCAGTGCAAAGCCCAGCTCCCACCCAGACAATTCCAGCAGGCAGGATTTGCCCTGGCACTTTGGGATCTGGAGCTTTATCCTCCCCTCTGTGGATTTCCATCACGTGTAACCCCTGGGGAGCACCAGGGCTGGCTCTGGGAGTGTCCAGTGCTGGATCCCTGGAATGTGCAGCTCCTGGATCTGCTGCTCCTCCTCAGCCAGAGCAGGAAAGCCAAAATCCAGAAGTGCTTTGAGCTGGAATCTCGGAGGATTTGTTGCATACGAGGCAATAAACGACTGCTCCAATTGACTAAATGCCACAGCACAGCAGTTTATTTTAATTACGTTACAAAGGGAGGGATATTATTGTTCTTATGGCACAACATAACAAGGAAAAGAGAGGAGGAAATTGTATCCCACTCTCCTCCTGAGAAGGTTTAGCAGAAGCATCTTCTTTATCATGGAGGGCAGCAGGACCCAGAAATAAAACCTGAGGAGGAACCAGTTAGAGAGGAGATG
The DNA here is from genome assembly GCA_038429875.1 of Poecile montanus. Classification (NCBI taxonomy): domain Eukaryota; kingdom Metazoa; phylum Chordata; class Aves; order Passeriformes; family Paridae; genus Poecile; species Poecile montanus. The sequence goes on along the minus strand of CM076524.1, from coordinate 7,632,435 downwards.
AAAAAAACCCAAACAACAAAACCAAACAAGAAAAAAAACCATCCTAAAAACCAGGAATTAAATCAAATTCCATTGCCTCTCTCTCGAGTGGTGACTGGCTCTGCTGTCGTTTGCTGCAAAAGCAAATATTGGCAAACCTGGAAGTTCTTAGGGCAGGAAGGGTTTGGATGGGAGATGTGGAGGGAGCTCCTCCTGCTGCCTCCAAGTCCATCCAAAATCTGGGCTGGAACATTCAGGGGATTTAGAAAGTTTTGTCCATGATCCAGAGAACTCAGCAGCTTTCACTTGATGCCAGGAAAGAAAATACAGGAAGTGGAGAGAGTGAAAGTCCTCAAGTCCAGTTAAAGTGGGAATTTGCTCCCTGTGCAGTTTTTCCCTGCAGTTCTCAGCTTGTCCTTGATCCCAGCTGATTTCCTCTGGCTTTCCTGGTGCCCAGGGCTCCCTGAGCCTGGCACAGCCCCAGCAGTTCCCTGGACATTTCCCTACAGGATTTATGCTGCCAAGAAATGAAGCGTTTGAGAGCAAACCCCGCAGAAATCCTCCGGTCCAAAGGGAAATTCCCAGAGTGCTCGGCCATGTCCCAGCAGGTTTTCCTGCCTGTGTCTGCACGCCCCTGGTAGATCCATGGGATTTCCAGGACAAGGAGCAGCAAATCTGCCTGGAGAGGCAGCTCCAGCCGTGGGATTTGGTGTCCCTGGCTGCAGCCGGGCATGTTTGGTGTGGAAAGGACACGGTGAGTTTGGGCAGCCAGCAGCAAACACGGGCTTTGTGTCTCATCCCTCCAATAAAGGGAGGGAAAACCAGCACGGGATCTCCCAGAAGGGGATTGATTCCCTTGGAATATTTCCATCAGGATCAGCACAGCCACCTGCAGGTTCCATAGGAGCAGCAATTCCAGCCTCAGGGAGCAAAGCCTTTCTCCGCCTTTCTCCGATGGAATCATCACCACCTTGATCCCAGCTCTGCAGGGTGGAAATTGATGGGAATCTGGAGTTTCAATCAATCCATGGACGAGCTGGCTCCAGCCCTGTGTGCCCAGACAGGCAGCACATGGATCTGGCATCCAAGGATCCTTCCCTGCTCCTGCGTGTGCGTGGAGAGAGGATCCTTCACTGGCCCCAGAGCCAACATGAGCTTGTCCTGGTTCAGATTTTCTCAATCTGTGCCCTCATGCAGAGTTTAAACCACCCTGGTGTTTTATATCGTATTTCTACTTGGTCTTTTAATTTATTTGTATTCTCCAAAGTAATCTCCTGCCCAACCTTCGCTGGCTTTGTGTCCCTCCCCAGCTCCCCGAGTGTCTGAAGTGCTCCGGGATTTGTGGTGAACAGCAGGGAGATATTTGTGTGCTGTGGAGCATCTCCCAGTAACCCCAGCATCACGGATTCAATTTCAGATAAAGTGACTCCTCTCGAGGAGTGAAATGAGTCCCTGCTCTCCGTGATCCTCACCTGAGGCGGGTTTCAGGGGCACTGCTGGGTTTGTGGCTCAGCTGTGGATAAAGACGTGTCAGTGGCAAATGGGAAATGCACAGAGCTTGTCTGAAACCTGGGATACAATAAATTGAGAGAGAGGAGTCGTGTCTGGAGCTTCAGGCTCCAAATCACTTCAGTGGCTTTGGCTTTGTAGTGTAACAAAGCCCAGAACAGGGGCCATTACCGAGGCAGGAGCTGGACTGGGATGATCCTCGTGCATCCCGTTCAGCTCAGCATATTCTGGGACTCTGTGAAAAGGAAGAAGCTCAGTATTCACCGTGTTCAGGGGACTAAAAAAAGAAAAGCCTCCAAGTTCAGCCTCAGCTTTGAATTCCTGGCAAATATTGATCCAAACAGTCATGGATACAGAATTCACACTCAAGAATTATTCTGAGTTGGTTTCTGAGATGTTTCTGACCCACAGGGTAAAACTGGGAGCCAGAGAACAGGGTTTGCTGTCCTGGGGTCAGTGAATGAACTCTTCAGCTTTGAGAAGGGTTTTGTCCCCCCTGTTCCTGAAGTGCCTGACCCAGGGTTCACCTGAGGCCACAGGGAAAATCTGGATCCCAAAATCCCAGTGAAAAGCAAGATCCCAAAATCCCAGTGAAAAGCTGGATCCCAAAATCCCAGTGAAAATCTGGATCCCAAAATCCCAGTGAAAAGCTGGATCCCAAAATCCCAGTGAAAAGCTGGATCCCAAAATCCCAGTGAAAAGCTGAATCTCAAAATCCCAGTGAAAAGCTGGATCTCAAAATCTGAGTGCACGTAGGAGAGACTTGGAGAAGAGAGCAGCATAAAAATCAAAAGGCTTTAATTAACCTGAAATGCGTTTTTAATGAATGCACATAATTTATCACCCTTTGTGTTTGCTCTGCGAGGAGTGAGGATGAGGAGGGTGATCCAAAGGCCAGGAGCTGGACAGAGGTTCCACGAGCAGAGGGGAACAATTCCCTGCTCCCTGCAGTGGATGAAACACCCACAGTCAGGTTTTACTAAAGGCAGGCTGTGCCAAAGCAGGCATTTTCTCTGCCTTGATCTGCAGAGCTCAGCTTAATCTCTGCTGAGATTAGGATTTAGGAGCGAGATTTAGGAATGAAATCTGTATGAAAAGAAGAGCTGGGTTTGTGCTCGGTGTGGGGCAGGGGAGGGCAGGGAATTCCCGGCATGGAGCAGGAACAGGGAATGTCAGAGTTGGTTCCAGGTGTGACCCAGCTCCGTGTGCTCACTCCCAGGAGCTGTGGGACAGCCTGACCTTGAGCTGCTTGATTTTTCCCTGGAAAAGTGAGGGAATCAGTGTGTGACCCCAGTGAAAACCAAATTCCTCCTCGGGGTGGTTCTACTCCCTGGAATCTTCTCCTTCCCCTGGAGCTGAAAAGCAAGGAAGAAACCCCATAAATGGATATTTAGGATTCTTTGACATTCTTCCCCTAACACTGAACCAAAGTCAATTGTCTTTTCCAACTTTAAACTGAGTCAACATTTTAAAAAGATAAAACATTTCTATTTAAATCTTTACCTGAATTTACCATCCTGAAGTTTGGGGAGATACAAATATAGGTTTTGTCACCGAGTGAGCAATGTTAGAATCAAAGGTAATAAACCCATTGATCTCCAGTAAGACAATATTAATATTACCATACAGCTTTTATAATTAATTTGCTGCCAGATGAAAGGGAAACACAGGGTCCTTTTAATGCTGGTGATTAAAGCAAAAAGTAAACCTTTGAAAGGCGGATTTGCATGTACAACATGTTGCAGTAATTCCAGCAGATCAGGGGGAATTGTTACTGTGGAGTTGGAGTCACATTGCAAAGTTTGGGATGAAAGAGTTGCTGACTTGGGGGAGAAAAGTCTGGGCCGAGTTGGGATATTGGGGAAGGTTTGTAAAACCCTGCTCTGGCTCTGTTTGATTTTCTGTTCACTGTAAACCCCTGTTCTGGCTTTGTTTGATTTTCTGCTCACGGCAGGGCAGGGTTTTGGCCAAAGGGGTTTCCACATTTACAGAAATGTCCATAAAAACCTGGGAAAGGAGGAGGTCAGTGGGGTCTGTAGGGGTTTCACCAGCCCAGCCTGACTTGGTTCTCGCAGCCTGTCTGCAAATCCCCTGTCTAGAAACACCACGAGAGCCTTGAGGAATAAATCACTTGCAGGCTTAGAAGCTGGAGGGAGATGCAGAACTGCGCCCTGTGCTCTGCCCTACATCACCCAAACTTTGTGTGGTAAAAAAGATAAAACAGAGCAGATAAAAGCTCAGGGATGTGAACTCCAGTGGCTTTTCCTGCAGTTTGGAGTGGGGTCTGTGTGTGAATCCCTTCTGTCAGGGTGCTTTGCCTTTCTAAATGGATTTTTCCATGCATTTTAGGGGCTGTGGATCCAGCTCAGCCTTTCCCCATCTGCTCCTGCCCGTGTAAGGCTCGGCAGAGGGAAATGGGAGCAGAGCCCTGATTTGCAGGGAAGCTCCTGCTGCCAGGAGCTCCCCAAACCCTTCCTGCAGCACCAAACTTTTCCAATGGCACAAAGCTGGCCTGGAAAAGCCACCAAAACTCTGGGTTGGGAGGATCAATCCTGAGCAATCCCAAGAAAACCCCACTGGCGTGTTCCTGGGAACGCTCACAGAGCCTGAATGACCAGGAGGGGATTTGGGGCTTCACAAAACATCTCAGAGCTGCAGGACAGGAGGGTCAGGACTGCTCCGGCTCCCGGGTGCACTTTGGGCCCATTCATGGGAAGCACTTTTGGGTCTCAGATGGAAGAAGCTGAAGAGCAAATCCCCTCAGCAGTGCAGGATTTGGAGGGCAGAGCTTGAGGGGGGATTGGGGTTTGGCCATGTCCAGATCTCAGCCCCCAGGCCCTGCAGATGCCCCTGGCTCTGTCCACGGGAAGGGAATTTTGTGTTTACAAGGCTCCTCACCTCTCTGCCCTTCCAGGAATCATCCAAACCCCAATATCAGACTCAAAACATAATCCAACATCGCGCTGCAACACACCCTCGGAGGAATCTTCCCTCCAGCTCTGACTTCTCCTGATTATAAATTAGTCAGGTTATTTACATCTTCCACTCGCACTTCCCTTAATGATAGTCAAATAAAAAAAAGCCCTTCAAGCTGCTTTTCCTAATGTTTGATTTTCCTTGGATAATTATGCCCTCAAGGCTGGTTCTTTTTGCTCAGGCTGCAGCCCTTGATGAGCACAGGAAGGACAGGAGGGGAGCAGATCTCCAGTTCTTGATCCTGGGCTTTGATTCCTGAACAGGAAACTCCCCCCCAGCAGCTCTGTGGAGATCTTCTGCTTTTCCATCAGGTGTCACCATGGCAGGGAAACTCCTCAAGCCTGGGCATCCTCCAGCCTGTCAAGGTTCAAAATCAAATCTGGGCTCCAATTTTCTTCTCCTTCCCTTCTCCCCAGTTTCTGAGGTGAAAGAATTCCTGCTGAATCCGCCCTTCCACCGCTTTCCCAGTCTTTGCGTTTAGCAGGAAATCAGATGCCAACACCAAGGAGTTTCATGATATTAAGTGGAAAATTATTGTAGGGAATATTTTAAAAATCTTTGTGATTTTTAAAGAAGTTGTACTTTTTCTGGGGTGAGGGATTTAAGGGACAATAATGAAATGTCAGGGAACACAGCTCAGTGAGATCCCGACATCTGAATGAGTCCAGGCAGAGGTGGAAACTATTGATGTTCCCATAAAAAAAAGAGAGGAAATCTCCACAGAGGCTCTGGAAAGATAATTTATTGCTGAAGGTAAATACAGGAGCCCAGAAAGGTGGGCTGTGATGCCTTGGGGAAGGGATTCGGTTTGTGGTAATTTAAATTTTTGCTCAGGTGGCCGAACTCTCCCCAGCCATCCCCACTTAGAGAATAAGGGGGGGTTTGCCCCTTTTTCTCTCTGCTTTTTCTCCCTGCAAATTTGAGGAAATTAGCAGTTGAGAGGTTGGAAAAAAAGCCAAAATCCAATGTCAGAGGGATGGGAGGGGGAGCTGGGGAGCCTCAAGAATTCCTGATTCCATTTAAAGTCTGTTAGCCACAGGTATTTACAGGATAAATCCTTATTTCCTTCCTTTTGATCCATGAAGTGTTGTGTATTAATTTAATTTATAAAAGTTTCCATTAATAAGGCCCTTCTGCAGTCGTGAGGGCAGCAATGGGGCCACAGACCCCAAGAGCACTGAAATGGGGACCAACATTCCCTGAATCCTGAATATTCCACAGCCTGGGATGGGTTGTGGCAGGTGCCCACACCCTCCCACCCCTGCAGTCGCTGCCAGAGCTGAACGTGGCACCAGGGCCCCATAAATGCATAAAATCAAAGATTTTACTGATTTGTTTTCTCGCCGTTGTTTCCCCAGAATGGGACACGCAGCGGTGACAAAAAATGACATGGCAAAAGCTCCTTATGTGAGGGATTAAAAGTTAAATCTGCTTTTGTTCTAATTTCCTTCTCTCCTGTTTCAATACAAGGAGCAAACGAGGCTGATCTTCATCCTGCCCAAAGCAAAATCAGCTTGGTTTTTTTTTTCATTAAACAGCAGAAATGTGATTTTTCCTCACAGAGCCCTTCAGTGGAGCAGAGGGAGGAATTTCAGTGGTGAGCCTGGTAAACATTGCTGCAGTTCCCTCTCTGAAATCACCTTCTCCATTGACTGGGGCCACAGAAAAGTTCATTTACGGGGATCAATATCACTTTGCCTCCTGCCTGCACCAAAAACACCTCCTGCAGTCAATAGCAATTAAAGAGACAGCCAGGGATGGAAATATCGATGGAGGTGAAGGCAGAGATTTCCACCCGCTGGCTGAACATGCACCAGGACAGCTGCTGGCTGGGAAATATTGCATCTGGGGACATTCCCTGGAGAGGGAATCCCAGTTCCAGAGGGGCTGGGGACAGGAGCAGGGCTGGGGCTGCAGCTGGGGGAACTTCAGGGACACCTCTGGGACCAAAGTGGGTGTGGAGCCACCCTGTGGGGCGGGGAACTCCTCCAAATTCTGCAGGAATCAGCTCGTTCTTGTGACTGGGGGAGTGATGAGGATAATGCATGGGTGATGTGGATAATGCATGGGTGACGTGGATAATGCATGGGTGACATGGATAATGCATGGGTGATGTGGATAATGCATGGGTGATGTGGATAATGCATGGGTGATGTGGATAATGCATGGGTGACGTGGATAATGCATGGGTGAGGTGGATAATGCATGGGTGATGTGGATAATGCATGGGTGATGTGCATAATGCATGGGTGATGTGGATAATGCATGGGTGACGTGGATAATGCGTGGGTGAGGTGGATAATGCATGGGTGATAGGGATAATGCATGGGTGACGTGGATAATGCATGGGTGAGGTGGATAATGCATGGGTGATAGGGATAATGCATGGGTGATAGGGATAATGCATGGGTGACGTGGATAATGCGTGGGTGACGTGGATAATGCATGGGTGACATGGATAATGCATGGGTGACGTGGATAATGCATGGGTGATGAGGATAATGCATGGGTGACGTGGATAATGCATGGGTGATAGGGATAATGCATGGGTGATAGGGATAATGCATGGGTGACGTGGATAATGCATGGGTGACGTGGATAATGCATGGGTGACGTGGATAATGCATGGGTGATGGGGATAATGCATGGGTGATGTGGATAATGCATGGATGACAGAGATAATGCATGGGTGATGGGGATAATGCATGGGTGAGGTGGGTAATGCATGAGTGACATTGATAATGCATGGGTGACGTGGATAATGCATGGGTGATGTGGATAATGCATGGGTGATGTGGATAATGCATGGGTGATGTGGATAATTCACAAGTGACTCAGATAATTCCAGAATTATTTGAATAATTAATGAGTGACGTGGATAATTCACGAGTGACGTGGATAATTCAAGAGTGACTCTGATAATTCAAGAGTGACTCTGATAATTCACGAGTGACGTGGATAATTCACGAGTGACGTGGATAATTCAAGAGTGACTCTGATAATTCACGAGTGACTCTGATAATTCACGAGTGACATGGATAATTCATGAGTGACGTGGATAATTCATGCAGGGATAGATAAATCTGGGGTTCAATCTGTGGTTAAATGGGCCCTGCACCCTTTCAGGAGGAAGGAGAGGTCCCAGCTGAGCACAAACTGCTCCAGGTTACACGGCAAGGCCCTGGATCAGCGCATCCTGAAGGGCTCAGGGCTCTGGATCCAATCCTGAAATCCCCAAGCACTTTTAAAAACTCACCATGAAGTTCTTGGAAGCTCCCTCAGGAAACGCTGCTGCTGTAATTTATTCATTTCACCACGTTCTCTTTCCAAGCACTTCCTGGGGTTATCCCAGAGTTCATTCCTGTGATGATGGTGCCTGGGATTCATCCCAGGAAATCAGCTCCCTGTGCCAGCAGCCCCGCAGGAAAATCTCACAGTCCCACACTTCAACCCTGCCTCTCACCCCCCTCGGAGCTTGGGGGGCTCTGCAATATCACAGAGTTTGGCCAGACCCCCAAAACAAGGACAAAACTTCCCTTGTGGTCACTTCTTGTGGAATTTCAGTCCCTTCCTTTTCCCCTGGACCTGCTGTCACCTCTCAGGGGCAGAGCTGGGGATGGCTCCAGCTTGCCCAGTTACAAACTGGTCAGGATCTGCTGTCTAATGGTGCATCAACCCCCCCCAGGGCCAGATAAACAACAAAGCCCCCAGCAGAGATGGATTTGAGCGCTTGAACTGGCAGAAGCAGCGTTATCCAGGGATATCCATTTGTATCTGTTGATGATCCCATCCCTGGCTGGCTCTGTTGGAATGACAAGGCTTTAATTCCATGATCCAGCGCCTCCAGTGACGGGATCATGGGGCCACCCCCCTGAAGGGCCTGCCCGCAGTGAGAAGGCAGCAAAGGCAGCCTCAGCCAGGCGCTCCTGCTCTCAGCTGCTGTTTGAGTTGTACAAACACTCCTGGGGGGGACAGGCTTTTCATTTCTGTGCTTTTATTCCTTTGTGGGAGCTCTCCCGACCCGGCTGTGGCAGCTGAACACGGCTCTGGTTGGGATCAGAGCTGCCCTTCCTGCCCTGCTGCCTCTTCCACATCCAACTCCATCTCCTGCCCCACCGAGAGGCACCGCTTGTCAAAGCACTGATTACTTATTGTTATTTATCTTTATTTATCATCATTTATTGTTATTTATTGTTTTTATTGTTATTTATTGATATTTATTGTTATTTATCATTATTTATCATCATTTATCGTTATTTATCTTTTTTATCGTTATTTATTGATATTTATTGTTAGTTATTGTTAGTTATTGTTAGTTATTGTTAGTTATTGTTAGTTATTGTTATTCTTGCTGCTGTTTCTGCTAAACTGGGGTTACCCAGGAGCAGGGGCTGGGGGGGGTTGGAAATCCAGACTGGGAGAACTGGAAATCCAGACTGGGGGTACTGGAAATCCAGACTGGGAGTACTGGAAATCCAGACTGGGAGAACTGGAAATCCAGACTGGGAGTACTGGAAATCCAGACTGAGGGGTTTGGAAATCCAGACTGAGGGGTTTGGAAATGCAAATTGAGGGGTTTGGAAATCCAAATTGAGGGGTTTGGAAATCCAGACTGAGGGGTTTGGAAATGCAAATTGAGGAGTTTGGAAATCCAGAACCTGCAAATGGAAGGACAGGAGGGGAGGGAGAGGGGCTGGAGTGGGATCAGTGGAATTTGGGGTGTCAGTTCCAGATTTATTAAGGATTCCCTGCACTCTGCATTTCATATCTGTGAATCGGTTTTGTCTTTTACACTCACTGAGTTGGGCAAAGAGCTGGGTGAAATAACAGTGAAAATAACAAAGAAATACTCCTAGAGGAGGAAAAATCACAGTAGTAGTAATAATAGCAATAATAGCAAAAATAAATAGCAATAATAAATCACAATAAGAGCAATAATAGTAATAGTAATGACTGTAAAAGTAGTAGTGATAGTAATAATAACAACAACAAAACAACAATAATAATGGAGATATTATTATTGCTGCTATTATTATTATTATTATTGCTATTGTCATTATTATTATAATTTTAAACAGAAGTTCAGGACATTCCAGGGCTGTTGCTGGAGATCTGAGACCCCTGCCCAGGTGAGTTCTGCCCCCCAGCACCTTCCCCTCACCTCTCACACACAAACCAAAGCCCAGCTTTATTCTCCTGTTGCACAAAAGCTGCTTTAAAGCCGAGCCCGGGTGTTTTGTGCTGTCAGCCAGAGCCTCTGCCCATGTTTTATTCATGTGTCACTCTCCTGTTCATTGCTAAGGGTTTACAAATGCTTCATCAATTATTAACAGCCTGATACCTGCTCGGGGCTTGTTGTTGTTGTGTCTCTTTTCTTTTTCTTTTTTTTTTATATATAAAGAGGTGTTGGGAGGGTGGAGGAGAGAGCTACAAATGTAAGAAAACAAATTAAAATAGGAATTCAATAATTTACAGCGCTCACTGCGTGATTCCAAACGAGTTGGTGTTTAAAGGAAAGCAGCTGCAGCAGAGATAATTGAATTAAGGGTTTGCAGTTGTTTCCAGAGCTTGTGTGATCTCAGCCAAGGGGAAAGGCACAGAGAGCTTGAGGAGAAATCCGGGAGCGTGTTTAGCCCTGTGTCACGAGCTGGTGGGAAATTCAGCCAAGGGATGAGGATCCCAACGTTCCAGGAACAGAAGTGCCAGGGCAGGAGTGTCCTGCTGGGAATTCCCAAACCTGGAGCTTTGTGCAGCTCTTCCCCTGCTGCTCCTGCTTTTCCATCAGGTGTCACCATGGCAGGGAAACTCCTCAACCCTGGGCATCCTCCAGCCTGTCAAGGTTCAAAATCAAAACTGGGATCCGATTTCCTTCCCTTCTCCCCAGTTTCTGAGGTGGAACAATTCCTGCTGAATCACCACGGTGCTTCCGTCCTTCCACCGCTTTCCCAGTCTTTGCGTTCAGCAGGAAATCAGACACCGACACCAAGGAGTTTCACGATATTAAGTGGAAAATTTTTGTAGGGCCACGAGTATTTTAAAGATCTCATTGCACTTTTTCTTTCTCTCTGAGATTCTTGCTGTGTTTTCCTCTCAGTGCAGCTGCTGGAAGAGGCACAACAGCGAAATAAATCCTGACAGATTCGCCAGAGCCTCCTCCTCCGAGTTCCCCAGAGGAACACACGAGAATGGGTCCTTTTTTCCTGCTTTTTATTTTCCTAGAAGGCAGTGAAACAACAAACATTTGCCTTTTTAATTTGCATTAGTGGCGTGTTGAGATGTTTATAAAATCCCTGAGAGCTGCTCTTTCCAATAGGAGCGGAGCAGGACTTCTTGCTTCTTCCTTCTCCAAAAGGACAAACCCAGAAGGAAATTTTGCAAAATTGACTGAAAATTTGGGCAAATGCCTTCAGAGTTGGTTGGGCAGCTGGGAGATCCCTGGAGCAGAAATCCTGATTTTATCTGGAATTTCCTCCTCAGAGCTCATTGGGTGCTGCTGGTGGGAACAGCAATCCTGGGGTGTTCAGAGCTGCCCATCCTGGCAAAAATGATCCCAAAAAGTGCAAAATGGGCCGTGCTGGAAGGTCCTGACAGTTTCCAGTGCTGGCAGAGCCCTGGGGCAGAAATCCCCATTTTATTTGGATTTTCCCCTTTGGAGTTCAGTGGGTGCTGTGCCCATGGGGTGTTGGTGGGAACAGCAGTCCTGGGGTGTTCAGAGCTGCCCATCCTGGCAAAAATGATCCCAAAAAGTGCAAAATGGGCCATGCTGGAAGGTCCTGGCAGTTCCCAGTGCTGGCAGAGCCCTGCTTGGGCTGAGCCCCCTGGCCTGGAGGGAATTGCCTGTCCCCTGGAATATCCAGATCCGTGTGGGGTGCCCTGGAGGCTGCAGCCCCCTCTGGGGGTACCCCAGCCCTCGGCTCTCCTGGGAGCTCTGCTGCCATTAATTCCTTTCCTCGCTCATCTCTGAGCTGGTTCCATCTCTGGTGCCATTCCGTTAATTGCAGCAGCCAATTAGCAGGAGTTCATTAGCGCAGTGTCCCTGGGAACACCCCAGAGCTTCCCTTCACCCCATCCCATTCCAGCCCCTTCCCAGCCCATCCCCTTTGCAGCTCCAGGCCAAAGTTACTTTGGTTTTTCTCAGATGCAAAGGAGCTTCATTGCTTTTCTTACCGCGCCCGTCTCCCGCTTTTAAAATCCCAGTTTTTCATTTTAACTCGAATTGTGGTTTATGATGTATTTATATAGTTTTAAACTAACTTTTATACTTACAGGCAAGCAATTACTGCACCAGAGGAGCCCAGAGTTAATATTTCTGGGTTTGAAGCCTCACTTTATTTGAGACTATATAAATAAGGTTCTCATGAAGTATTTATACAGCCTAAGCCAGCTCTGGGAAGAAAACAAAAGCAATGAGTAAATAATGAAGAATCAGATTTGTGCTTTTTCATTTTCTAAACTGTGTGAATTTTGAACTTTTTAAAGGGAAAGCAAAGCTTTGTTCCCCCTCGTGCTGCTGGGGGGTTTCCACTCGGCCAGCCCTGCACTCCTGAGCTTTTTGTGCCAAATTTTGCCACAATTATTCTCTTTTTGCCCTCAGTTTGCAGCATGTCCAACACCTCCAACTCTTTTGTGAGCTTTTCCAGAATGAGACTTAAAATAAACCAAATTCAGCAGTGTAAACAACTGCCACTCTACACCAGGTAATTATGTCTTCTCAAGATAATATCATTTGCATATGCATTTATACCTCCACGAGTGTTCTTAGAGACTTTAATTAAAAATTAGGCTTTCATTTCCATGATTCCATCCCTTTCTGCTACTCCCACTGTTTTTTAATTTCATTTCAGGGGCCCTTTCTCCACAGAGGGGTTTTTGATGACCCTTCAATGTCTTCTGAAGACATTTCTCCTGCAGGCAGCGGGTGTGATTTGATTTAGCTCCCCCCACCTCCATCCCCCGCTCCTGGGTGCAGCAATAATCCATGATTCAGCACATTGCCATCACCTAAAAAATCAGATTTCAGCGGCTCTGCTTCCTGCTGCTTGTGCTGAGATCGATGGTTGGGAGCACCCCTCACCCCTGGGGCGAGCAGTGACCCCCAGGTGCTCCAGGAGCCGCTGGAAATTCGATGCAGCTCCTGGGGTGAGGGGCCCTTCATGCCTGGAATAGAAAAGGGGTTTATTTTTAAGCTTTTCTGCCTCACTTTACACAAATTGGTTTTGTCAAAAGGCTCTTAGTCTGTCTGAGTCTGTCATTGGGGATGTGGGGAGAGCTGGGGAGAATCTCCCCCACATCCCTGATCCCAAACTGATCCTAAATCTCACCTGGGAAGCTGCTCATTCACCCTGGCCTGGCTTGGGAATGTCCAGAGGGAATTAATCCCAAATTTCACCTGTTTTGGGGATGTCCAGAGGGAATTAATCCCAAATCTCACCTGGGAAGCTGCTCCCCCATCCTATCCTGGGTTGTTCAACTTGGGAATGTCCAAAGGGAATTAATCCCAAATTTCACCTTTCTTGGGAATGTCCAGAGGGAATTAATCCCAAATTTCACCTGGGAAGCTGCTCCCCCACCCTGGCCTGGCTTGGGAATGTCCAGAGGGAATTAATCCCTGAATTTCACTTTGGAAGCTGTTCCCCCATCCTATCCTGTGTTCTTCAATTTGGGAATGTCCAGAGGGAATTAATCCCAAATTTCACCTGTACTGGGGATGTCCAGAGGGAATTAATCCCAAATTTCACCTGGCTTGGGAATGTCCAGAGGGAATTAATCCCAAATTTCACCTGGGAAGCTGCTCCCCCATCCTGGCCTGTTTTGGGGATGTCCAGAGGGAATTAATCCCTGAATTTCACCTGTATTGGGAATGTCCAGAGGGAATTAATCCCTGAATTTCACTTGGGAACCTGCTCCCCCATCCTATCCTGCATTCTTCAGCTTGGGAGTGTCCAGAGCATTTCCGAGGGAATTAATCCCTAAATCCAACTGGGATCTGCTCCGGTGGGACCAGCACATGAATCCCTGCAGTCTGAGTGATCTGGAATGTTCCTTGGGAATCCCCTGATGTTGATGAGGTCTGGGCAGGCACAGGAAGGATTTTTATCCCCTGGGTAAGGACGGGAGGGACTCATGGTGTTTCTGTTCACAGCTCCAGACACCACCCCATAAACAAACTGCTGTCCCTCACATTTCCTCGCTTTGGGGAAGAAAAGCTTGCACATTTTGTCCTGAAGATGAAAAAAACCCCTTCTTTTCCATGCTGGTGTTTCCTCCAGGATAATCTGCTGGCTTTGGATAGAAAACTCAGAGCCAAACCTTGCTGTGAGTCCCTTCAGCCTCTTTAAAATGTTCCTTTTCCCTCCCATTTTGGGGCTCTTTCTGCCCTTCCAGTGACCCTGAATTGCCAGAACCGCGAAACCGCCGATATCGGCGCTGTGTGGGCAAAAAAGAAAAGAAATCAGGTTTTGAATGGCCAAGCCTGGGATTTTATCTGAGGCAGAACAACTCTGAAAAGTCTGAGGAGACTCCACAAGGTCACAGAAGAAATTCTGTTTGCTACACAGAGACTCAGGGCCCTGCAGGCCCATCCTTCTTCCTTGCAGCCGTTTCTTGTCAAGTGGGAGAAGCTCAGGAGCATTTTCTGTGCCCACCTTTAAATGAGATGAGTTGTTGAACTCAGAGGGAACACAGGATATTAAGGAAACACAGTTGGTTCTGCTGTAAATGCGCCTGTGGCTCTTTTATTGATATTATTCTGTCTTGTTTGCTCGCCCGCTGTTTCTCCCTGTCTTCATTGGCAAAATCAATCTCTCCTGTCTCCCTTTTCCTCCTTTTCTTTTTTTTATTATTAAACCATTGTTGCCTTTTGTTGTGAGGCCAGAATTGATCCCTGGTGAGCAGGAAGGGCCATAAATAGAGGGAATCACAGCAGAGGGGGTTGGTGTTTAACAGGTTACAGCAGCAAAGGACAAACCCTCAGGTGTCCCAGGGGAGATTCTGGGCTGCCCAGGTGAGCCTGGGGAGATTTTGGGCTGTTTGGGTTCCCCAGAGGAGATTTTGGGCTGTTTGGGTGACCCTGGAGAGATTTTGGGCTGTTCAGGTGTCCCAGGGAAGATTTTGGGCTGCCCAGGTGACCCTGGGGAGATTTCCCTACCCAAAAGATCCATTCAGGTGTCTCAGGGGAGATTTTGGGCTGTTTGGACTTCCCAGGGGAGATTTTGGGGTGCCCAGGTGATCCTGGGGAGATTTTGGGCTGCCCAGGTGTCCCAGGGGAGATTTTGGGCTGTTCAAGTGCCCCAGAGGAGATTTTGGGCTGTTTGGGTGACCCAGGGGAGATTTTGGGCTGTTTGGGTGTCCTAGGGGAGATTTTGGGCTGCCCAGGTGCCCCAGGGTAGATTTTGGGTTGTTTGGGTGTCCCAGGGGGAGATTTTGGCTGTTCAGGTGTCCCAGGGGAGATTTTGGGCTGTTTGGGTGTCCTAGGGGAGATTTTGGCTGTTCAGGTGTCCCAGGGGAGATTTTGGACTGTTTGGGTTTCCCAGGGGAGATTTTTGGCTGTTCAGGTGCCCCAGGGGAGATTTCCTCACCCAGAGGGGCCGTTCAGAGCAGGGTTCTTTGGGCTGAACCTCAGACAGCAAAATTTTGGGATCAGCAGAACAGGGGAGGTAAAAGGGGGAAATTCCCATTTTGGTGATATCAGAGGGAAAAGCTGAAATACCCCACGAGGCCTTTCCAGCAGGGTTTGGCCACGGAACCTGCACCAGGGGCTCCTAAACAAAACCCAGAAATTGTCTGGATATTCGAGAATGTTCTGGATAACACCCCCAAAGCTGGGAACTCTGCAGCCAGGGTGTTGAAGTGGCTTCTTCCCAAATTTCCAGAGAGTATTTAAGCCCTATATATATAAATATAACATAATAATTGTTATTATATAAATATAAATATTATATATTTATATAATATTATATAACTATAAATTATTATTACTATTATTATTATGAATATTATATAAATATAATATAATATAAATTCCAGAGGATTTAAGCCCTTGGCTTGGCTGCTCTGAGGTTTGTCCCAGCAATTCCGAGGTGTTCCACCTCCCTCTGGCATCCAGCACTGGTTGGGTTTGGGTTTTTTTCCTCCTGAAGTGACAGAAATCACAGTTCAGCTGCTCCTCAGGTATTTGATTTCTGCCCAACTGCTGCAGCTCAGGACTCCACAGCAATTAAAAATAAGTGAATTGCAAAGAAAAAAAAATCAGCTTCGAGGACACAGAGTAATTGGGCTGGAAGGGGAAAATAATCAAGTGGTTTGATATTTTGAGGAGTTCTCCCAATAAGTAAAAAGGAGAGGGGCTCTGCAGCCTCTGCACTTGTGCTGTGTGCAGAGCAATGCTCAGGGTGATTCATGTGCTCAAAGACAGCATCTGAGCACAGAACAATTTGCCAATTCCCCCAGCTCTGGCAGGACACAGAAGGTTGTCCAATTAATCCCTCTTGTTTGGATTAATCATTCCTTGCTCTGTGCAAGAGCCAAACAAGAACCTGGGAAACGTCTCTCAGGAGGGATTTCACTCAGGAAAGAACTTTGGGCTAAATCAGCACCCTGAATTCATTCATTTCTATTCCCAATTAAATCAAAATCCCTCTCCTGCTCACGTCCGGTCTCTAGCAGGTATTGATTAAAATAAATCATGTGCAGAAAGCTGATCCACCCTCTGGGGTTCAGGAATATCAGGAATTTAATTCAGGAATTATCCCCTTTGGGGGAGGTTCTGTGCTCAGCTCGTCCTGCTTGCTCCTCCCTTTATCCCTTCCCCGGAATTCCTTTTCCAGCTCCTTCCATGCCCAGGACAGAACCAAGAGGAAGCCAAGGCTGATCCATCCGTGCTGGATCCTCAGAGCTGCTCTCATTTGATGTATTCTGATGGCCCTGAAGTAAACACAGGATGAGACACAGGAGAAGGGCGACTGAGCAGGGGTTTGTGCCTGGTTGGGTTCAAAGGTGGGACTGCCCTAATTTGGGGCATTTTGGGGCACCTTTGGCAGGAATGGGCTGCTCCCCTTTGGTGTAAAATCACATTTTCATATTCAGAAGTGTCCTGGAGCAGGGAGGGGCCACGTGGGGGTGACTCTGACCTTGAAGGGCTCAACAGCCCAATCTTGCTGCTTTACCCACGTTAATTGTGTCACCTCTGTGTGTTAATTGTGTCACCTCTGTTAATTGTGTCACCTGTATCAATTGTGTCACCTGTATCAATTGTGTCACCTGCATTAATTGTGTCACCTGTATCAATTGTGTCACCTGTATCAATTGTGTCACCTGTGTTATTTGTGTCACCTCTGTTAATTGTGTCACCTTTGTTAATTGTGTCACCTGTATCAATTGTGTCACCTCTGTTAATTGTGTCACCTGCATTAATTGTGTCACCTGTATCAATTGTGTCACCTCTGTTATTTGTGACACCTGTGTTAATTGCGTCACTTTTGTTAATTGCGTCACCTTTGTTAATTGTGTCACCTGTATCAATTGTGTCACCTTTGTTAATTGTGTCACCTGCATTAATTGTTCACCTGCCCTCATTGTTCACCTGCATTCACTGCATCACGTGCATTCATTGTTTCACCTGTGTTAATTGTTTTACCTGCGTTAATTGCATCATGTGCATTCATTGTCACCTGTGGTAATTGTGTCATGTGTGTTAATTGTATCACATGCATTAATTATTTCACCTGCATTGTTTCACCTGTGTTAATTTGTTTCACCTGCGTTAATTGCATCACATGCATTAATTGTTTTACCTGTGTTCATTGTTTCACCTGTGTTAATTGCATCACATGCATTCATTGCTTCACCTGTGTTCATTGTTTCACCTGTGTTAATTGCATCACATGCATTAATTGTTTCACCTGCATTGTTTTACCTGTGTTCATTGTTTCGCCCGCGTTCATTGTTTCAGCTGCATTAATTGCATCACCTGCATTAATTGCATCACATGCATTAATTTTTTCAGCTGCATTCTGCCACTCTATTAAGTGCAAGAATCATGACACGGACTCTCTTGTGAGCTGAACAGGAGAGTGAGGTTTATCACCTCAGATCTTCTTTATAGACTGATACATGAAAGTACAAAAAGGTAAAACTCTCATTGGTCAGTGAACTGACACATCACCATCACTGGTCAGTGGGGTACAACACCCCTCAACCTTCTCTTGCAAGAAAACAAAAAACTGACAAACAGCACCTGCAAGGCTGTCTTCTATCTCTGAGGATTGTTTTAATCCCTCCTCATGGGCCATTCAGGTGTCTCAGGGGAGATTTTGGGCTGTTTTGGTTTCCCAGGGGAAATTTCAGGCTGTTTGGGTGTCCCAGGCGAGATTTTGGGCCATTCAGGTGTCCCAGGGGAGATTTTGGGCTCTTTGGGTGCCCCAGGGGAGATTTGGGGCTGTTTGGGTATCCCAGGGGAAATTTTGGGCTGCTCTGGTGTCCCAGGGGAGATTTTGGGCTGTTCAGGTGGCCCAGGGGAGATTTCCTCACCCAGAGGGGCCGTTCAGAGCAGGGTTCTTTGGGCTGAACCTCAGACAGCAAAATTTTGGGATCAGCAGAAGAGAGGAGATAAAAAGGGGGAAATTCCCAGGCCACTTTCTCAGGCGAGACTGAGACAGTTATGTGGCCTCTTTCCACAGGCACTGTGCTCCCTGCTTCTGCTCATAGCTGGCATCCAAAGAGTTCATTGCATCACCTGCATTAATTGCATCACCTGCATTAATTGCATCACCTGCATTAATTGTTTCAGCTGCGTTCATCGCGTCCCTGCGTTCATTGCAAACCAGGCTCAATGAACCTCTCTAAACCACGCTTGGAATGGGCAGCTCGCTCTCCTCGAGGACATTTGGAGCTCTGCAGAGGAGCAGTCTCGGATCAGAAATGTTTGTGGTGGGTTCTGTGCCCCTCTGGGTGCTCTCACACCCGGATCGATGCTGGGACCCGCAGCCAGCCCGAGCTGCTCAATATTTGATGAGTTTTTGGATGTTCCCAGCTCATTCCAGCAGGACCCCACAGCCCTGGGCTGGAACAGGCAGAAAAAATTCCGTTTAAACACTCAGGGGTGAGAGGGAGATCGCTCTGGGTGTCACTGAAACCACAATTACACCTCGTCACAGACAGAGCAATTCCTAATTGCAGCTAATTACCGAGGAGGGTAAATGATCGGCAGCCACTTAAATGCGCCTTTAATTTATTAAGAGAAATAAGAATGGAAGTTCAGTCCCCAGAGGGAAAGGTTTGTGCGGGGCCAAGATGGGTTATCCCTCATTTCTAGGTTTAAAATGGAGATTTATAAAGGAGAACCCAGAACTTTCCAGGGCTGGGGGGAGCCTGGGCCAGGTTCCAGTGTCCTGCTGGAGGTGACAGTGCCAGGGCTGGGATCCCTGGCACAGAAATTGGGTCCTGCTGGAATTCCTGCCAGGGCTGGGAATTCCCTCTGATCCCTTAGCTGGCACAATCCTGTGTCCTGGCACAGAAATGAGTTCCTGCAGGGATCTGCCAGCTCTGTCTCTGATTTTCCAGCCCCCACATCACCCCTGGTTTTCCCTGAGTGCTCCTGGGGCTGGGGCTGAGCTGTGAGCTCAGAGGGTCCCTGCTGAGGGCAGGATGGGGAAGGAATCAGTGGGAATTCTCCAATTCCTGTTTTCCACCCTGTTCTCCCTGGAAGTTTGGGGTTGTTTCCCTGCATTCCCCGGCCTCTGTCCATGGTGCCTGTTCTCCTCTCTCTAGAGCCCTTGGCTCTCCCCACACTGATATCCTGATATTCCCTGATTTATGGATATCCTGCTGAAAGCTGGCTGAGCCTTTGGGATGATCCCAAACCATCCTCCTTTTATGCCCCAGCCCCCTGGGCCCTGTTCCCACAGGCTCTGAGCAAGAGGAACACAGATTCTTCTCCTTTCCCACCTCTGGACATCAGAGCCACATGGATAAAAATGACAATCGTGGCACAGCCAAAGCCCAGAGCCTGCAGGACTCTGTGCAGAGAGTGGAAATTCAGATTATCTGAGCACGAGGTGCGGCTTCCCCAGGTAAACTCAGCCCCACCTTCGTGTCCCTGTGTACAGCCCGGATTAAATCTGCTCCAAATCCAAAATAAAGAGCCAATAAATCCAGGAGACAAGAATATTTCCCATCCCTCCGGCTGTAATCAGGTAACAAATCACCTGCCCAATCTTTAACCCCAATTACCGACGGCTTGTGCTCATCCATAATTGTCTTCCTTGAGATCCCTTTCTGCTGGGAGGAGTGTGATGGATGGAAGCTCTGGCTGCCCGGGGACAGCCCCAGATTGATGTTCACAGGTTCCACTTTCCCAAGCCACAGGTATTAACAACCCCTTCAGCCACCTCCTCATCCCCTCAGCTCCTCCTCCTCCTCCCTGGAAGAGAAAAAAGGCTGAGCTGGAACTTCCCGATGCAAATTCCTGTTAAAAACCTGGAGAGGGAATGGTTGTGACAGCCAGGAGTTGTTATTTATTGCATTGCCTCAGCTGCACTAAATTGCTTTTGAGTAGTAGCCTAAATTTTGAGTTGGCTGCAGTGTCACCCACGCTGGGATGTTTGGAACTCTTGGGTTATAAACTCTCAATAAATTCATTTGAAGTGATAAGTTCTTATTTCCTTTTGAGTTTGTGGACTGTGGTTGTGCTCAGCCACGGTTTGCAGAGATTTGTGTGGTGATCAGGATGAGAAATACTCAGTGAAAAAGAACTGGGATGGATATTCTGTGACAAACACATTTGGGGCTGGGGGAGACAGAAAGGAGACAGGGAAAGAGGGGGTTGAGCCTGGAGGGACCCCTCAGCTTTGGGAAACATTCCTGGAGGTGCCACACGTGGGAATTCTCAATAAATGAGTGTGAATTCTAAGTAAATAAATGTGCAATAATCCTGGAGGTGCCACACGTGGGAATTCTCAGTAAATAAATGTGGAACACTCCTGGAGGTGCCACACGTGGGAATTCTCAATAAATGAGTGTGAATTCTAAGTAAATAAATGTGCAATAATCCTGGAGGTGCCACGTGTGAGAATCCTCAATCAATAAATGTGAAACACTCCTGGAGGTGCCACACATGGGAATTCTCAATGAATGAGTGTGAATTCTCCATCAATAAATGTGCAATAATCCTGGAGGTGCCACATGCAGGAATTCTCAGTAAATAAATGTGCAATAATCCTGGAGGTGCCACGTGTGGGAATACTCAGTCAATAAATGTGCAATAATCCTGGAGGTGCCACACATGGGAATTCTCAATCAATAAATGTGCAATAATCCTGGAGGTGCCACGTGCAGGAATTCTCAATCAATAAATGTGCAATAATCCTGGAGGTGCCACGTGCAGGAATTCTCCATCAATAAATGTGCAATAATCCTGAAGGTGCCACATGCAGGAATTCTCAATCAATAAATGTGCAATAATCCTGGAGGTGCCACGTGCAGGAATTCTCAATCAATAAATGTGCAATAATCCTGGAGGTGCCACATGCAGGAATTCTCAGTTAATAAATGTGCAATAATCCTGGAGGTGCCACGTGTGGGAATACTCAATCAATAAATGTGAAACATTCCTGGAGGTGCCACACATGGGAATTCTCAATCAATAAATGTGCAATAATCCTGGAGGTGCCACGTGCAGGAATTCTCAGTAAATAAATGTGCAATAATCCTGGAGGTTCCACATGCAGGAATTCTCAATGAATGCATGTGAAACACTCCTGGAGGTGCCACGTGTGGGAATTCTCAATCAATAAATGTGCAATAATCCTGGAGGTGCCACATGCAGGAATTCTCAATAAATAAATGTTCAATAATCCTGGAGGTGCCACACATGGGAATTCTCAATTAGTAAATGTGAAACACTCCTGGAGGTGCCACGTGTGAGAATTCTCAGTGAATGAGTGTGAATTCTCAATCAATAAATGTGAAACACTCCTGGAGGTGCCACGTGCAGGAATTCTCAATCAATAAATGTGAAACACTCCTGGAGGTGCCACACGTGGGAATTCTCAATCAATAAATGTGAAACATTCCTGGAGGTGCCACACATGGGAATTCTCAATAAATGAGTGTGAATTCTCAGTAAATAAATGTGCAATAATTCTGGAGGTGCCACGTGTGAGAATTCTCAGTTAATAAATGTGAAATAATCCTGGAGGTGCCACGTGTGGGAATACTCAATGAATGAGTGTGAATTCTCAGTAAATAAATGTGAAACACTCCTGGAGGTGCCACGTGTGAGAATTCTCAATAAATGAGTGTGAATTCTCCATCAACAAATGTGCAACAATCCTGGAGGTGCCACACGTGGGAATTCTCAATAAATGAGTGTGAATTCTCAGTAAATGAATGTGCAATAATCCTGGAGGTGCCACATGTAGGAATTCTCAATCAATAAATGTGCAATAATCCTGGAGGTGCCACACATGGGAATTCTCAATAAATGAGTGTGAATTCTCAATCAATAAATGTGCAATAATCCTGGAGGTGCCACACATGGGAATTCTCAATCCATAAATGTGCAATAATCCTGGAGGTGCCACGTGCAGGAATTCTCAGTAAATAAATGTGCAATAATCCTGGAGGTGCCACATGCAGGAATTCTCAGTAAATAAATGTGCAGTAATCCTGGAGGTGCCACACATGGGAATTCTCAATTAGTAAATGTGAAACACTCCTGGAGGTGCCACGTGCAGGAATTCTCAATCAATAATTGTGAAACATTCCTGGGGGTGCCACACATGGGAATTCTCAATCAATAAATGTGCAATAATCCTGGAGGTGCCACGTGTGGGAATACTCAATCAATAAATGTGAAACATTCCTGGAGGTGCCACACGTGGGAATTCTCAATAAATGAGTGTGAATTCTCCATCAACAAATGTGCAATAATCCTGGAGGTGCCACGTGTGGGAATTCTCAATCAATAAATGTGCAATAATCCTGGAGGTGCCACACATGGGAATTCTCAATTAGTAAATGTGAAACACTCCTGGAGGTGCCACGTGTGAGAATTCTCAGTGAATGAGTGTGAATTCTCAATCAATAAATGTGAAACACTCCTGGAGGTGCCACACATGGGAATTCTCAATCAATAAATGTGCAATAATCCTGGAGGTGCCACGTGCAGGAATTCTCAATCAATAAATGTGCAATAATCCTGGAGGTGCCACATGCAGGAATTCTCAGTAAATAAATGTGCAATAATCCTGGAGGTGCCACATGCAGGAATTCTCAATCAATAAATGTGCAATAATCCTGGAGGTGCCACGTGTGGGAATACTCAATGAATGAGTGTGAATTCTCAGTAAATAAATGTGCAATAATCCTGAAGGTGCCACGTGCAGGAATTCTCAATCAATAAATGTGAAACACTTCTGGAGGTGCCACGTGTGGGAATTCTCAATCAATAAATGTGCAATAATCCTGGAGGTGCCACATGCAGGAATTCTCAGTAAATAAATGTGAAACACTCCTGGAGGTGCCACATGCAGGAATTCTCAGTAAATAAATGTGCAATAATCCTGGAGGTGCCACATGCAGGAATTCTCAGTAAATAAATGTGCAATAATCCTGGAAGTGCCACGTGCAGGAATTCCCAGTAAATAAATGTGCAATAATCCTGGAGGTGCCACGTGCAGGAATTCTCAGTAAATAAATGTGCAATAATCCTGGAGGTGCCACGTGCAGGAATTCTCGATGAATGAGTGTGAATTCTCCATCAATAAATGTGCAATAATCCTGGAGGTGCCACATGCAGGAATTCTCAGTAAATAAATGTGCAATAATCCTGGAGGTGCCACACATGGGAATTCTCAATCAATAAATGTGCAATAATCCTGGAGGTGCCACGTGCAGGAATTCTCAATCAATAAATGTGCAATAATCCTGGAGGTGCCACGTGCAGGAATTCTCAATCAATAAATGTGCAATAATCCTGGAGGTGCCACGTGCAGGAATTCTCAGTAAATAAATGTGCAATAATCCTGGAGGTGCCACATGCAGGAATTCTCAGTAAATAAATGTGCAATAATCCTGAAGGTGCCACGTGCTCAGCACAGCCGGGCCACTCCTCCATTCTCAGGTGGGATCCAGCCTCAGGAGACAGGACTGGAGCTGTTTTTAGGGAGAACATTCCCTGCTGTGTCTGACAGGATCCCTCAGAAGGATAAAACCCCCAGGAGTCCCTGGCTTGTGGAAGAGCTGAGAACACCCACAACAGCAGGAGTGAGGGAACACTGGGAAAAGCACGAGGGATAGTGGGAATTCCAGAGAATTCCCTCCTTTCTCTGGGATTTGCTGTGGGATGAGCAGCAGGACAGCCCAGACCGAGGTGCTGGTGCCCAAAATCCCCCAAAATGAGGTGAAGCCGCTGCTGCTCTGGTGGCCCCGGAGGAGGGGACAGAGCCCTGGGTCCTGTCCTGTCCCTTCAGCTCCCCCCAGGCACACAAACACCTCCAGAGCTGGGCCCAGGGGGTGGCACAGAGCTCTGACACCTCTGGGTGCTCACTCTGGCACCCAGGCAGGGCTGGGGCCACTGTCCCTGCCTTGGGAACAGCCTGGCAGAGCCTCCTGCGCTGAAAGAATGCTGAAAAGGTGCTGAAAAAATGCTGAAATAATGCTGAAATAGTGCTGAAATAATACTGAAATAGTGCTGAAAAAATGCTGAAAAAATGCTGAAATAATACTGAAATAGTGCTGAAATAATACTGAAATAGTGCCAAAAAAATGCTGAAATAGTGCTGAAAAAATGCTGAAAAAATGTTGAAAAAATACTGAAATAATGGTGAAAAAATGTTGAAATAATGCTGAAATACTGCTGAAAAAATGCTGAAAAAATACTGAAAAAATAATGCTGAAAAAATACTGAAAAAATACTGAAATAGTGCTGAAAAAATACTGGAAAAATGCTGAAGTAATACTGAAATAGTGCTGAAAAAATGTTGAAATAATCCTGAAATAATGCTGAAAAAATGATGAAAAAATACTGAAATAATGCTGAAAAAATGCTGAAAAAATACTGAAAGAATAATGCTGAAAAAATACTGAAAAAATACTGAAATAATGCTGAATAAATACTGGAAAAATGCTGAAGTAATACTGAAATAATGCTGAAAAAATGCTGAAGTAATACTGAAATAATGCTGAAAAAATGCTGAAAAAATACTGAAATAATGCTGAAAAAATACTGGAAAAATGCTGAAATAATACTGAAATAATGCTGAAAAAATGCTGAAAAAATACTGAAATAATGCTGAAAAAATACTGGAAAAATCCTGAAATAATGCTGAAAAATACTAGAAAAATCCTGAAATAATGCTGAAAAAATGCTGAAATAATTCTGAAAAAATGCTGAAATAAACAGAGAAGTGCAGGGGAATGTTCCCCACCTGCAGCACCTCCCTCTGCCTGCCCAGGCAAAGGGCAGGAGGAAATGTTTAATCTCCAGTAATTCTGTGAAGCTGCTGCTGAGGGCAGAGGGGAGCAGGCTGCAGGGCAGGTGCTCAGAGCCAGAAATTCAGATCCATTTATAAAATATCTCATGGACATCCCTGCGTTGCGTTTGCAGCTGCAAAATCTCTTTAATGCCCACGCTCTGTTATTAATCACTGGAATAAGGAGCTGGGGATGGATCTGGCTCTGGGTTTGTGGCAGTGCAGGAAGGGCCCCTCTGGATTTCTGGAATAATCTGGGCTCCTGACAGAGCACGAGGATCCTCCTGAGCGCTGAGCCTCAACCTCCAGAACAGGATTTATCTGCTGCAGCCTCGGCTTTCTTGGAGGATTAATCCACTTAATCAGAACTGTTTTCTGCAAGCGTTTTAATCAGCTGCTAATCCTCATCTCTTCCTTCACATTTGCTAATTAAATCAAGTTATTATTTTTAAGTGTTCCCTCAAAGCCAGTGATTCTTGTGGAAATGGGTGAGGAGGTCTGTGGGGTGTCCTGGACAGGATCTTTTTCTTTTGGGGGCTTTTGGTGGCTTTTATTCAACATTCCCGTGGCAGCTCGGGGAACTCCCTCTTTCCTCGTGTTGTACAAGGAGCCCATTCTGCGTCCTTGTTTTTATTCATAAAGACAGATAATGAAATTAATGCCTTTGGTGGTAGCAGCAGATCACCCCCCGCAGATCTTTGTGATAAATGAAGTTCCTCGCCAAAAATAGCAATAAACAAATTACACCAGCAGAGTTCAATCTGCATTGAATCCCCACAGACGCATCTGGGAAAGCTTGTTAGAAATAATTGTGGTTTTGTTCCGCTTCTCCCTCCCCTCAGGTTCTGTTGCAGCAGACAGCAGCAGCAGGATCCTCTTGGTGGGATTCACCTGGTGCCTCCTGCAGCCACCAGAGCGTTTTTGGGGCGTTTGTTCTGCTCCCAGCTGGGACACCCCGGGACCCCTGAGGGCTCTGGGACTGCCCAGGGCTCAAAAACCAAATTATCCTTTCATTTCTGCACACCCCGGGACCCCTGGGGGCTGTGGGCACCTGGGCACTGCCAGGGCTCAAAAACCAAATTATCCTTTCATTTCTGCACACCCCGGGACCCCTGGGGGCTGTGGGACTGCCCAGGGCTCAAAAACCAAATTATCCTTTCATTTCTGCACACCCTGGGACCCCTGGGGGCTGTGGGACTGCCCAGGGCTCATAAATCAAATTATCCTTTCATTTCTGCACACCCTGGGACCCCTGGGGGCTGTGGGCACACAGGCATTGCCAGGGCTCAAAAACCAAATTATCCTTTCATTTCTGCACACCCCGGGACCCCTGGGGACTGTGGGCACCTGGGCACTGCCCAGTGCTCAAAATCCAAATTATCCTTTCATTTCTGCACACCCTGGCACCCCAGGGACGCTGGGATGAGCCCAGGGTGTTTTGTTTCACTTCCCAAAGGGTTAAAGGGAGCTGGAGCCTCACCAGGGAGGAGCAGGGAGTACCCCTGGAAAATCTGAGTCCCACCCAAGCTCTGGCTTGGTTTGGGCGCTGCTGAGTTCCCTCCCCACTCCCAGAGTGGTTCTGGGCTCAGTCCTGTTATAAATCCATATTCTGATATTGGTTTTCACAAGCATTAAGATGAATGTTATATGTTATATGATTTTGCTACGTCTTTTTCTCCTGCTAGCAAGTTTTAGGTGTAGGTCAAGAAGAATTTTGGACACTGGGGCAATGTCCTGTCTGTGCAAA
This sequence comes from Poecile montanus, assembly GCA_038429875.1. Taxonomy (NCBI): domain Eukaryota; kingdom Metazoa; phylum Chordata; class Aves; order Passeriformes; family Paridae; genus Poecile; species Poecile montanus. The sequence goes on along the minus strand of CM076524.1, from coordinate 7,605,753 downwards.
GCCAGAAAACCTCCAGGGAACGGGTGATGGGGCCCAGGCTGCTCTCGACACTGACAGCCTGTGGAAGAAGGAAATCAGCCCAAATACAAAGAAGACAAATGAGAAATTAAAAACAAACGCACGTGCTCTAAAAAGGCGGAGCTGGGGAGTGGCCATGCAAAGTAGTTCTTGGAAAAGTTTGAATATGCATTAAAACCCTACAGCAAAATGGGATAAAAGGGGTGTTCCAGAGACACCAGGTGTGCTCCTGGCACCTGGCCATTTTAACCCTTTATTATCCTTGTCTCCTAATTGACTTTTTGTTTATTTTAAACCTTTTTAAATCGGTCAAGCAGGTGAACCTGGTTTTCCACAGTCCCCAGCCTGGATCCCCTCAGGGATTCAGGTACAATCCCACCCCACTATTCCTCAAATATTTGTCTGCTGTTCATTAAGAGAGCTCTGTGGCCTGGGCAGGAGTTGGGATTTAATTCCAAACGCCAGGAATTGTGTGCTCAGGTCATTGAAGGCCCTTCCAGGGCTCCGTCAGGAAATGCCAGCTCCGGTCCTGGAAGGCAGTGGGAGCTGGGAGAGCAGAACAAAACCCTGAATTCAGCACAGCAAAACCCAGCAGGGCAATTCCAGCGAGCCTGGATAGCAGGAGAAGATTTTGTGGAAAGGCCCTGTACCCTCAGCAGTCGCTCCGTTGTAGGAAGCTGCTGCCAAATCTTCAGGAATTTCAGTTGTAATTTGCCTCAGGAGCGTGGAAGCTGCTCCCAAACCTGTCCAGAGTGAATTCCAGAGGGGGAAAGGCAGGAATATCCGTGTGAGGTGGGCAGGGATGGCATCTCTGGAATTCCTGGGAAATGCAGGAATATCCCTGTGAGGTGGGCAGGGATGGCACCTCTGGAATTCCTGGGAAACACAGGAATATCCATGTGAGGTGGCCAGGGATGGCAGAGATGTTACCTCTGGAATTTCTGGGAAATGTGGGAATATCCATGTGAGAAGGGCAGGGATGGCAGGGATGGCACCTCTGGAATTTCTGGGAAATGCAGGAATATCCCTGTGAGGAGGGCAGGGATGGCAGGGATGGCACTTTGGAATTGCTGGAAAATGCAGGAATATCCCTGTGAGGAGGGCAGGGATGGCACCTCTGGAATTCCTGGGAAACACAGGAATATCCGTGTGAGGTGGGCAGGGATGGCAGGGATGGCACCTCTGGAATTCCTGGGAAACACAGGAATATCCATGTGAGGTGGGCAGGGATGGGAGGGATGGCACCTTTGGAATTCTGCCGTGCTGGGGGCACCAGCACAGCTCTGGATCCTGCAGGTTTTGGCACCGCCCTGGACACTGGCTTTGGGCACTGCTCAGTCATTAACAGCCTCCTTTAATTACCCTCCTCCTCCTCCTCCTTCTCCTCCTCCTCCTCAGGTGCTCTGGGGGAAGGTTCTGATTTAAATTCTGTGTCCTTCCCTTTTGAGTGCAGGGCTTATTAAAAGTGTAATTGTTCAAGGGGAGATGGAGCTTTGGGGATTCTGTTTATTTATCCAGAGAAGTTTTCCATTCATCTCCGTGGCTTTTGCCTCAGGCCCATAAATCCAAGAGACAGCTCCAAACTCTCTCGGTCTTTTCCCATTCCAGGCCATGTTGAAGGGCTGGGAGTGCTCCCCTGCTTTTGTGTCCAACAGGAAATCTTCAACAGCTTGGGCAAAACCAGATGAGACAAACCTGCAGTTATTTAAAACAGGGATTTAGAAAGGGCTGGAATTCTGGAATACAGATAATATTGGGAGTTAATGCATTTGCATTCATTGCTCTTCCAGGTTTTAGTAGCTTTTTATAAAATATTATTATCACATGGAATAGTGAGGAAACAGAGAAATAATGAAATTAATTCACTTTAGCTTCCTATTGCCCTCCAGACAAGACTGGATTCTCCCTTCATGTTCTTCCCCTCACCCTTTTGCCAATTTTGGAAACCTTGGCCATTGTGTTTTTTCTAAGAGAGGAGATTTTATCCTGGTTCTGTCCCGTTTCTCCCTGGCCGTGTTTTCCCCATTTTCCATAAGGTGTTTTGGCTGGCACTCCGAGCTGTGAAATAACAGCTGTAAAATCTCCTTGGTGACATTTCTGCAGAGGGGAAAAAATAAATCTGTCAGGGAAGTGATGCTCAGAAACACCAGCTTTGTCCTGGCTGATTCCCCCACGGCACGGCCCAGGGCAAATCTTCTGGGATTTGGGAATAGGAGACTTCTCCCTGTTTTATTCCCAGCCCCAAAGTGAATCTGTTGTTTTCCCCCTGGTGCAGAGCAACACAAACACTGCAGTTCCTGGGGTTGCCTCTCCTCAGCCAGGACTGTCAGACCTGGTGCTGTTTAAGGATTTTGAGATAAATTTTACCTCTGGGAAATCTCCAGGTATTTCATTACATTTCTGGAATAATTGTCCTCCCCTTTTGCTCATTTCTAGGGGGAAAGATAACACCTCTCTTTCATTAATGAGCCTTCTTTTATCTAAATCATTTAAATAGGAGGCCAGGTCCCTGCTCATCCTGCTGCAATACAGGAGCCCTATCCTGGGCTAAGGACACTTCTAAATGAGATTTAATAATATAGCAGGACATTTAGCATATATTAATTAAATATCAGCAGATGGTGGGGAGAGCCCTTGCTGGGAGTGAGCGCAGAGGAATGGGAGAGCCACGTAATTACCCAAACCTGCAGAAACAATGGAGGTGCAATTACTTTTTTATTAACACATTAGACTAGACGAGGAATTTAATTACTGCCCAACTCCGGTTCTGCTCAGTGCCGGAGCTTAGGGGGAGAGGAAGGGTGGGAAAGGGTCTGGAATCTGCTCTGGGACAGCAGCTCTGGCAGCCCAAGAGCTTGGAATGAATGCTGGGCATGAGGTTGGGAATAAGGCTCTGGTGGTCCCAGGCTGCACTCGTGGAGCAAACACGAAAATTGGTGTGAAATCTGGAAATATCATCAGCACAGAAACGTGAAATCTGGACATTTCTGAGTGCATGAGGACAGAAATGTGAAATCTGGACATTTCTGAGTGCATCAGGACAGGAATGTGAAATCTGGAAATTTCTGAGTGCATTAGCACAGAAATCCCTGTGTGAAATCTGGAAATTTCTGAGTGTATCAGGACAGGAACCTCTTGTGAAATCTGGAAATTTCTGAGTGCATCAGCACAGGAATCCCTGTGTGAAATCTGGAAATTTCTGAGTGTATCAGGACAGGAATGTGAAATCTGGACATTTCTGAGTGCATCAGCTCAGGAACCCCTTGTGAAATCTAGAAATTGCTGAATGTATCAGCACAGAATTCCCTGTGTGAAATCTGGAAATTTCAGAGTGTATCAGCACAGGAATGTGAAATCTGGACATTTCTGAGTTCATCAGCTCATGAATCCCTTGTGAAATCTGGACATTTCTGGGTGCATCAGCACAGGAATCTCTGCTGGCACCATGGTGGCAGCCACACATTTGGAGTTCTTCCAGGTCAAAGAGGGAATTTTGTCCTTCCCTCCAAGCCAAGGTGCCCTCAAACCTCATTTGTGCCCCCCAAGTCCTTCCTGAGAGTTCCACCTTTGGCTGAACCACAAACATCTTAGGATTAAAATTCAGCTCTCCAAGGATTGGCACAAAGCCCCTGGAGGCCTGGCAGGATTTGGGGTTTCCAGCCCATTTTCCAGAGTCTGAGCACCACAGAGCTCCTGTCAGGAACCTGCTGAAGGATTTGGGATTCGGGTTGGTGGGGCTGCTCCTCCTGGGTCGAGAGGTGGGAGCACTCAGGATTGCAGCAGCTGGCTGAGCTGCCTCCCCTGAGACAGCAGTGCTTACACAAAAATAAATTAAACCCTTAATCCTGCAGACCTTTTTCCCTGCAAAATCCTCATTTGTGCCTTTTTCCAGGGCAAAGCAATATTTAGTGGCAGAAGCGGCTCTGTTAACTTATGTTGGTGGAGTCCCTGGTATATTCAACCTGACATAAAATGCCAAGAAATGGCCAAGAATGACATTTAAATGCATGGAATCGACAGCCCTACCTCTAGGTGTGGGTTTGCTGGAGCTTTTTTTTCCCTAAATAATAATGTAAAGCTACATTTGCCATCCAGTTCTGCTACCTTAAAGTACCTTGTTTGACATTTTACTGTGATGAGTGAACCTTTAACAAGGTCATTAGCTTTGAAGGATTTTTCTCCTGGGGCTGTGGCAAGCAGTTTATTCTAAATAGCCAGGAAGAGAGAATAAAATATAAATAAAAATAACACCATGTAACTGTGAAAGATTTCATTTGTAAAGAACATAAAGTGGAAGTCTCCACGAAATAATCCGGCCCTTCAAGAAGCCAGCAGTCACTGAAATGAATAAATCCAGGCACAGCAGAATAACTCCATAAAAATAACAACAAACTCCTCCAGGTTTATGGGAGAGGAGTCCCTGCACGGAGGGAGCTGGGGTAGGTCTGAGCCGTGACCATTCCTGGAATTGCCACTCAGCTGGAGAGGGAATGGGAGCAGAGTGAGGACAGGAAGGAAAATGCTCGGATTCTCACCTGGAAAGGGAATGGGGTGAGATCCTAACCCGTGTGTTTCTCGAATTTCTGGGTCTGTGAGCTCAGAGCTCCCCATTCCCAGTGCTTGGATTATGGAATCAAATGATCCATATGATCAGGAAAGGCCAGAGGTGCCTGCTGTGGGTTCACCTCGAGCTGCAGGGCTCTAATGCTGACCTCACACAAACCCTGTGTGCAGGGACCCTGCAGCAGAGGGTTAAAATGAGATTATCCAGAAGCAATTCCAAGGGAATGATGTGGGAATTATAATATTATATATTATAACATCCATATTATTCTATAATATTATATATATCATTATATCCATAATATTGTATAACATTATATATATTGAAATATCCATAAGCAGGTCCAAGGGAATGATGTGGGATTTATAGCATTATATATTTTATATTATAATACCCATAATATTATATATATTATAATATCCATAAACAGGTCCAAGGGAATTATGTGGGAATTATAGTATTATATATTATATATTATTATATCCATAATATTATATAATATTATATATATTATAATATTAATAAGCAATTCCAAGGGAATTATGTGGAAATTATAACATCACGTATTATATATTATAAATCCATATTATTCTATAACATTATATATATTATTATATCCATAATATTGTATACCATTATATATATTCTAATATCCATAAGCAGGTCCAAGGGAATGATGTGGGATTTATAGCATTATATATTATATATTATAATACTCATAATATTATATAATATTATATATATATTATAATATTAATAAGCAATTCCAAGGGAATGATGTGGAAATTATAGCATTACATATTATATATGATAACATCCATAATATTTTACAATATTATATATATATTGTTATATCCATCATATTGTATAATATTATATATATTATAATATCTATAAGCAGGTCCAAGGGAATTATGTGGGAATTATAATATTATATATTATATATTATTATATCCATAATATCATATATATTATAATATTAATAAGCAATTCCAAGGGAATTATGTGGGAATTATAGAATTACATATTGTGTATTATAATATCCATAATATTGTATAATATTATATATATTATAATATCCATAAGGAATTCCAAGGGAATTATGGGCTCATCCTGCCTGGTTGTGCCTTCAGGAGGAACCAGACCGTGCTGCTCCATCCCTCCGGTGATTCCCTGACTTTTTCCCTGTTTTTTGCCCCGAATGGGAGAGCCCAGCTCCCGCTGGGGACCAGAGGGATCCCATTCCCAAGGCAGGGAAACACCGGCTGTCCATTTTCCTGGAGCTGCTGCTCTCCCAGGAGCTCCATCCTTGCTGGAGCTGCCCCCAGACGAGCAGAGACACGAGCACAAAGGTGGATTTCAGGCAGGGAAAGCAGCAGGAATTCCATTTCCCATGGGATGCTGGCAGTGATTCCGTGTGTCCCCATCCAAACAGGACCTGCCAGGCACCGACAGCTGAGTGGGACATCAAGGGAAGGACCCCAGACCTCGCCCTCACCTCCCCAGCAGCCCTAAGAGTGGGCAGAGAGCACGGCCTAATTAGCTGGCATCTCGTTAATTGCACTAGTTAGTCAGTGCTCATTATCACTGAGCATGAGGAGGAACTTTCAGATATTTATTTGCTGCCTGTAGCACGGGAAACAGCTCCTGTTTAATACACAAATATGTTGCCTCTTATCTCTGGTCTCACAAGGGATTTGTTTAACCAAGGCTCCAGCTGATACGAGCGGGCTTTTAAATTGAAAAATTGCAATTCATCCCCCCCAAGTCTGATACAAGTCTTATCAGCAGGAGGAAGTGACACAAACATATCTCTTCTCCACGGTGGAGGAAGGATTAGAGCAGCAGAGGAGCCTCCATTGGGCGTCTCAGGAAGGGGAACAGGAGGAAAGCTCCGTCCTTCAAGAGACAAAGAGCTGCTGCTGGGCCGGGCTTTGCAAAGCCGGGCACATCTGGGCTCCTGCTCAGGCCCAAATCTCTGCCGAGTGTCAAAACCAGGGTCTGGACTCTTGATGGATGTTAAAAAGGCAAGTAGCCAAACTGTCAAAACCAGGGTCTGGACTCTTGATGGAGGTTAAAAAGGCAAGTAGCCAAACTGTCAAAACCAGGGTCTGGACTCTTGATGGATGTTAAAAAGGCAAGTAGCCAAACTGTCAAAAACAGGGTCTGGACTCTTGATGGAGGTTAAAAAGGCAAGTATCAAACCTTTTGTTTGATAACTTCAAAAAATACCAACAGGAATTGGACCCAGGCTAGCCCGAATTCCCTCGATTGAGAACCCAAAGAGGAGAGCCCCAAACACGGCTGTGCACGAGGTTAAATACGGCCTGATCCCCGGGGGAGGGGACAACCAGGGTCCAATGGGGGATCTTGGGAGGAGGAGTGAGGAGAGGCGGGTTCACTCTCAGGGAACAATGGGGGTCTCGGGAGGAGTGAGGAGAGGCGGGTTCACTCTCGGGGTCCAATTGGGGTCTCAGGAGGAGGAGTGAGGGGAGGCGGGTTCACTCTCAGGGTCCAATGGGGGATCTCAGGAGGAGGAGTGAGGAGAGGCGGGTTCACTCTCAGGGTCCAATGGGGGATCTCGGGAGGAGGAGTGAGGAGAGGTGGTTACACTCTCGGGGACCAATGGGGATACAATGGAGGTGGGAATGTAACATAACCACCAATAAAATATCAAAGCAGGAATGGTGGACATGGAAGGGTCTGGAAGAAGAGGTGGGGTTTACAATGATGGATAGGGGGTAGGGGCAGGGTTAAGGTGATTGATAGGGAATGTTCAGGAAAGCTAGGAGGGGTCTACATAACAGACAACTGGGGTCAAAACCAACACAGTTAATGGGGGGAACAAGAACATACCAACAAAACCAACAATTACAATCATCCAAACCCTAGTAACATTATATAAAAGAGTTCATTTAAAATACTTATAACACCGAGGTTCTGGGGGGTGAAAGGTGTGAAATAACAGGGAATGCAGAGGAGCAGGAGATCGGGCATTTTCCATGTGCAACCCCTGGAATGTCCTTGGGAGCCGCTCAGTTCCCGGGAATCAGGCACAAGAGTCCCCAGAAAATGGATTTTGTTACTTTAATCGCTTCCCCTCAGAATCCCCCGCTGGTTACGAGGGGTTTTAATGGGAGGACACTGGGAGGAGGAACAAAGGCCATGTTTGCTCCTTGCTCTGCTTTTTGATTGAGCTCCAGGCCCAGTCAGGCCTAATTAAGGCCCTTTGTTGCTCTCCGTGAGTTCTGCTGCAGGCCCGTGGGTCCAGACTCGTGATTTAATCATCCCAGGGATCGATGGGCGGATTTATGATTCGGCTGAAGGGAAACTTGGCAGAATGATAATGTGAAATACTCTCTGATAATCAATATGTGATGGGAAAGGGCTTGAAAGTGCAAAACTCTCCAGATCAGCTACAAGCAGCTGAATTTAGCAGCTTTTCAAAGGGATGGTGGTAAATATTCAAATCAAAAAAAGGGGCTCAGAACATGAGTTGCTATCTAAGACCTGTCAGTCTGAACTAGCTTTACATTACGTGGAGCTTTGAACTTAATTCCAGCTCCAAGGTGTACCACAGCTCCAGGGTGTAACATTTCCGTGCCCTTGGACAGAAAACAGTAAATTCAGGGTCTTAATTACCCAGATAGACTTTGAGTATGGAGGGAAATTTATGTGAGATCTCTATTTCCCACTTAAAATTCCACGCCTGCACTTAACAGGGGAGTGGAATCATTCCCGGGCATGGAATTGCTTCAATCCATCCCAGTCTGGATCAGTTTTGCTCTCCTTGAAGGGAAGAGCAGCAATAACTCAATTAAAGTGACATTGTGCTCATGGTGGCTCGTGCCAGCTAATAAATACTCAGAGCTGTCGGTGCCACGTTGGGGCTCCTGCGCCGTGTTTGAAGAGCGGCACAATTTGACATTTCGTGTGCGCTAAATCTTCCCCGGCAGGCACCGTGAGCCGTGAATGAAGTGTGGAAATGGGAACGGTGTCCTGGGGAGGAGGGGGACGTGTCCCACTCCTTGTGCCAAGTGCCTGCCAGGGCTGGTGGCACTGCGGGGTGGGCGCAAAGCCCCCGGGCCACACCGAACTGCGCTGGAACTTGTAATTCCTTGCAAATGGCTCTTCCTTCCAGAACAGTCTGCCTTATTCTAAATTAATTACCGGCACCTTTGTGATTTAATACCCTGTGTGAGGAGGAAGGTTTCCTTTCAGCCACCTTCACTCCTCCACGCGGAATCGCTCCGCATCCCTGCAATCCCAGAATGTTTTACAAGCGGCCCTGCTCTGGCACAGACCTCCCCATCTGTTTGCTTGAATAATAATCAGCATTTCCATTCCGCCAGTGCCCTTTGTCCTGCCTGCTCTCTGCTCAGAACCATCTGCTCGCAATTGCAGGAATTCCAGGGCTGGAGCTGTGCCTTTGGCCTGCCTGGGGAGCCAGGGAGGTTTTTCCAGCTGTTGCCCGAATTCCTGGTTTGTTTTGCCAAGCAGGAGCTGGGTGTGAGCTCCCCTGGCCCAGGTGTGGGCCTGGCTGCACATCAGGGAGGGAAATCCCTGGATTTCAGGGCTCTGGGCTTTTCCTGCTGCTTTTGGCTCTTCTCCAGAGGGTGAGAAGCTCCACGTGAGCAAAGGGAAGATCTCAGTGCCCGGGACAGTCCTTGCCAGGAGCTGGTGCCAGCCAGGTGAGAACAGCATCCACTGAAGGAATTGTGTGGGAGAACAATTAATAATTAATAATAATTATAATATCATATATTATAATTAATAGTAATGGATTTATGAACACAATATGATATAACAATTACATATTATATCATATTATATCATATTATATCATATTATATCATATTATATCATATTATATCATATCATATCATATCATATCATATCATATCATATCATATCATATTATATCATATCTCCTAATATATCCTATTATATCCTATGATACGATATGATATGATATGACATTATATTATATTATATCCCATTATATTATATCCCATTGTATTACATGACATATTATACTATATAATATATTATATAATATAATATATTAGAATAATATAATAATAGAATATAATAATATATAATATTATATATATTATAATATCTATATTATAGATATTATATATATTATAGTATATTATAGTATATTATAGTATAGTATAGTATAGTATATTATAACAATAATAATAATAATATTGTATTCCTGTTACTATTATTATTATCATCATCATCCTCCTATTTACATCCAGGCTTCCCACAGACCTTCCTTTGGCTAAATTCCATTAATCCTGACAGAACCCCTGGTTGTTTCCAGCTTTCCCTCAGTGTCTGGAGGTGTCTTTGCTGTGGCAGCAGGAAGGGTCACTGTGGAGCTCTCCCTGCCCTGGATCCTGCTCTCCTGTTCCTCCTGTGCCTTCCCTGCAGAGGGAAATTGGGAATTGTCTCTGTTCCTGCCGTTCCTGCAGCTCTCCAAGGATCCATCCTCGGTTTCCAGCACCAAACCAATTTCTGCAGAGCTGTTTGTGCCTGGCAGTCACACCCTGAGCTCAGCGCTCTCCTCACCTTCTCCTCCTGCTCCCAGCAGGGTTGGAACCTGGGCTTCCACCTGGGGATGTCCAGAGGTGCCTCCCAAAGGAATCCTTGGATGAATCCCTGATTCTGCTCCATCCCAAAGCTGTGGAGGCCCCTGGGAGCGGTGGAAACCATTCATGTTGAGCGGGCTGCAGCCATGCTTTAAATGGAGAACAAATTCTCCTAATTGGTTTTTTTGGCAGATTTTCCGTGATAAATTATTCTCTAACTTTACAGCTCCTTAAATTGGGGTTTGTGGTGCTGTTTACAAACCCGCAGAAAGTGATGCCTGAGCAAATAGACAATGAAAGGGATCTTGTAAACCGCAGTTGTGTGTAATTGCTGCCTGGGAAGTGTTCATGGGGGAGAGAAAAGCCTTCCTCGCTCTTCCAGCTTTGACATTCAGACCGTAAATGTTTGCAAATCTGCCTCTCCCTGCCCTAATTATTTGTTGTTTGTGTGTTTGGGAAGGTTTGCAGGGCTGGTCCTGGTGTGACACCGCTCAGAAAATCTCTCCTGTCACAGCCCTGGGTTCTCCTGACTTGTGGGGGAATTTGGGATGTTCCAGCCTGGGGGGCAGTGGATGTTTTTGTGTTTCCAGAGCTCTGTCTGTGCTTTTGCTGTGTTTTATCCTCGGAACTCACCGGCTGGAGCTGCCTCTGGCTCGGTTCTGCCCTGGGCACCCTGAGGTGAGGCTGATTGTTCCTGCCCCAGCTTTAACAGGAATTTGGAGTGAAAAATGAGGATTCCCTGCCTTTGGTGTTGGGGTTTTGGGGCAGAAATGACCAATATCAGTGAAGCTCTCAGCCCTTCCTGCAGGACTCTGCTCCCTGCGGTCCCACAGGTGAGAGGGGAAGGCTGGAGGTGAGTGGGGCCACCCGAGGCACTCCTGGTGTCACATCTGTGTCACATCTGTGTCACATCTGTGTCACATCTGTGCCACATCTGTGCCACATCTGCAGCTGGGAAACCTCCCCTGCCCAGGCCAGGGCCACAGCCACTTCCCAGTGGAGCAGAAAGCGCCGGGAATGGGAAATCCTGGGAATGTCTGAGCCCCTCTGGGGCACTGTGCTGTGGTGGGGCTGGGCTGTGCTCAGGACAGGGTGCAGGTGAAGGGACAGGAGAAGCAAATTCTCCTCTCTGATCCTCTCCAGGGCCCTTCCCCTTTGGTGTGATCCCACAGCTCCCAGACCTCCTCCAGAATGGAATCTGCTCCCGGGATTTGCCTGGGTTCTGCTGGGACACGAGGAGGGAGCCCCAGGCAAGGAGTGAATTCCCAGATTTATTGGGAATTCAGGGTCCTGCTCTGCCATTTCCTCAGGCAAGGAGTGAAATCCCAGTTTTATTGGGAATTCAGGGTCCTGCTCAGCCATTTCCCCAGGCAAGGAGTGAATTCCCAGATTTATTGGGAATTCAGGGTCCTGCTCTGCCATTTCCCTGATCAAGGAGTGAATTCCCAGATTTATTGGGAATTCAGGGTCCTGCTCAGCCATTTCCTCAGGCAAGGAGTGAAATCCCAGGGTTTTATTGGGAATTCAGGGTCCTGCTCAGCCATTTCCCTGAGCAAGGAGTGAATTCCCAAGAGTTTTATTGGGAATTCAGGGTCCTGCTCAGCCATTTCCCTCATAAGGAGTGATTTCCCAGTTTTTCTGGGAATTCAGGGTCCTGCTCAGCCATTTCCCCAGGCAAGGAGTGAATTCCCAGTTTTATTGGGAATTCAGGGTCCTGCTCAGCCATTTCCCCAGGCAAGGAGTGAATTCCCAGATTTATTTGGAATTCAGGGTCCTGCTCAGCCATTTCCCCAGGCAAGGAGTGAATTCCCAGTTTTATTGGGAATTCAGGGTCCTGCTCAGCCATTTCCCCAGGCAAGGAGTAAATTCCCAGATTTATTGGGAATTCAGGGTCCTGCTCAGCCATTTCCCCAGGCAAGGAGTGAATTCCCAGTTTTATTGGGAATTCAGGGTCCTGCTCAGCCATTTCCCCAGGCAAGGAGTAAATTCCCAGATTTATTGGGAATTCAGGGTCCTGCTCAGCCATTTCCCCAGGCAAGGAGTGAATTCCCAGTTTTATTGGGAATTCAGGGTCCTGCTCAGCCATTTCCCTGAGCAAGGAGTGAATTCCCAGGGTTTTTTGGGAATTCAGGGGGTTACAATGAAGTTATCAATGGCTTCCCACCTTTCCCTACAGCAGGAAAATCCCAGTCCAGCTCTCCTAAACCCCTTTTAAACCCTTAAAAAACCCTTCTAAACCCTTTCTGAGCCACTCCCAGGGCTGTTCCCAGAGCTCAGCTGGGCTCTGCCAGCCTGGACAGACCCCACCCATGGCCAAGGAGCTGGAATTTCCCGACAAAACATCCCTAAAACCTCCAATTCCCCTGGGATCCCAGCCCATGGAGCACTTCCAGGGTCAGGGTGAGACCAGAACAAACCCCAGCAGCTCCTGGATCTGCAACAAAACCCAGCCCAGGAAGTCTCTCCTGCGGGCAGAGAGTGGCAGGGCTGGTAATTTTGTGAATTGTATCATTAATAAAATATATTTTATTCTATTTGATGCTGGCTTTGGAAGGTTCCTGTATGATTATTACATTTTTAAGCATCGGATTTTTTATTTTTTTTTAAAGGCTTTACTGGAGGCTAAATTGAGATCTAGCAGAAAATTCAAAGAGGTTCTGCTGAAATGCCATTAAAATTTTAACTTTATGTTCTTTCAGGGCTTTAAAAGTTATAGAGGCAAAGCAGTACAAGCCAAGAGGAATTTAACTATCAGATTTCTGCCTTCTGTAAGGGGCTGAGCGGCCAAAAAAGAGACAAATCCTCTGTTTTCTGAGAAAGACTGGGTAAAAGAAACCTCTGAGGAGCGAATCCTTGCTCGTCCCTGACTCCAAGTGACACATCAGTGTCTGTGAGTGTTTAGAGCATCACAGGATGGGTTTAATTCCTAATTCTGGGCTATCAAAACCTGGGGAGAGAGATCCTTGCGGGCTCCTGGGCACCAGCATTCCCGTTTAACACCTGTGCCCTGCTCACCGCTGGAATTCTGGCTGGAGCCTCTCCCTGGGCACTTCTGCTGCATCCAGGAAAAAAGAGGAATATCACAGGCTGCAGTTGCTCCCCGCAGCGATGGCACAGGGCTTTTCATTTCACTGCTGGCCGCTGAAAAATTCATGAAGGAGCTTTTCTGCTGCCTCACGGAACTTCGCTGGTGGCAGGGAAACGTTCCCTGGCTCTGGGAGGAGTTTGGGTGAAATCTCTCTGCTTTTAGCTCTTATTTAAGCCAAAAAAAAAGCACTTTACAGCGCCCTGTGTGATTCTGTGCCGTTGTTTTGTGTCGGTTTTGGGTTGTTCTGGGTTGGTTTTGCATTGCTTTGGGTTGGTTTTGGTTGTTTTGGGTTGGTTTTGGTTGTTCTGAGTTGTTTTGGGGTTGTTTTGGGCTGGTTTTGGGTTGTTCTGGGTTGGTTTTGGGTAGTTTTGGGGTTTTTTGAGTTGGTTCTTGGTTGTTTTGAGTTGTTTTGGATTGTTCTGGGTTGTTTTGGGTTGTTTTTGGGTTGCTTTGAGTTGTTTTGGATTGTTTCTGGGTTGTTGAGGGTTGTTTTGGATTATTTTGGGTTGTTTTGCGTTGTTCTGGTTTTGGGTTTGGGTTGTTTCTGGGTTGTTTTGGGTTGTTTTGGGTTATTTTGGGGTCTTTTTGGGTTTTTTTGGAGTTGGTTCTGGGTTGTTTGGGGTTGTTTTTGGATTGTTTTGGGTTGGTTTTGCATTGTTTTGGGTTGTTCTGGGTTGGTTTTGGGTTGGTTTTGGTTGTTTCAGGTTGTTCTGGGTTGTTTTTTTTGTTGTTTTGAGTTGTTTTTGCATTGTTCTGGGTTGATTTTGGGTTGTTTTTGGTTGTTTCAGGTTGTTCTGGGGGTTTTTTTGTTGTTTTGAGTTGTTTTTGCATTGTTTTGGGTCGTTTTGGGGGGGGTGTTTATTCACTCCTGGTTTTTTGGATGGAGGAATCAGCACATCCAGGAAACCCTGGGTGAGTGAGAGCAGGAGGGGCAGGAAGCAGAGTGGGAATTCTCTTTGGGGCTGCTCACTGTGCACAGCACAGGGCTCAACAGGGCTGAAAACATTCCTGAATCCAGGGCTTTTCTGGCCCCTGTTTACAACTCAAACAGAATTTCCCCCTCTCCTGCTCACTCTTGATGGGTTTTGTCCTACTTGTTCACACAACTGATTCTGAAATCTCAGCACCTTTGTTTTGACAGGGTCGAACATTCCCCAGGGGGGTTCCAGGCATTCATGTGGAAAAGGGAACAAACAGTTCCTTGTTGCAGCAGGAACGACCCAAAATTCCTGTGGGCACTGCAGATCCTTGGGGTGCCTGGCCTGGCTCTAAACTGGTGTTACCAACTTGAATTATTGCCACCAGACAACGGGCTGAGTCTTGGAGTCATTCGTAATTCTTTTGTTTTCATAGCAATAAAATGTTATAATAAACCAAAATTTTTTGGGGAAAGGCAGTGGGAGGGGAGGCACTGGGATGGGGGCAGGGGGAACTGCTCTTTGACCCCTTTGGGTTTATTCCTTTTGCTGCCTCACATCTGCATTCCGTGGAAAATTGAAACACAAAACACATTTTTCTGGCACAAAATGCTCTGGTGCCGAAGGCAGAGCTGGATGAGCAAAGCCCTGAGTGCTGAGGCATCAAACAGGAGATTTTGCAATATATATATATATATTTATAAATGTTACATCATACATCCAATATAGACACAGATCCTAAAACTGGAATTCCTGAAGCTCTGAACTCGTCATTTCCTGGCCCTCTCCTCAATGACATTCAACTGCTTCTTTACCTTGTCTTGCCCTTCAGCTGGAGCTGAATGGATTCTTGAATCCTGAAGGTTCGGGTCAGTAGGAAATCATCCTTTCCAGACACTGTTTTTTTTGGCAAATCATCAACAAAATCCCAGACTGGTGGTAGGTGAGGAGTTTTGTAGAAAACAAAGGGGAAGGGTCGTTCAGAGCCTTCCATGGGAGCACCGGGGACAGGGGGTCTGTAGGGGACTCTGTGCCTCTGCTGCCCACAGGACCCAGCTGGGCAGGGGTGAACTGGCAGCAAACCCAGGGATTTACCCAGGAACGCTGTGAACTGAGCTGTGAACTGGAAGCAAACCCAGGGATTTACCCAGGAATGCTGTGAACCGAGCTCTGACCTGGGGTGGGACCTGATTCCACCTCGGAGCTCATCCTGACATCACCCAGCTCCTGTCCACACACCCAGGAGGGAAACTGGGGCTGCTCCCAGCTGAGAAACCTTGGAGAGCTCTGAGCTGAGGAGCTGCTCTGCCTCACCCTCACCCAGCACTGCTGAGGCTCCTGGGGCTGGGTTTGTCAGCCCAGAGCTGGTGAAATTCCTGGTGCTGGGGCTGGGTTTGTCAGCTCAGAGCTGGTGAAATTCCTGGTGCTGGGGCTGAGTTTGTCAGCTCAGAGCTGGTGAAATTCCTGGTGCTGGGGCTGAGTTTGTCAGCTCAGAGCAGTGAGGTTCCTGGTGCTGGGGCTGAGTTTGTCAGCTCAGAGCTGGTGAAATTCCTGGTGCTGGGGCTGGGTTTGTCAGCTCAGAGCTGGTGAAATTCATGATGCTGGGGCTGAGTTTGTCAGCTCAGAGCTGGTGAAATTCATGATGCTGGGGCTGAGTTTGTCAGATCAGAGCAGTGAGGTTCCTGGTGCTGGGGCTGAGTTTGTCAGCTCAGAGCTGGTGAAATTCCTGGTGCTGGGGCTGAGTTTGTCAGCTCAGAGCAGTGAGGTTCCTGGTGCTGGGGCTGTTTGTCAGCTCAGAGCTGCTGAGGTTCCTGGTGCTGGGGCTGAGTTTGTCAGCTCAGAGCTGGACCTGGCACCAAGAGTGAGCTCAGAGGAGCCTCCCTGATCCCTCCTGGCAGAGGTTTAACCTGGCTGAGTTTAACCCCTGTGCCTGTGCTGCCCTGCTCCTGGGGACAGCTCTGGTGAGAGAGGGGACAGCTCCAGCTCTGGGGACAGCTCCAGCTTTGGGGACAGCTCCATCGCAGCAGGGGACAGCTCCAGATCCTGGGGACAACTCTGGTGAGAGCAGGGGACAGCTCCAGCTCCTGGGGACAGCTCCAGCTCTGGGGACAGCTCTGGTGAGAGCAGGGGACAGCTCCAGCTCCTGGGGACAGCTCCAGCTCTGGGGACAGCTCCAGCTCTGGGGACAGCTCCATCACAGCAGGGGACAGCTCCATCTCTGGGGACAGCTCCAGCTTTGGGGACAGCTCCAGCTCTGGGGACAGCTCCATCACAGCAGGGACACGGGGACACCTGGCAGGGTCCTGCTGTCCTGGGGATGAGGCTGAGGGGCTCTGATGTGTCTCTAACCCATCTCCCCCTCCCCAGCTCCCGCCCTGTGCTGTCTGGGCGGGCACGAGATGGATTTCCTGCAAATGGGATGCCAGCTCCATCGCTAAAAACCAGCTGCTGCAGGCGGCCGGGGTGAGATTTCCCTCCAGAGAGGGTTTTGTTCCAATTAGTGGCTGGAATTGATATTTTTTCCGAACATCTGTTCCCGCCTCTGCTGCCCTGATGCCGGTGGTGAGAATGTCGAGTGCGGCCGCCCAGCTTTTCCTCACCCAACTTCTCCAAACCTTGGCCACGGATGTTGTTTATGGCTCGCTCTGTTTTTCTTCTCCCTTTTATGGAGTCGCCTTTTCAGGCGTAATTAGAGTTTGTTGATGCAGATTTCTGGTGAGCAGCTGTGTCGGTTGTTTTGGGAAGTTCAAGGCTCTGCTTTGCAATGGGCTCCTAATGTTCATTAAAAACCTCAATCAGGCCAAAGGGAAAGGGATAAAAGGCAATTAAAACCCAGCCACGTCCTTGGCCAGGTAAACAAGGAGTGTGGTGAGACCTGGAAGCCTCCAATGGCTGATGGGCAACATTTCTTCTGAATCCCTGCCAAAAAGTTCATGTATAAAAATACTGAAATGTGCAGGGGATGGCACCTGCCTTATCTTTGTGAAAATTCTACACGATTTATTTCTGCTCCCTGTGTTCCCCAGCCGCCCTGTACCTGTGACAGGGCTCTGCTCTCACTCCGTGGGTCCTCAGCTTCCTGAGGAGTTTTTAAATGTTTATATTTAAAAGAATTCAAAGGTTTATTTCAAAGGCTTTCCATTTAAAGGCTGGGGTTTGGATACTGAATTGCATCTGGGTTTATAGAAAGGGGTGGGAGGTTTCCACTCTGGAGCTCTCAGGATGGGTGAGTTCACATCTTGCGGTGTGGCTGAGGCAGGAGCTGGATTTAACCCAACATCTGGGGAGGTTCCTGGGGCTGCTTAGTGCAGAAAAAAAGGACTGAGAGCTCTGAAACTCTCCACGAGGAGAAGCAAATCCGTGCCTGGGGTGAAATCCGGGCGTGTTTTGTGTCAGTTGCCAGCCCCAGGTGCGGTGACACCTCGGATCTGCTGCTCCACACGAGGCTGACACGGAGATGATGAAAGCTTTGCTTTCAGACAGGAGCGTGTGCTGGCAATAAATCGTGTTCAGGGCTTGAACAAGGCAATGGAAGTTTTCTTCTTTTCCAGCTCCTCCACACTGGCAGCCCAGGCTGCTGTGAAATGCCTGAAATTCTCTTTGGAATAATTACATATATTATTGGCTTTTCACAAATATTAAAATGAATGTTATGTGTATAAGGTTAGAAAACTTTGTTGTATTAACATAGTTCCTTCTCTTTCTGTTATTGATAAACTCAGAAATAGTGATATAATACATATATATGTGTTAGGCTATAACATGATATTTAAGCAAAAACTACTTTTGTTTGTATAACCCAGAGACTGAAAAGATTGTCAGAGACCCCCCTGCATTCTGAGATTATTTTATCCAGATTATTTATTTTATCCAGATGAAGACAGCAGTGACCAGAGCTCTGGGGGAGGAATTTATTGAATCTCTGTTATCAGGGAATGTGAGACTGAATGAGAAGATTGATCTATTGGGAAGGGGGTGAGTTAAAAACCAGACAAATAAACATCTGAAACTTAAATGTTTGAATCATGCATGAGAATTTGTGGATATGTAATAATGAATATGTAATAGGGGTCTGTTTTTAAGGGACAATCCTCTGTTAGCAAGGTGTGCTGAATGCAGAGACACCCGGCTGTATTTGTACATTTTACTTTATTTCTATCTCCTAATTGTCTGTTATAGATACATATCATATTATTGGCTATTCACAAATATTAAAATGAATGTTTTATGTATAAGGTTAGAAAACTTTGTTATATTAATAGAGTTCCTATTTCTATTACTGATAAACTCAGAAATAGTGGTATAATACATATATATGTTAGGATATAACATGATATTAAAGTACAAACTACTTTTGTTTGTATAACCCTGAGACTGAAAAGATTGTCAGAGACCCCCCTGCATTTTTAAATTATCTTGTCCAGATGAGGACAGCTGTCCTCCAAGTCCTCCAAGGGAGGAATTTATTGCACCCGCTATCGGAAAATGTAAAACCCAGTAGTGCCAAGAAGATTGATCTATTGGGAAGGGGGCAAGTTAAAAATTAAACAAAAAAACATCCAAAACTTAAAAAAAAAGTCTGAATATGTATGAGAATTCATGGATATGTAGTAGGATTCTGTTTTTAAGGGACAATCCTTTGTTAGCAAGGTGTGCTCTCTTGGCTGAATGCAGAGACACCTGGGTTATTTTTACATTTTACTTTATTTTTATCTCCTGATTGTCTTTCTGTTGAACATTTTAAATTCTATATAATAAATATGTGAACCTGGTTTTTCCCACCTTCCCAGGGAAAGGGAATGGGGATGGATTGTGGCCTGAGCCAGCCTTGCAGAGAGTCCAGGGAGCCCTCAGGGAGCGGGAATGGGGATGAGCTGGAGCAGCTCCAGCTTTACACGGCTCCTTCAGCTGCTGGAGTTCAGCTCAGAATTATCTGAATAATTGGAATAACCCAAATTATCAGAATTATCAGAATTATTGGAATTATCTGAGTTATTGGAATAACCCAAATTATCAGAATTATCAGAATTATTGGAATAACCCAAATTATCAGAATTATCAGAATTATCTAAATTGTCTGAATTATCTGAATTATTGGAATAACTGGAATTATCTGAATTATTGGAATAACTGGAATTATCTGAATTATAGGAATTATTTGGATTATCAGAATGATCTGAATTATCAGAATTATTGGAATAACCCAAATTATCAGAATTATCAGAATTATCTAAATTATCTGAATTATCTGAATTATTGGAATAACTGGAATTATCTGAATTATAGGAATTATTTGGATTATCAGAATTTTTAGAATTATCAGAATGATCTGAATTATCAGAATTATCAGAATTATTGGAATAACCCGAATTATCAGAATTACCTGAATTATTGGAATTATCAGAATAAACTGAATTATCGGAATTATCGGAAGAATCTGAATTATCGGATTTACCTGAGTTATCTGAATTATCTGAATTATCTGAATCCCAGCCCTGCAGAAGGTGTTTCCCTGTGTTCCCTGCATCTCCCGGGAGCTGGGATGGATATTTTGGAGCCTGGAGGAAATGTCAGCCCCATCCCACAAGGGAATCTCTCCCTGCTGGGATCAGATCCCTCCTTTTCCTCCCTTTCCCTCTTTAATTCTGCATTTTAGGGGCTTCTTCAATTCTTCAATTCCTTCAGTTAAACCCTGCAGGATCCGGATCCTGGATCTCTCCCGGCTCCAGGCAGATGCTGGAAGCTGCTGAGGTCCCCCGGGACTTTTTGGGGAGATAAGAAACTCTGAATATCCCGGCTAATTATCCCGTGGGAATTGCGTTTATCTGCCAGCATCCAGGCAGAGGAACCCGTGAGTTCTGTAAAACCTCCCAAGCTGAAGGTGACTGGTTTCGTTTTGGAGCACCAGCAGAATTCTCTCCTTTCCATGGCAACTGGAGTTTAACAGCAGAAATGGATGCTTGGCGAGATGTTCAGCTTTGCTTGAAGATTTTTTGACAAAAGAAACCGTGGTCGAAATGGACAAGTTTCTTCGTTTGTGTTAAATAATATCAAATATTAGTTAGGGACAGCCCGAGAGAAAAATCGCAAATATTCTTTGTTGTATTTTCTGTGCCATACAAATTTAGGGGTGAGAGCAGAAGAAAGGAATGGTTGGTGTAAGAAATCGCTGGAAAACAACAATGGAAGTGTGAAAGCAGGGACATTCACACCTTCTCGTGCTGCAGCTGCCAAGGAAATCCTTCCCAGGCACCAATCCAGTCCCTGGCAGCCCGTGAACTCTGCTGCCCTGCCTTGCAATATCACACATATTTTGAGATGATTTGGAAACGAAGCGTCTGCAAAATACAAGGGCTGCGAGTTCATCTTAAGGGGATTTTTTTATTCTCGCTCCTACGTGATGGCTTAGAAGAAAACGCTGATAATGACAGGAGCTGGGATGCCAAAATCAATGAACTGGTCTGGAGAATTTGGGATTTGGGGGCAAATGTTGTAGGGAAATACCTCTGTGGGAGGAGAACAAACCCACAGCACCTCAACAAACCCACAGCACCTCAACAAACCCACAGCACCTCAATAAACCCACAACACCTCAATTCCTTCAGCTAAAACAAACCCACAGCACCTCAACAAACCCACAGCACCTCAACAAACCCACAGCACCTCAACAAACCCACAGCACCTCAACAAACCCACAGCACCTCAATTCCTTCAGTTAAACCCACAGCACCTCAATTCCCTCAACTAAAATAAACCCACAGCACCTCAATAAACCCACAACACCTCAACAAACCCACAGCACCTCAATAAACCCACAGCACCTCAATTCCCTCAACTAAAATAAACCCACAGCACCTCAATAAACCCACAGCACCTCAATTCCCTCAACTAAAATAAACCCACAGCACCTCAATAAACCCACAGCACCTCAAGAAACCCACAGCACCTCAATTCCCTGTTAAAACAAACCCACAGCACCTCAACAAACCCACAGCACCTCAACAAACCCACAGCAACTCAATTCCCTCAACTAAAATAAACCCACAACACCTCAACAAACCCACAGCACCTCAGCAAACCCACAGCACCTCAATTCCTTCAGTTAAACCCACAGCACCTCAACAAACCCACAGCACCTCAATTCCCTCAGTTAAACGCACAATATCTCAATTCCCTCAGTTAAAACAAACCCACAGCCCCTCAACAAACCCACAGCACCTCAACAAACCCACAGCACCTCAACAAACCCACAGCACCTCAATTCCCTCAGCTAAACCCACAGCACCTCAGTTCCTTCAGTTAAACCCACAGCACCTCAATTCCTTCAGTTAAACCCACAGCACCTCAACAAACCCACAGCACCTCAATTCCCTCAGTTAAACGCACAATATCTCAATTCCCTCAGTTAAAACAAACCCACAGCCCCTCAACAAACCCACAGCCCCTCAACAAACCCACAGCACCTCAACAAACCCTCAGCACCTCAATGCCCTCAACTAAAATAAACCCACAGCACCTCAATAAACCCACAGCACCTCAACAAACCCACAGCACCTCAATTCCCTCAGTTAAACCCACAATATCTCAATTCCCTCAACCAAAATAAACCCACAGCCCCTCAACAAACCCACAGCACCTCAACAAACCCACAGCACATCAATTCCTTCAGTTAAACCCACAACACCTCAACAAACCCACAGCACCTCAATTCCCTCAGTTAAACGCACAATATCTCAATTCCCTCAGTTAAAACAAACCCACAGCACCTCAACAAACCCACAGCACCCCAACAAACCCACAGCACCTCAATTCCCTCAATTAAAATAAACCCACAGCACCCCAATTCCCTCAGTTAAATCCACAATATCTCAATTCCCTCAGTTAATACAAACCCACAGCACCTCAACAAACCCACAGCACCTCAATTCCCTCAGTTAAAATAAACCCACAGCACCTCAACAAACCCACAGCACCTCAATTCCCTCAGTTAAAATAAACCCACAGCACCTCAACAAACCCACAACACCTCAACAAACCCACAGCACCTCAATTCCCTCAACTAAAATAAACCCACAGCCCCTCAATTCCCTCAGTTAAACCCACAGCACCTCAATTCCTGGGTGTAAAACACATCCACAGGGCCTCAGTTCCCTCAAAAGCACCCTCAGCACCTCAATTCCCTCAGTTAAACCCACAACACCTCAATTCCTGGGTGTAAAACAATTCCACAGGACCTCAGTTCCCTCAAAGCACCCTCAGCACCTCAATTCCTCCGTTTAGAACGAGCCCACAGCACCTGGATTCCCGCAGATTCTTGGTTCTAGGGCACCAAGGCCACTCAGATCCTCTCAATCTCCCTCCTCTCCATCAATAGATGGAGCTGGTTCCACACAAATCCATGGGAAGTCAATCCTGGGAGGCCTGACGGGCTCCTGCTGCCACCAGGATGAGAGGAAAACACATCAAACAGAGCTGGCACCCCTTTTAAATCGGCTCTGTAACTGTTACCCCATCAAAATACACATGGATTGGAAGAAAGGGGATTTTTTAAGGACAAATTCATTAAATTCTGATGAATTTCCATCATATACCTGCTACAGTGCTTGGGTTTATTGGGAATAATGTTTTTATCAGCTGCCAACTCCCTTTGGTGATTTTCTTTCATGATTTTTTTTTGGTTTTGAGATAAAACAATGCATTTTGGTGACTCTACTGATGACTCTGACACTTGCCCAGAAGCCCTTCTCTCTTACAGCTGCAGTTTGAAACCTGTTTGGGGTCTGGATGAATTCCTCCTGGTACAATCCCACCATTTGTTACTAATTTAACCACTATTACTGGTGTGAAATGTTATGTGTTCATTTGGAAGGGCTGAATTCTCAGAAATTTTGGGTTGTCTCTCTATCTCTGGGTTTTTATTCTGAGGTCCCAGGAGCTGAGGTGGTTTTTGGGGGAGGACAGGAACAGCTCCTTCTGCTGCATCAGCTCTGGGCTGGACAGAGACACAGCTGGGCACATCTGGGCTGGCTGACTGGGAAATCAAAGGTTTGGTGAAAAAAACACTGAAATTGGATAATCCCGGGCTGGGACAGCTCTGCCTCACCTGGAACTGCTGCACAAAGCCAGGAGCCACCTCGGGCTGTTTGGGATGGAGGATGGGATCAAGGAAACCTCGCTGTGGCAATTCCCTCCCACGGCTCCTGTTCCACGGGAGAGCATGGAACCAAATCCCAGAGCGGGTTAACCCTCTCCTCCCCACATCTCGGGAAGTGGGGGCTGTGTTTAGGGAAGGAAACACCGTCCTGGGAGGTGTTGGCTGTGTTTGGGGAGAGCAAACACCATCCTGGGAAGTGGGGGCTGTTTTGGAGAAGGAAACACCATCCCGGGAAGTGCTGGCTGTGTTTGGGGAAGCAGACACCATCCTGGGAAGTGTTGGCTGTTTTTGGGGAAGGAAACACCATCCCAGGAAGCCTCAGCCATTTCTGGGGAAGGAAACACCATCCTGGGAAGCCTCAGCCATTTCTGGGGAAGGAAACACCATCCTGGGAAGTGTTGGCTTTGTTTAGAGAAGCAAACACTGTCCTGGGAAGTGGTGGCTGTGTTTGGGACAGGAAACACCGTCCTGGGAAGCCTTAGCTGTTTTTGGGGAAGGAAACATCATCCTGGGAAGTGGTGACTGGTTTTGGGGAAGAAAACACTATCCCAGGAAGCCTCAGCTGTGTTTAGGAGAGCAAACACCATCCTGGGAAGTGTTGTCTGTGTTTGGGGAAGGAAACACCGTCCTGGGAAGTGTTGTCTGTGTTTGGGGAAGCAAACACCACCCCAGGAAGTCTCAGCTGTTTTTGGGAAGGAAACACCATCCTGGGAAGCCTCAGTTGTTTTTGGGGAAGGAAACACCATCCTGGGAAGTGGTGACTGGTTTTGGGGAAGAAAACACCATCCCAGGAAGCCTCAGCTGTGTTTAGGAGAGCAAACACCATCCTGGGAAGCGCCGGCTGTGTTTGGAGAGCAAACATCACTCCGTGGTTTTAATGGACCCTGCGGGCAGGTCCCCAGGAGCCCATCATCCCCCAGGAGTTCACTGATTCCCGTGTTTCTCCTCTAATAAATTGCAGCAGAGGAGTGAAACTTCCCTGGGTGAGGCAGCGGCTGCTCCTTCTCCCCGTGTGACCCCGGGAGAGGAAGGATCCTCGAGTGTGGCTCTCATCCTGTGCCCCCACAGCGACCTAACGGGGTTTGTTTAATAACATCCCCTTTGCTCTGGCAGGTAATCATGGGCTGGCCCAGATAGCATCACAAATCCGCTGCTTCCCGGGATCTTTATCAGGGCTTCAGCAGCACACGGCCACTGCCAGGACGTGGCTTTAATTAAAATGACAACGTGGGACAGCCGGGGTGAGATTCCCGGCCTGGCATCTCGGCAGCATCAGCCTGGAGAGGGACAGGCTAATAAATGGATTTTATCTGGGAGAGGGAGAAGGGAGAGAAGCGTTTTGCTGATACATTAATCAGCTGTTGCTGGATGGAACTTGCACCACACTCGAAGTTCGAGGGGAAGGGAGGTGTGAGGAACCTGTGGACTCTGCTGATGGATCAGCAAACCTAAAACTTAAAGCTAAAATGAAATGGGAGGCTAGAAGTGAAATGGGACTGTTTACACCTCTCCTTTTGGCCATTAGTGATGGGAATTTTGGGTTTTGTGATGTAGAGCATCACAAGATACCCCAGGGTTTTGGGAGCACAAAGGCCTCTGTGTCTGGGCTGGGCTGGTTGGGGCCTGGCTGTGTTCTCACCACAGAAATGAGGATTGCAGCATTCCCAGGGCTGGTTTGGAAACAAAATGGGGCATTCCTGACTCACAGATCGGCCAATTGGTGGTTCAGGGATGAGGAAAGGCTGGATTTGCTCAGCCCTGGGAAAACAGCAGTGAGGAGAGGGATGTGCTGCCCATTCCTGCCCAGGACTCTGGCCCTGCAGTGCTGGGGCTCAGGAGAGATCTCTGAACCCTCCCTGCCCCAAATCTCCAGCACCTCTGGAATCCCCAGATCCAGGGGAAGGCTCCTCAGCTTTGTGCTGCTGCCAGGGAAACCAGGACAGGGAGGGAGAGCCTGGCCTTATCAGCAGCACGAGGCTGCTTATCAAAAACCCCACCTGCCCTCCTCTCCCTGCCCTCTGAGCTCCGCTGCCCCTGATCCCACTCCCCAAATTCCCCTCGGTAAGAGCTCACTGTGCCTCCCTTTTCCAGCAGGATCAGCAGGAGCTGTGGTGATGGAAATGGGGAGGGATGGAAATGGTGGTGGTGGGTTCAGAGAAAGCCTGGGGATGCCATGCTGGAATTGATGATATCAGAAAAATTAATCCACAAGCACCAGAGGTTTATGTCCAAAAAGGAGACAGAGGAGTTCTTTATTCCAATAAAGGGAGAGGCCATGGGCCATTCCCCTGGGATCTCTCAGATTTTTGGAGGGTGCAGCCTCCTTTTTATCCAATTTCCAGCCGATTGTCCCTTTCTCTCTTCCCCCATGGGCTGAGGTACTTGAGAGGTCCAGAATTCCCAGAACACCTGATACCTGGGATACCCCCCAATGCATAATCCCTTCTTAATTCTTAACCCTTGTGGAGTTTTATGGTGTCAGTGGAACCCATCCCATCGCTCCTGTTATCTCTCAGTGATATCAGAGTGTTATCTCTCATCTTATCAGCAGCCCCACAGCTTGTTTGTAAAGACAAACCTCCTTCCTCTCAGTGAGGAGGCTCTGGGTCAGAGGTTGGACTCGAGGATCTCAAAGGTCTTTTCCAGCCCTGTTGTTTGTGTAAATTCTGTGAATTCAGGGGTCCCTGTAGGACGGGGCTGTGCAGCCGCAGCTCTCCGGGGCAGGGAGGTGCACAGGAGGTTCCAGGCTCATTTTGCAGATTTTGAGGTTTCTTCCTCTCATCTGGGGCCGTTGCCAGCCTTTGAAGGTGTGGGGGGAGCTCTTCAAAGCAGAAGCTGCCCCCCAGCCAGTGCCAAAAGTTTTCCAGCACTAAGCATCTTCTAAATTGGAATTTCGTTCTCTCGGCGCCAGAACGCAAGCACGGAGCTCTGTGAATATCCCAAAGAACAAGAGATGACAATGGATGAAAAGGCACCGGGAATCAGCTGACTTAAGGGAAAATAATTACTTTTACTCAGCAAAGCTGAAGTTAATATTTTTGAAGCACTGAGTTGCCCGATAGAAACCTCCTCAGAGGATTTTTTTCCTTATTAATCTTAGCGCTTTTTCTTGCTTTGTTTTATTCCTTTGCATGTATTCTGTAGCTTTTAAAAGCTAAATGAAAGTGATTTATATCCTGTCAGGACTGGCTTTGAAGTGAGAGGTTAAAGGAGATCTCTGCGTGGCTGAGAATTTGTGGGGTTTATTCCCTTGCTGGGGATCACGTTCTGAAAGGCTGATGTGATTCTCTGCCTCGGTGATATCACAGAACACAGCCGTGGGATTGGCTTGGATTTCCTTTTTCATATCAAGGTCGTGTCACTTGCAGTGCAGATTTCCCTGACACCACGCTGGCAGAGCTGGGTTCATGTCTTACCCTGCAAAACTCCTGGATTTATTAAAATATGAGTGTTTACCAGCATGGGAAATACAAACTTCCTACTTAAAAATAAAATCCGTATTTTGATCTGAAAGCACCGGTGTCCTGTACTGGAGCCCTGCACATTTCCTGGGACTGGGAGAATTTTATTGCAAATCTCAGCTTGGCTCCAAATCCAAGAGCAATTTCCTGGCAGTCACATTCCCACCTTAAAATATAGTCCTGGCTTAGAAATGTGAGTCTCTTTGTCTTAGTTCATTACAGCCACCCTTTAAATAACCAGTAATTACCAGCCTTTAACCTTTAGTTCTAACCCGAGACAGCAGTTATTTAATATTATTTTACCTTAAGTGTTGAGGAAAGGAAAAAATCTGTATTTCAAAGCAATTTAGTCTTACGGTTTTATCATATGATCTGGGCTTTTAACAGCTTCATAATTATTCTTACCTGGGCTGTCTCCTTCTGCCTCCCTTCCCACAAATCTTCCTCACAGCAGGATCAGGGAATTGTCTCCTTCAGCTTCCTGGGCACAGGGCAGCAAGGGGAGCTGAGTCATGAAAGGGGACTTGGGGCAGAAAGGGGCTCGAAGCTGAAGGAAAAACTCCATGGAAAACCCTGAAATTCCCAAATTTGTTCACATCAGTCCACGCTCTGGGGTTTGTTGTGTTACATCTTTCACCAATTTATTGTAATGAGAGTTAAAATACATCAGTGATGGCCTTGGATGATTCACCTGGGAGTTCTGAGGAAGGTTTGACCTTGAAGCCTTCCTGGAGAGGAGAGCTGGGAGCAGGGCAGGTAAATTCCAGCCTTTTGTCCAGGATGAAATCAAATTTCAGCATTACAGCTGTCCCTGACCTGCCTGGGAATTGCAATCCAGGGGCTCTGCTCCTCCTATAATCGTGGAAGGAAACCTGGGTGTGATTAAATGCATTTAACTGCCCTGATTTTTTGGAATGACAAACACCAGAACCATGGCAGAAAAGGGTCCAGAGGTGATTTTTATGCAGTGTTTGGCTCCTGTGTGAAGGTAAATCACACCAAAGACATAAAATGTTGAACTTTAAATATTTCAAATCTATTGTAGGCAAAACTTGCCCTCCTTTTCCTGCCAGCAGTTGGAGCTGGGATGTATTTTCATTCAGTAAAGCAGATTTATTGGTAACTCTTATGAGACTCTCAAGATTTGATTAATTTTTTGTATTTGCAGTAAGTTTTTCTGGTCAAACACCGACACCTGAAGCCTGGACAAGCCAGGCAAAACCCTGCACCCCACTTTGCTGGGTTCTTTTTCCTGAGCTCGGGGAGTTTTCCCTAAAGCCGGAGGAAATTCCGCTTTGTCTCCCAGCAAAGGCCGCTTGCAGAGCTCACCGCCTTTGGGCTGAGCAAAATTAAGCCAGGAAATGCTCGGTGCCCGAGCACGTTCCGGTGCCGGCTGCTTCCCTCTGCTGCACGGAGCCAGAAGTGCTCGGGAATGCCGAAATTCCAGCCCCTGATCCCACCGGAATGTCGGGATGCGACGGGGACCTGCCAGGTGTCCCTGTCCCCATCACCTTTCCCGTGTTTCTCTGGTCTGAAATGATTTGGAGCTTCAGGAACACCTCAGCTCCTCGCTGTGCCTCACACCTGAGCTCCCTGAGCCCAGTCCCCAGTTTGGGATGATTTGGGATAATTCCGAGCCCTGGACACCGGCCCAGCGGATCAAACGGGAACGACGAAGGGAAAGGTCCAGGGCCCTTTTCCTGCTGCTCCTGGGAAGTGGCCCTGGGTGGCCACTGCAGGAGCACCGGAGGAGCCCAGGAAGGGCAGAGGGGTGTTTAATTAAGGGCAGCCCTGTGTTAATTAGGGGGAAATGACGGGAGGTTTTTCCAGAGGGAAGCGGAACTGTGGCGTCAGCCCTGGACAATCCAGGCTCGGGAGCGTCCCTGGCCAAGCCAAACGTGTTTGCAGTTTCATTTCAGTAAATTTTCAGGTTGCTGTGTCCTTCCCAGGCTCCTGGGGCTGCACCACGTCCAGAGGAAATTCACATTTGGGCACCGACCTCTGACACAGCCCTGGTGGAGAAACCCTCCGAGGTCACCGAGATGTGCCCATCCCTGTAACGTTTCTCTAAAAAAATCCTTTTTCTGTTTCTCTGTTTCTGCTGCATCTCTTCCCTATTTTTCTTTTTATTCTTGCATTTCTCAGCCTCCTTTGGACTGAATTCTTTTGGGATCCTCCCTGGTGGGGAGCCCTGCTTATCTCAGTTCTTATGATTCAAAGAAAACTCCTGAGCTCGTTAGAATCTTGTTTCTCGTGTTTATTAACAGGTGATCACAAAACTTAACAGGTCTCTCCAGGCTGGTCACAAGGTTAATCTTTGCAATCTGGTACATTTCTTTCTTCTGATGGTACAAACAAGGCCTTGTGGCACACTTCATGTCTGATGCACAAAATGGCCCTGAAATACGCAGGTCTTTTATCTTTATACCTATTTTTACCCAATTAACAACAGACACGTGTATTATTTTCCTTAATGACCCAATGACCCATCACCTGTGTCCTGCACTGCAGCATTTTCTGTCCAATCACTCACTGTAACCCAAAAACCTCCAGGAGAAGAACATGAAGAAGAAAGAAGAGACAACACCCTAAATCCTCCATCTTATCCCTTGTTCTCTAAACTAACTTTTTCACTCAGCAATTTAAAAAAACTTTCTAATCTAGCTTTTTCCATCTAACTTTAACATTTGTTCTCATGTACCACCATGAAAACACGCTCATGAATTTCATGTTGTGTGAAATTCAGTGTTTTTCTGGATGTTTTAACTGAGTATCAGAAACAAGGGCACTCACTCTGTATCCCAGACTCCAACAATCCCCACCTTGTGCCCATCCCAGAGCTCTCAGTGCCACCTCCAGGCCTTCCTTATCTTCCCAATTATCCACAGCCCCTGGAGGTGCCAGCGGAGGTGGGAACAAAGCACGGGTTTGAAAAAGGGGGCTGGAATTAAATCATAGTGAAACAATAATGAATGCTGAAGTCGGAATTCTTCCTCGCCCTGTTGGAGGAAATGCCGCAGGTGAAATTTCAAGTGCGGCTGATTTCCCCAAATTACAAATCAAAGAGCAAATTAGGTATGAAAATTATGACATTTTCGAAATGCCTGGGTCTTATGATTCCTAAAATCAAGGAGTGGAATTCAGATGTTGTTTCCCCCCTGGATGCTGATGCACAGTTCCCCATCCTGAGCTCAGCCAACCACCCCAGCATTTCACTTTTTATCAGATCCACTTTGCTCTGCGCTCCCCGTCGCTCTCTGGAACGAGCAAACACAGGGAAATGCAAATAATTGCATTGTGTTTCATCTTGGATTAATGAATTAAAAAATAATATAGATTTTCAGCTCATCAGAGCTGCTGGCTTGTGACAGATCAAATGGGGACTTCACTTGAAAGCAAGTGGCTGGGAATTGTTTAGAGAAACACCATGAGGGTTTTTAAAGAGTTTTTTTCTCATCTCTGAGGAGGATGAAGTTTATCTTCTGAAATAAAAGGGTTTCTATATATATTTTTTTTATTGATATGAAACAAAATAACAAAAAAAAACCTCAAGAGGACTGCAAAACCCAAATGGGAGCTGCAGTGATTAAACTGATTAAAGGCTGTCAGAGGTGTTCTGTTCCAATTCTGCAGTTCTCTCTGCCAGGGCTCCTTTTGGGCCTGGATCCAGTTTGTGTCTCGCTGCTCGGGGCAGAAATTCGCTGTTTTGTGAGATTTGCAAAGTCATATAGAGACACAGAGCCACGGAGGCTGTGTGCAGAGGAGGTGATGCACCAGAGGAGGAGAAAATGATAAAACTTTTATTTGGTGCTGTGAATTTTGAGAATTCTGTGTTATGAACTTTGAAATTCTGCACTGTGAGCTGTGGGAATGCAGAGGGAATTCTGCCTGGAAGGGGCAGAAGGCCCCAGGAGGAGGCTGTGAGTGCACAGAACCCCTGGGCTGGGGGAACACAAGAATCCCGGGCTGAGGAAGGAATTCCAGAGGCAGGGATGGGGAAAGGCTTGCACAGAATATCCAAATATCCAGTTTGTGGTTTTATTGCCAGAGCAAGATCCTGGATGGGGCAGGAATGAGAGAGTGTGCTCAGAACTGATCTCCAATATCTGTTTCTATTGCTGGCTGGGCAGATTGAGATCCTGGATGGGGCAGGGATGAGGGAATGTGCTCAGAACTGATCTCCAATATCTGTTTTTATTGCCAGCCTGGCAGAGCAGGATCCTGGATGGGGCAGGGATGAGGGAATGTGCTCAGAGCTGATCTCCAATATCTGTTTCTATTGCTGGCTGGGCAGATTGAGATCCTGGATGGGGCAGGGATGGGGGAATGTGCTCAGAACTGATCTCCAATATCTGTTTCTATTGCTGGCTGGGCAGATTGAGATCCTGGATGGGGCAGGGATGAGGGAATGTGCTCAGAACTGATCTCCAATATCTGTTTCTATTGCTGGCTGGGCAGATTGAGATCCTGGGCAGGGCAGGGATGGGGGAATGTGTCCTGTAAACACCAGGGGATCCCAAACTCCTTCACTTCTGTGAGTCTGGGACAGCAGGGGCAGCTGGAGAGTGTCCCAAACTCGAGGGCAGAGGAAGAAAAAGCTGAATTTCAGCAGTTTTGGATATTCCTGGCATCCTGTGGAACCCAGCACTTTTATCTCTGCACAATCCATGCCTGGACAGCTCCTGGTGGCCAGGGCTGGCTCACAGAGCTCCTGGTGGCCAGGGCTGGCTCAGGGAGCTCCTGGTGGCTGGGGCTGGCTCAGGGAGCTCCTGGTGGCCAGGGCTGGCTCACAGAGCTCCTGGTGGCCAGGGCTGGCTCAGGGAGCTCCTGGTGGCCAGGGCTGGCTCACAGAGCTCCTGGTGGCCAGGGCTGGCTCACAGAGCTCCTGGTGGCCAGGGCTGGCTCAGGGAGCTCCAGGTGGCCAGGGCTGGCTCAGGGAGCTCCTGGTGGCCAGGGCTGCCTCACAGAGCTCCTGGTGGCCAGGGCTGGCTCACAGAGCTCCTGGTGGCCAAGGCTGGCTCAGGGAGCTCCTGGTGGCCAGGGCTGGCTCAGGGAGCTCCTGGTGGCCAGGGCTGGCTCAGGGAGCTCCTGGTGGCCAGGGCTGGCTCAGGGAGCTCCTGGTGGCCAGGGCTGGCTCAGGGAGCTCCTGGTGGCCAGGGCTGGCTCAGGGAGCTCCTGGTGGCCAGGGCTGGCTCACAGAGCTCCTGGTGGCCAGGGCTGGCTCAGGGAGCTCCTGGTGGCCAGGGCTGGCTCACAGAGCTCCTGGTGGCTGGGGCTGGCTCAGGGAGCTCCTGGTGGCCAAGGCTGGCTCAGGGAGCTCCTGGTGGCCAGGGCTGGCTCAGGGAGCTCCTGGTGGCCAAGGCTGGCTCACAGAGCTCCTGGTGGCCAGGGCTGGCTCACAGAGCTCCTGGTGGCCAGGGCTGGCTCACAGAGCTCCTGGTGGCCAGGGCTGGCTCAGGGAGCTCCTGGTGGCCAGGGCTGGCTCACAGAGCTCCTGGTGGCCAGGGCTGGCTCACAGAGCTCCTGGTGGCCAGGGCTGTTCCTCTCTCCCTGGATGGATTTAGCACAAGAACAAACTCGAGATGGGGACAGGAGCCCACAGGTTCCTGTGGAGTGAAGATTCTTGGTTCTGGATTCTCTGCCCCTCCCAGGGGCGCTTTCCAGCTGGGATGTTCCTCCTGGGTCAAGGCATTCAAGAAAAGCCAAACCAAACCAAAATTCTCCTTTTGGATTTTTGTTTTTCCCTGGGGTTTTGATGCAGCTGCCTCAAAGTTCAGGCTCGGAGTTTCCAGGAAACGCAGGCTCCAGATGTGGAACGTGGGCCAGGCCTCCGTTCCTGGAATCACTGAAGTGCCCTGGTGTGCACAGAGCTTCACTCCTGTGTTTATTCTGCATTTTGATTTATTCTGCAGCAGCGCTTAAAGGACGGATCACTTCAGCTTGAGCTGCGCTCCACCCGCTCAGAAGAAGCTGCCTCACCCTGAGATTTTATTTTTGTGGAATATTCTGCTTATTTCCATTTCCAAGTGCGCTGATTGAAGCCACAGCTGCTGCCCTTATTTCTACTTTTGCTCTCTCCTTCCCCATCAGAGCTGCGTTATAAACTGAGGACTCGGTATTTTTATCTGAAGCACCAAACACAGACTCCGTGGCGTAGGCAAAAATCCATAATTAGTGGGGCTCGAGGCAGAAGTGGCTCTGTGTGCACCAGGAAGCGGCTGCTGACGTGGGCAGGCTCGCGAGGATGCTCTGCCACGTGAAAACTTCCCCTCCATGGGGTTTTTGTTTGCTTTGGGTTTTGTTTGGGGGTTTTAATTTTTATTTTAATTTTAATTTTAATTTTAATTTTAATTTTTATTTAAATTTAAATTTAAATTTAAATTTAAATTTAAATTTTTTATTTTTAAATTTTATTTTCATTTTTATTTTCATTTTCATTTTTATTTTTACTTTTATTTTTAATTTTCATTTTTTATTTTTACTTTTATTTTTAATTTTCATTTTTACTTTTATTTTTAATTTTCATTTTAATTTTTATTTTTATCTTTATTTATTTTTATTTTTATTTTCCTTGGCAGATTCGAACGCAGAGAAACGACCTAAGACCCTGTTGAAGAAAATGTATTTTTCGTGTATTTTTTCCATGTTTTTGCCTCACTGTGAGCTCGAGCCTGGCAAACACGCGTTGGTGAGGGGATAAGGAATCTTCTGATGGGTGCTCAGATATTGATATTTTCTTTTCTCCCCTCTCTGTTAAAATTTTGTTTACAAATTCCTTTTGCTTTAATTATTTGTTTCCTCCTGAAGCCAGCACAAAGCAGGACCAGGAGCAGAGCCCGGCTCTTGAGATGGAACCGACTCTGCTGCCAGGCAGGGACTGCAAAGCTGCATTTTGTCAGTGGGAGCTGAGCCCCCCAAAGCTGAAACCGAGCGGGGTTTGGGGTCAGGGAGGCTGGGACAGGGAGAACTCAGGGCAGGGCAGGGATGGGATCAGCCCCAAACCCTGCTCTGGGCTGGGCCCCGATGGAAATGGAGTTGATTTCCAAAAAGGGATGGAAATGGAGTTGATTTCCAGAAGGGGATGGAAATGGAGTTGATTTCCAAAAAGGGATGGAAATGGAGCTGATTTCCAGCAGTGGGATGGAAATGGAGTTGATTTCCAGAAAAGGATGGAAATGGAGCTGATTTCCAGCAGTGGGGTGGAAATGGAGCTGATTTCCAGAAGGGGGATGGAAATGGAGTTGATTTCCAGAAGAGGATGGAAATGGAGTTGATTTCCAGAAGGGGGATGGAAATGGAGTTGATTTCCAGAAGGGGGATGGAAATGGAGCTGATTTCCAGAAGGGGGATGGAAATGGAGTTGATTTCCAGAAGGGTGATGGAAATGGAGTTGATTTCCAGCAGTGGGGTGGAAATGGAGTTGATTTCCAGAAGGGGGATGGAAATGGAGTTGATTCCCAGAAGGGGGATGAGCCCTGAACTCTGCTCTGGGCCCCGGTGGAAATGGAGTTCATTTCCCAGAGAAAGAGGAATGGACACACAATTGCAGCATCTTGACCAGGAATTTCCATGTGGGCACCGCGATACAAACACGGCCCAGCTGTTCCTGCCCCATGCCATGAGAATCTCCACTCCTGAGGGTCAAACCTCATGTTGTGCCTTCTCCTGCCCCGTTACAGCGGGGTTTGTGTCCCACACAGCTCTGACACACACGATTCAACGTGGCTTTTCCCTTCCCTCTGCCCTCCAAAGAAAACACCACCAGTCCCCAAATCCTGCATCCAAGGACAGAGCCTGGCAGAGCTGCTGCTCGTTATGACCACGATTCCTCCTCCAGCCCTGCCCCTCCCTTCAGGTGCTGCCTTTGCTTCCCATCCTCTCCCTGATCGGATTTATCCAGGGCAGAGCAGCCGTGGTTCCACTCGGGCAGAGCCAGGAGTTTTTGGCCTTGGACCCTTGTGGTGCGTCCTGATCAGGCGTGGGATAAAAATATTGATGTGTAATTAGCTGGGGAAGGGAAACTGCTGCTGCTGCTGGCTAGAAACGGAATTTTAGATCACAGCCCCCTGCAATATTGATAACAACAGCCCAGAACGGGGCGGGTGGGCTTGGGGGGCTTTTCATCCTGTTCCTGGTGACAGGAATGCACTTTTGGGGGTTTGGGCCCCAATGTGCGAGTTTAAAGGGCAGAGTGATGTGGGCAGAGTGGAGAGGGGCAGGGAGGGCGTGAGGCCGAGCCCGGGTGTCACAGCCTGGGACAGCGGGGCTGCTTCCAGCGGCTCTCCCGGGGCGGGGCTGGGGGTCCCGCACCCCCGGTGGGGACAGGGAGGGGCTGGCCCTGGGAGTGTCCCCACCCCACTCACCTGGGCGTGTCCCCATCCCACTCACCTGGGAGTGTCCCACTCACCTGGGAGTGACCCCATCCCACTCACCTGGGTGTGTCCCACTCACCTGGGCGTGTCCCCATCCCACTCACCTGGGAGTGTCCCACTCACCTGGGAGTGACCCCATCCCACTCACCTGGGCGTGTCCCCATCCCACTCACCTGGGCGTGTCCCCATCCCACTCACCTGGGAGTGACCCACTCACCTGGGCGTGTCCCCATCCCACTCACCTGGGCGTGTCCCCATCCCACTCACCTGGGCGTGTCCCACTCACCTGGGAGTGACCCACTCACCTGGGCGTGTCCCACTCACCTGGGAGTGACCCACTCACCTGGGCGTGTCCCACTCACCTGGGTGTGACCCCATCCCACTCACCTGGGCGTGTCCCCATCCCACTCACCTGGGCGTGTCCCCATCCCACTCACCTGGGCGTGTCCCACTCACCTGGGTGTGACCCCATCCCACTCACCTGGGCGTGTCCCACTCACCTGGGTGTGTCCCACTCACCTGGGCATGTCCCCATCCCACTCACCTGGGCGTGTCCCACTCACCTGGGCGTGTCCCACTCACCTGGGCGTGTCCCCATCCCACTCACCTGGGCGTGTCCCCATCCCACTCACCTGGGCGTGTCCCACTCACCTGGGAGTGACCCACTCACCTGGGCGTGTCCCCATCCCGCTCACCTGGACGTGTCCCACTCACCTGGGCGTGTCCCACTCACCTGGGTGTGTCCCCATCCCGCTCACCTGGGTGTGACCCTACCCCACCCTCACCTGTGAGATCCCCAGCTCACCTGGGCGTGTCCCAGCTCACCTGGCTGCCCCTCCCCCGCCGCACTTTGGGGGGGGGGGGGGGGGATGGGTGTGGGGGTGTCTCGCGTGTCCCCATCCCCCCCCCCCACCTGCGCGCGCGCCGCCGGCAGGACCCGCCCCTCGCGCCGCTAATTGGCTGCGGGGGGAGGGGCGGCTCATTAGTGATGCGGGCGCGCGCCGCGGCCCCGGAGTCGGCGGCGGCCGGAGCGGGGAGCGGAGCCCGCAGCGAGCCCCGGGAGCCGCATCCCCGGGAGCCGCATCCCCGGGAGCCCCGCAGCGCGGGCGGGAGGAGCGGGGAAAGCCCCCAAAAACCCCGGTGAATTCTCTGGCTGGAGCTCTGCTCCGCATCCCCGGCTCCGCATCCCCGGCTCCGCATCCCCGGCTCCGCATCCCCGGCTCCGCATCTCCGGCTCCATCCCTGCTCCATCCCTGCTCCATCCCCGGCGCTGCGGGCTCAGCATGGGCGGAGGAGCCCCGCGCCTGCACCGGCGGCTGCTGCTGCTGCTGGGGCTGTGCAGCTGGACGGCCGCGCTGCGAGGTAAGCGGGGCTCGTCCTGCCCTCCCCAGGGCGAGTGAGGGGCGAGGGGGTCCCACCGGTTGCTCCGGGGCGGGGGGAGCGCCGGAGGGTGGCGGAGCGGGGAGATGGCGGGGACCCGCCGCGAGAAACAGCCGCATCCCGGAGCCGGGAAAAACATCCGCTATCCCAGCGCCGGGAAAAATATCCGCTATCCAGGCGGCGGGGGAAGCACCCGCATCCCATCTCCCGGAGCATCACCCGCATCCCATCCCATCTCCCGGAGCATCACCCGCATCCCATCTCCCGGAGCATCACCCGCATCCCATCTCCTGGAGCATCACCCGCATCCCATCTCCTGGAGCATCACCCGCATCCCATCCCATCTCCCGGAGCATCGCCCGTATCCCATCTCCTGGAGCATCACCCGCATCCCATCTCCTGGAGCATCACCCGCATCCCATCTCCCGGAGCATCGCCCGTATCCCATCTCCCGGAGCATCACCCGCATCCCATCCCATCTCCCGGAGCATCGCCCGTATCCCATCTCCTGGAGCATCACCCGCATCCCATCCCATCACCCGCACCTCCGTGGGGACCGGAGGCGGCGGCGCCGAGCTGCTCTGCGGGGTCCCGGGCTGGTCCCGGGTTGCTCCTGCCGGTGGTCCCGGGTTGTTCTTGCCGATGGTCCCGGGCTGGTCCCGGGCTGTTCCTGCCGGT
Source organism: Poecile montanus (assembly GCA_038429875.1). Classification (NCBI taxonomy): domain Eukaryota; kingdom Metazoa; phylum Chordata; class Aves; order Passeriformes; family Paridae; genus Poecile; species Poecile montanus. The sequence continues at coordinate 7,568,521 of CM076524.1, read as the reverse complement.
GGTCCCGGGCTGGTCCCGGGCTGTTCCTGCCGGTGGTCCCGGGCTGGTCCCGGCGGCGGTCCCGGTTCCGCTCCCTGCAGCGCAGCATCCCCAGCTGCGCTCCGGGCACGGAGCGCTCCGCGCTGTGCAGCAGCCGCAGCAGCCGCGGGCGTCCCGCGGGGCTCGGAGCCGGGGCTGGCTCTGCCTCCGGGCCCGGCCCCCGCTCGGGCTGTCCCGGGACGGGCTCCGGGAGGCTCCGGGACCCCGCGGGCAGCGCGGGTTCATCCCCTGGGTGCCTCTGGCTGACGCGCACACGCTGCTGGATCCGTTTCCCGTGCGCGAGGCGGGCGTTGGAGATGCTCCGAGTCCTTTTTTCTGTAATTTTATTTAACTTTTCCCCGGTAAATCACCGGAGGGCACTCACCCCTTCAGGGCACCCAGCCAGGGGATGTCACCCGCCCTCACCGGCCGGTGTCCCGCAGCCTCGGCGGGGCTGGCGGTGCGGGAATGTGCGGAGCGGTGTCTGCTGCGGGAGGCGGCTCCGTGCTCGGGCTCTGCGGTGCTCATCACGAACGCTCCTTCCCGCACACGGAGCAGTCGGACTTTGCGGCTCCTCACAGATTCCTCTCGCTGGCTCCGCACCCAGAGGAGCTCTGCCTTCACCCGTCGTGTCTGCGCTTCCATTTTCCTTTGGATGCAACTGATGGGCTCCGCTCTCTGTAGGGGGAACCGTCCTCAGGTCGCCACGGGCTCGTGCCAGCTCGCCACAGGTGCTGGAGCCTCCCTGGCCACCTCACCCTCCGTGAATTACAGCTCCAGCAGAGGCAAAGCCGAGAGGATTTTGTGTAACAGACAAAATGTGCCCTTTTGGGGGTGTTTTGGGGGAGGGAAAAAACCCCAACCAGCCCACAGAAGCCCACCAGTTTATAGGGCAGTGAAATAAATGACGAGGGTAGAATGGAAAATAACATTTCCTGTTTTTTTATTATACTTTGATCGAGAAGCATCGGTGCTTGCACAGGGAAACCTGTGCCTGAATCAGTGATGGGGGTGCTCGGTGCCTTCTGTGCCGCCCACCTGGGAACCTCTGGCAGCTCCTGCTCCGGGGGCAGAGCGGTCAGGATCTGCAATTTCAGACCACGGGGCTGGAGGATGCTTCTGTTGCTGCCGAGTAACAAATTCCAGCTCTTTAATTAACAGTGGCCGGGTTGGACGTTTCACATTCCGGGCTGGGGCAGAGCTTTGGGCACGGCTGTGAGGCAGAGCCGTGATTTTGGGGCAGTTTGGTGGCGGTGCTGCCTGGTGCTCACTGGCAGCTCCGGCTGAAGCAGTTAAAGCTCAGCTACAAGCCCGGAGCTGTGAGGTTTTAGTTTATGAAGTTGTCTCAAATCTGCCTCAGAGACAGATTGTGCTCAGGTTTCTGTTCTGAGCGGGGATTAAAGACAAATGGAATGGTTGTAGAAACCCCTGGCATGGCATTTGAAATCTGTTGGAATGAAAATGCATGGATAGCTCTGGGCTTTTGTTTTTACAGGAAAAAATTGCCCAGACAGACTGGTAATTGGAGCAGAGAGTCACTAATATTTATTATCTCACTGATGCCTCCAAACTAATTTTGAGTCGCACATCTCTGAATAAAGATGTCTGTGAACATGAGCATTAATTCTGTGCCGCATCCTGATCCCGCAGCCTGGAGCTGTGGCTCACACGGTGCTCAGAGATCCGAGTGGATTTGGTGCTAAATGAGCATTGTTTGGGGATTTTCCTTCTCTCCCTGGCTTTGTGATGATGAAATGAAGCCACCCAAAGGAACGGGGTGGCTCTGTGGGCAGGGAGCTGTGGGAGCCGAGATCTCTGAGCGTTCCTGTCTTTTTCTGGAGTTTTGAATTGTTTTTTTTTTTGGCTCTGCTCACCGGAGAGCCGCGTGTTTACAGCGGCGCTGCCCAGCAGGACAAACCAGAGGAAAAACGCTGGGTTCGGGTAAAAACAGCAACTTCTGCTGATGTGGAAATGAGTCTGGAGGTGCGAGCTGTGCCCAGGTTGGCCCTTTTGTCTTGCATTTAATGATGTAAATTAGATGTAAATGACTTCATCCTAGCGGGGCTGGGATTCCATTGTGCGCCTGAGGATTCTGCAGTGCAGGAGCCGCCAGGGCCGCTTTGGGGGCTGCTGGTGCTTGGCTGTGCCCGTTTCTGCTCCAGGGGCAGGTCTGGGGTGTTTGGGGACGTTCAGCAGCTCCGGGTGAGACATTTCTGCTGCTCCAGCCCCAGCTGGGGTGTCCCTGTATTGATTTATCTGCTCTCCAAGTGTCATCAATAACCCAGCCCTGGGCTTGGCACAAAGGGGTGAGCACAAACCCAGGCAGGACCTGGCTGCTGTTGGAACCTCTCCTGGCTCCGCTCGAGTCGCCCCACACAGACAATTCTGTATTTTGATCTCGTTAGGACCAAGTGTTCATTAAAATAACAACCACACGCTCTGCTCCGAGCCGTCCTCCCACTCCCCTGCAGTGCCTCGTGTGGGCTCCTCCGTCAATATTTACATTATTTAATTTGCAACTTCCCGGGAAATGAATAAACTCCCTTCCCCTGGGGGTTTGGGACCTGCTCGGGGTCCGTTTCCCGTCTCTCCAGGACGACCCAGCTTTGCTGTCCTTTATAGGTAAGGACACCCAGGGTTGTTTTCTCCAAACCGTGGGGAATTTGGGACTCTGAAGAGCAGGATGGCAAATCTGGCCGTGCAGGAGTGCGTGGGTTGGAATTATTTTGTTCATTGGGTTTTTTCAGTCCTGTATTTTTTCCTGCATTTATTGCCAGGTTTGTGCTGTACCAGAATTTGGGAGAGAATTCAGAGAGAAAGTGGCAAAGCCTGACTTTGGACAGGAATACGCTCCAGTTTGGTCTGGCTTAGAGTGGTTTGATCTGGCTTAGAGCAGTTTGGTCTGGTTTAGAGCAGTTTGATCTGGCTTAGAGCAGTTTGGTCTGGTTTAGAGCGGTTTGGTCTGGCTTAGAGCAGTTTGGTCTGGCTTAGAGCAGTTTGGTCTGGCTTAGAGCGGTTTGGTCTGGTTTAGAGCGTTTTTGGTGTGGTTTAGAGCGGTTTGGTGTGGTTTAGAGCGGTTTGGTGTGGTTTGGAGTGGTTTGGTGTGGTTTAGAGTGGTTTGGTGTGGTTTAGAACGGTTTGGTCTGGCTTAGAGCGGTTTGGTCTGGCTTAGAGCGGTTTGGTCTGGTTTAGAGCGTTTTTGGTCTGGTTTAGAGCGGTTTGGTCTGGTTTGGAGCAGTTTGGTCTGGTTTGGAGCGGTTTGGTCTGGTTTAGAGCGGTTTGGTCTGGTTTAGAGCAGTTTGGTCTGGTTTAGAGCGGTTTGGTCTGGTTTAGAGCAGTTTGGTCTGGTTTAGAGCGTTTTTGGTCTGGTTTAGAGCGGTTTGGTGTGGTTTAGAGCGGTTTGGTCTGGTTTAGAGCGGTTTGGTCTGGTTTAGAGCGGTTTGGTCTGGTTTAGAGCGGTTTGGTGTGGTTTAGAGCGGTTTGGTCTGGTTTAGAGCGGTTTGGTCTGGTTTAGAGCGGTTTGGTGTGGTTTAGAGCGGTTTGGTGTGGTTTAGAGTGGTTTGGTGTGGTTTAGAGCAGTTTGGTCTGGTTTAGAGCAGTTTGGTCTGGTTCAGAGCACTGATCCTTGTCCTTTAACGTGCCGGGGGAGTTCCGAACACAAATAACGTGATTTATGCTAAGATGGAAAATCGCAGAGCCAAGGAGGCCTGGGGGCCGCTGGCTGTGGCTTCTCTGTATTTTTAGCCCTGCTTCTGGTTGAAGGTGGAGTCTGAGGGAAGGAGCAGAATGTTGACACCAGAGGCTGCTGTTTCAGAGGCTTTGGGAAGCTGCTGGAGCAGATGGCCACATTCATCTGCCTCAAACACGAAAATGCTTCATTTTCTATTTATATTTTTAATGGTCTGGCCGTGCCACGTGGCCGTGGCTCAGGGCAGGAGCGCTGGGGAGGGGGGAGCTTTTGTGGCAATAAATCACATTTTGGAGCAGGAAAGGCTTCAGGGGAGCCTGAGCACCCAGAATTTACCTGCACAAAGGTGAGGGAGGTTTCCATCACCTTCCCCTCCTCACTCACCCTTTTGTGGCCTTTTGAACCACTCAGAAATGTTCTTAATAAAGAGATTTTATTAAGTCCAGCCCAATATTGTTTAAGTGCCAAATACTTCTAGGAATTTCCACGCAGGGAATTACACTTAATTGCACTTCCACATCATCATCCCTAATGATTTTATATTTTATTTTTTATATTTTTTATTTTTTATTGATTTTATATTTTATTATTTTATTTTATTTTTATATTTTATTTTATTTTTTAATTATTTTATTTTAATTTTTATTTATTTTTTTATTTTTTATTTATTTTTTTTTTAATTTATTTTTTATTTTATTTTTTATTTTACTTTATATTTTACATTTTATTTTATTTTTATGGCTGCTGTGGGTATTTTTGACTTTTTTTCTTTCCTGTTTTCTTTTTTACATTTAAAAAAGACAGAGCTCAGTGAAGCCCTGATGCCCCACGTTCATTCAGCTCCATCAGGTTCACAGCTCTTCCCTTGGGAATCTCATCATGGCTGGAATTTCTCCACGGGGGAATTTTCCTGGGGGATTGAGGAGGCAGGAGGGGCAGCAGGGAACTCCAATAAAATGTGGAATATTTTCAGGGTTCTGCTTTGAGGAGGAACAGGGACAAAAAAATGGGGTTTTTCCAGGCAGGAAAGTGAAATTCCAGGTGTGCACCATCCCCACAGCTCCTGGGTGGCAGCCAGAGAATTCCTCCCTGAAGTTCGGAATAAGCTTTTGGGATAATTTTGGTTGGGAGTTGTCACATCTTTGGCTCTTGCAGAGGACAGTGAGGTGTTTGGTTTGTTAAATATAACTTTATTTCATGTCTTAAGGAAACACAACAGGAATTTCTGCCTGTCCTGCGTGGTCCTGTGGGCTCCCCCTCCCCAGCCTGGAAATCCTCCAGAGCAGGGGAAGCACAACAGCTGCTCCCAGGAAACAGCACTTGGGCAATATTTTGGGTTAGTTTGGTATATTTTGGGTTATATTTTTGGCCCTTTCTTTCTTTCCAACCCCACAGAATTCCCACAGCTCGCACAGAGCAGGTTTGGGGCTGTTTTCTTCTCAAGCCTGTACAAGATCTGTGTTTGAAATGCTTCGTTAGAGGGACAAAATGCTTTCAGGGGATCAAAAAAGAGAGGGATCCGTGGATGTTTTCCCTGCTGGCTGGGCAGGAAGGAGCCCCATCAGGGCAGGAGTTGTTCCTGTTGTTTTGGGGGCGATCTCTGACGTTTCCCTGTTCCTGGTGCTGCTCTTGGGAGCGGTGGCAGGGACAGAGGGACATTCCTGTGCCAGCCCAGCCCTGGCTCTGCGCTGGGCACAGGTGGCAGCCCCGGGGGTCTCTTGCCTGCTGAGGCAGAAAGGGAAGCGCTGCCTTTGACTCCACACAAATGAGCAGGAACGAGCTTGGATTTAACCAAAAAAGGGAATTCTGTGCCCTGAGCTGGCTCGAGCTGGGGCTGAGCCTCACCCAGGTGTGAGAGAAGTGACACCTGAGGGTTGGGGGGAGCCTGGAGCTGTGTCTTGGCACTGTGAGCCCGTGCTGGTGGTGCTGGTGCTGCTCCAGCCCTGTTCCCACCGCATTTCCCAGCCCCCCACCCCTCCTGGGCTCTGGGGGCACCTGAGAAACCTTTCCTGGGCCATGGAGCACCCAGAGAGCCCCTCCTGGTGACGGGGACACCCAGAGAGCCCCTCCTGGGTGATGGGGACACCCAGAGAGCCCCTCCTGGTGACGGGGACACCCAGAGAGCCCCTCCTGGGTGATGGGGACACCCAGAGAGCCCCTCCTGGGCCCTGGGGACACCCAGAGAGCCCCTCCTGGTGATGGGGACACCCAGAGAGCCCCTCCTGGGCCCTGGGGACACCCAGAGAGCCCCTCCTGAGCTCTGGGGACACCCAGAGAGCCCCTCCTGGGCTCTGGGGACACCCAGAGAGCCCCTCCTGGGTCCTGGGGACACCCAGAGAGCCCCTCCTGGGTGATGGGGACACCCAGAGAGCCCCTCCTGAGCCATGGGGACACCCAGAGAGCCCCTCCTGGGCCATGGGGACACCCAGAGAGCCCCTCCTGAGCCATGGGGACACCCAGAGAGCCCCTCCTGGGCTCTGGGGACACCCAGAGAGCCCCTCCTGAGCCATGGGGACACCCAGAGAGCCTCTCCTGGTGGTGGGGACACCCAGAGAGCCCCTCCTGAGCCATGGGGACACCCAGAGAGCCCCTCCAGAGCCATGGGGACACCCAGAGAGCCTCTCCTGGTGGTGGGGACACCCAGAGAGCCCCTCCTGGGCCCTGGAGACACCCGGGGAGCCCCTCCTGGGCCATGGGGACACCCAGAGAGCCCCTCCTGGGCCATGGGGACACCCAAAGAGCCCCTCCTGGGGCCATGGGGACACCCAGAGAGCCCCTCCTGAGCCCTGGGGACACCCAGAGAGCCCCTCCTGAGCCATGGGGACACCCAGAGAGCCCCTCCTGAGCCATGGGGACACCTGGGGAGCCCCTCCAGAGCCATGGGGACACCCAGAGAGCCCCTCAAGGGCCCTGGGGACACCCAGAGAGCCTCTCCTGGTGGTGGGGACACCCAGAGAGCCCCTCCTGAGCCCTGGGGACACCCAGAGAGCCCCTCCTGGGCTCTGGGGACACCCAGAGAGCCCCTCCTGGGCCATGGGGACACCCAGAGAGCCCCTCCTGGGCCATGGGGACACCCAGAGAGCCCCTCCTGAGCTCTGGGGACACCCAGAGAGCCCCTCCTGGGCCATGGGGACACCCAGAGAGCCCCTCCTGAGCCATGGGGACACTGGGGGAGCCCCTCCTGGGCTCTGGGGGCACCCAGAGAGCCCCTCCTGGGCCATGGGGACACCCAGAGAGCCCCCCCAGAGCCCTGGGGGCACCCAGAGAGCCCCCCCAGAGCCCTCCTGGCCCAGCAGGATACTGGAAATCCCTGGGAAGGCAGTGCCTGAGCCCAGCCAGGGCTGCAGGTCTTGGATTGACGGCCACAGAGCCCCTCAGGTCCTCCCCCAGCCGAGGAATCCCAGGGGATGAGGAGGGACAGGGCCTCCTCTCCTCAGAGGGCACCTCCGGCACGGGAAAAGGGTCCCTGACAAGGGGGAGTGCAGGGCACATGTGAAAAACAACATTTAACAATCACAAACCATGGTTTGTGGGGAGATCACAACGAGCCAGGGGAGCTTTGCTGCCATTTTTAGATCAGAAATGTTTTGGTCAATGCTGGTGTTGTAATCTCAAGGGTGTTTCTGAGGCAAGCTCCCATTTGGGGCAGCGGATGTGATGTTTGGGCCTTTATTTTCCTCTGGCCATGAGTTCCACACCTGATGCAAGCACTGAAAACCCCTCAGAATCATTCCCTGATTGAACCTGATTGGGTTTTCCTGATTTAACCAAGACTTCCTCAAGATTTCCTCAAGTTTCCATGAGCTCCTGCACTGTGTCATGTTCAGCACCCTGGAGGGTTCATGTTCAGCACCCTGGAGGGATCACGTTGAGCACCCTGGAGGGTTCATGTTCAGCAGCCTGGAGGGTTCATTTCAATACCCTGGAGGGTTCATTTCAATACCCTGGAGGGTTCATTTCAGCCCCTGGAGGGTTCATGTTCAGCCCCTGGAGGGTTCATTTCAGCCCAGGGAGGGTTCATTTCCACACCCTGGAGGGTTCATTTCAGCCCCCTGGAGGGTTCATTTCAGCCCCTGGAGGGTTCATGTTCAGCAGCCTGGAGGGTTCGTGTTCAACACCCTGGAGGGTTCATTTCAGCCCCCTGGAGGGTTCATTTCAGCCCCTGGAGGGTTCATGTTCAGCCCCTGGAGGGTTCATTTCAGCCCCTGGAGGGTTCATTTCCACACCCTGGAGGGTTCATTTCAGTACCCTGGAGGGTTCATTTCAGCCCCTGGAGGGTTCATTTCAGCCCCTGGAGGGTTCATGTTGAGCACCCTGGAGGGTTCATGTTGAGCACCCTGGGGCGTTCATTTCAATACCCTGGAGGGTTCATTTCAACACCCTGGAGGGTTCATTTCAGCACCTGGAGGGTTCATGTTCAGCCCCTGGAGGGTTCATTTCAATACCCTGGAGGGTTCATTTCAATACCCTGGAGGGTTCATTTCAGCCCCTGGAGGGTTCATTTCAATACCCTGGAGGGTTCATTTCAGCCCCTGGAGGGTTCATTTCAGCCCCTGGAGGGTTCATTTCAATACCCTGGAGGGTTCATTTCAATACCCTGGAGGGTTCATGTTCAGCACCCTTGAGGGTTCATTTCAGCCCCTGAAGGGTTCATTTCAGCCCCTGGAGGGTTCATTTCAATACCCTGGAGGGTTCATTTCAGCCCCTGGAGGGTTCATTTCGGCCCCTGGAGGGTTCATGTTCAGCCCCTGGAGGGTTCATTTCAGCCCCTGGAGGGTTCATTTCAGCCCCTGGAGGGTTCATTTCAGCCCCTGGAGGGTTCATTTCAATACCCTGGAGGGTTCATTTCAATACCCTGGAGGGTTCATTTCCACACCCTGGAGGGTTCATTTCAGCCCCTGGAGGATTCATTTCAGCCCCTGGAGGGTTCATTTCAGCCCCTGGAGGGTTCATTTCAATACCCTGGAGGGTTCATTTCAGCACCCTGGAGGGTTCATTTCAATACCCTGGAGGGTTCATTTCAGCCCCTGGAGGGTTCATTTCAGCCCCTGGAGGGTTCATTTCAGCCCCTGGAGGGTTCATTTCAGCCCCTGGAGGATTCATTTCAGCCCCTGGAGGGTTCATGTTGAGCACCCTGGAGGGTTCATTTCAACACCCTGGAGGGTTCATTTCAGCCCCTGGAGGGTTCATTTCAATACCCTGGAGGGTTCATTTCAGCACCCTGGAGGGTTCATTTCAGCCCCTGGAGGGTTCATTTCAGCCCCTGGAGGGTTCATTTCAGCCCCTGGAGGATTCATTTCAGCCCCTGGAGGGTTCATTTCAGCCCCTGGAGGGTTCATTTCAGCCCCTGGAGGGTTCATTTCAATACCCTGGAGGGTTCATTTCAGCCCCTGGAGGGTTCATTTCAATACCCTGGAGGGTTCATTTCAGCACCCTGGAGGGTTCATTTCAATACCCTGGAGGGTTCATTTCAGCTCCTGGAGGGTTCATTTCAATACCCTGGAGGGTTCATTTCAATACCCTGGAGGGCTCATGTTCAGCACCCTTGAGGGTTCATTTCAGCCCCTGGAGGGTTCATTTCGGCCCCTGGAGGGTTCATTTCAGCCCCTGGAGGATTCATTTCAGCCCCTGGAGGATTCATTTCAGCACCCTGGAGGGTTCATTTCAGCACCTTGGAGGGTTCAACACCATGAAGAGTTCATTTCAGCACTCTGGAGCATCCCCGAGCCCCAAATTTCCGAACGCCCGAGTTCTCCAGGTGGAAAGGTTTTGTGATTTGTAGCTGAGCTTCTCTCTGCCTTGGGGTGGTTTTTGCCCTGGTTTGGGTGGCAGATTCCCTTCCCTTGCCTCTGGGATTAAGCCAGGTCTGAGTTTGGAAAGGGCGGCGGGTTGGAGCCAGAGGGGAATTTTGTGGATATTCCAGCAATTCTTCATGCGATGCATCCAAAAAAGTTTGGTTTTCACCAGAAACACAGGAAAACAAGAATGAACTCACCCCAGTTCATCACTGATGGCTTTTAGCCTGACTTTTGCACAGCTCTGTGCTTGTTCTGCAGCGCCAGAGCAGCTGCTGGGGGCAGGAAATGCCAACTTTGGATTTGAGCAGCGCCAGGTAAACCCAGCCTCCACCAACCCTCCCTGAACCACGGGAACTTGGGATCTTGCTCCTGGCGAGGCTTCCCGAGCACTCAGACACCTCCGAGGGAGGATTTTGGGAGGACAGGGAGCAGGATTTGGGAGGATTATTGTTGTGAGGCTTCTTTAAGACACGATTATTCTGTAAAGGCTTTTTCTCCTCTGTACAATGACGCGGAAACTGCTCGGAATTATCGGGGTTTTTTTAGTAAACAGACCCAGCGTGTTTTTCATTCTGTTTTGACTCCTCTCGGCCCCAGAGAGTCCGACATAAATCATATTTTGCCAGGGTTAGTTCCACACCTGGAGGTGAGAGGAGCCGGTGCCGTTCACCCGGGGCTGTCGCTATCAGACATTTCTCTGTGTCAGCCTGGTCCTGGCAGATCAAACCCCGGAGCTGGAGCAGCTCTGAGCACCCCAATTCCCATTTTCAGGAGCACCAAAATCCTGTCTGTGCCTGAGCTTGGAAAGGGAACCTCGGGGAATGTTCTTGGTCTTCCCTGGTTTCTCAGAAAGGGATGAAAAGCAATTTTTTTGGAGCCTTGATCCCTCCAGTCTTGCCTTGGCAATGTTTAATGGCATTATCAGCACATCTGGGCTGGGCTGAGAAATGCCCTGGGAGCTCAGGGAGTTCATCCTGCCTGAAAACAGCTGGATTTAGGGCTGAGCTCCTCTGGGAGGCAGCCAGAGGTGGGGAGAGGATGGAATAAAAGGTGGAAAATTGGAGGTGGTTGCTGGGGAAAGGCTCAATTCCCCATCCAGAAGCACCAGTTCAATTCCCAATCACCATTTTCCTGTGCTCATTGAGTCTCTGCTCCTCATTCCAACTTTTGGGAAAGGATTTTGGTGTTTGGGAGATGAGGAGAAAAATAAAAGCTTATAACCCCCAAAATTGTGATTATTGAACTCATTTTCCCTCCTGGACAGCAGCTCTGGCTGGGAGTGTTGGGAATAAAACACCTCCTGATCCTTTTAGGGGCATTCAGAGGGGGCAGGGTGTGAGAAGTGCTGCAATCCCAAATTGTTGGAATGAGAGTTTATTTCAGCTTTTTATTAATTATTTTTATATATTTTTATTTTAAAAAAATGTTTTTCAAATATTTTAATTTTTTATTCATTTTTCGAATTATTTCTTAATCAGCAAACATCTGGAAGTGGCTGTCACTTGTTATAAAACAAAATAAAATCAGTTTTGAACCCCTTGGTGAATGTTCCCATGGCTGAAATAGGGAAGAAAGGCAGAGGATGAGCTGGAGGATTTTCCTCCTTTTCCCAATAACCAATCCCTTCACACCTCCAGCGAAGGTGGGGGATGTTGGTGCTCGCAGCTCCCTTTGTCTTTCCCCCAAAAGCCGAGGGTATTTCTGGGTTTGCAGTGATTGCTCCGAGGGGGTTCTGCTTCACAAAGCCCCAAAATCCAGGGAAATCCCGGCAGGGAAAATTGCTCCAGCCCCGATTCTGTGGCTGGAGCCTCAGCAGAGATTTCCTTCCACGCTCCCAGGGGTGAGAACCACATTTGCAGGCGCACAGGAATAAAAATCTACCGCCCTGCAGACAATTTTCATTAATTTCCCAATAACTTCATCTGTGTTGAGGAAGGTAAAATGGATCAAACCCTCAATGAGAAGGATTTTTTAGATAATCAAACCTTGGCACAGCCTCCCTGCCTTCTCCTGCAGACCGAGGGGCTGGGACGGTGCAGAGCATCTCAAAGGGACCAGTTTGAGTTTAATATCTCAAATTGCATTAAAATTAAAGCACAAAAATAGCCTCTCCTCAATTACAGCTGCAGCATGTGACTCCTCAGACCTATTTACTCAGTTTTTAAATCCTGCTGAAGTTGGGGCTGAGGATGTCAGAGGCTGTTCTGTGATAGATTTGGTGAGAACCAATTAGTCTTGGAGAGCAGCTGCTGATGTCACGGGCTCAGCTGGGAACAAAAGGGACTTTTTGGGAGCATTTGAGCAGAATTTTATCTAAAACTGCTGGATTAACACAACAAATGGAGCCATGGACTCTTCCCACTCGGTTTGCAGTGGAAGTGCTGAACGTGCAGAGGTTCCTATCCCTGTTTTCCTCTCTTCACAGAGATTTCTATCCATTTTCCTCTCTTCCCAGAGATTTCTATCCCTGTTTTCCTCTTCCCAGAGATTTCTATCCCTGTTTTCCTCTCTTCCCAGAGGTTCCTATCCCTGTTTTCCTCTCTTCCCAGAAATTCACATCCCTGTTTTCCTCTCTTCCCAGAGATTTCTATCCCTGTTTTCCTCTTTTCCCAGAGATTCCTATTTCTGTTTTCCTCTCTTCCCAGAGATTCCTATCCCTGTTTTCCTCTCTTCCCAGAAATTCACATCCGTTTTCCTCTCTTCCCAGAGAGTCCCATCTCTGCTTTCCTCTTTTCCGAGAGACTCATATCCCCATTTTCCTTTCTTCCCAGAGATTCTTATCCCTGCATTCCTCTCTTCCCAGATTCTTTTCCCTGTTTTCCTCTCTTCCCAGAGATTTCTATCCCTGTTTTCCTCTTCCCAGAGATTTCTATCCCTGTTTTCCTCTCTTCCCAGAGATTTCTATCCCTGTTTTCCTCTCTTCCCAGAGATTTCTATCCCTGTTTTCCTCTCTTCCCAGAAATTTCTATCCCTGTTTTCCTCTCTTCCCAGAAATTCACATCCCTGTTTTCCTCTTTTCCCAGAGATTTCTATCCCTGTTTTCCTCTTTTCCCAGAGATTTCTATCCCTGTTTTCCTCTTTTCCCAGAGATTTCTATCCCTGTTTTCCTCTCTTCCCAGAGATTTCCTGCTGCAGGCACAGGTCAGACCTTGGCACTGGAAGTTTGGTTATCCCCAGGAGGCTTTGCCAGATGAAAAGCAGATTTTTGTTTACAGGATGCTGCACCCACAGCAATCCTCTGTGGTTAATTAGGCTTTAGGTAATTGGCACAATAGTGCTGCTTCACCTGGAGGTGCTGGAGCTTGGGGTTTTCTTTGTTCACACACCCTCAGAATAATAAATAAATAACCCAAATGTGCTGCAGGTTCCTTCCATCAGCAGCTGATTGACTGCAGGATGGGTTTGGGGCTCTCAGTGCGGACAATTAACACACCCCAGGCTGGGAGGGACTGCCCAGGGACCTAAAGCCAATCACCTTCTCTTTAATTAGCCCCAGAAATTTAATTCCATGCACTCTTTTTGTGGAAAAACAAAAACCCAAAAGCTTTGGGGTGAGCAGAGCCCTTCCTTTCCCACCCAGACTGGGGAGAGCACCCGAGTGCTCTGAATTCCAGCACGGATTTGCTGTGAGACAGGAGCTGTGGGAATGAGGGGGGAAAGCATCAGGAATCTTTATTTGGACCATTCCAGGCTGTGTTCCTGCTGGATCTGCTGTTCCCAGAGCTCTTTGGAAAGCCCTGAGATCAGATCTCCCGTCCTGGCTGCAGGAGCTGTTTGCAGGACCCTCCCCTGCTGAAAGGGGATTCAGGAATTTGGGGGAGCTGGGTGTTTACTGTTCTGGGTGAGCTGGGTAAGAGTGGCTGGGTTTGTAACCACCAGGACACTGCTGCTCACATTCCAGGAGTCTGGGAGAAGAATTCCACAGCCTCGGGAAGGAGGGAAACTTTGGGGTAAAGGAGCCTGGGGTGTGACTTCCCCCTCTGCCCTCAGTGTGGCTCCCTCAGAGGGTCCCAAAAACCCTCCTGGGGCTGGCAGCAAATCCTGCAGGGATTCTGGAGCAGGATAAATTGGCAGGGCTCTGCAGCAGGATAAACTGGAGGGATTCTGGAGCAGGATAAACTGGCAGGAACTCTGGAGCAGGATAACCTGGAGGGATTCTGGAGCAGGATAACCTGGAGGGATTCTGGAGCAGGATAACCTGGAGGGCTCTGGATCAGGATAACCTGGAGGGATTCTGGAGCAGGATAACCTGGCAGGGATTCTGGAGCAGGATAACCTGGAGGGATTCTGAGGCAGGATAACCTGGAAGGATTCTGGAGCAGGATAACCTGGAGGGATTCTGGAGCAGGATAACCTGGCAGGATTCTGGAGCAGGATAACCTGGAGGGATTCTGGAGCAGGATAACCTGGAGGGATTCTGGAGCAGGATAACCTGGAAGGATTCTGGAGCAGGATAACCTGCACGGATTCTGGAGCAGGATAACCTGGAGGGATTCTGGAGCAGGATAACCTGGAGGGATTCTGGAGCAGGATAAACTGGAGGGATTCTGGAGCAGGATAACCTGGCAGGGCTCTGGAGCAGGATAACCTGGAGGGATTCTGGAGCAGGATAACCTGGCAGGGCTCTGGAGCAGGATAACCTGGAGGGATTCTGGAGCAGGATAACCTGGAGGGATTCTGGAGCAGGATAACCTGGCAGGGATTCTGGAGCAGGATAACCTGGAGGGATTCTGGAGCAGGATAACCTGGAGGAATTCTGGAGCAGGATAACGTGGCAGGGCTCTGGAGCAGGATAACCTGGAGGGATTCTGAGGCAGGATAACCTGGAGGAATTCTGGAGCAGGATAACCTGGCAGGGCTCTGGAGCAGGATAACCTGGAGGGATTCTTGAGCAGGATAACCTGGAGGGATTCTGGAGCAGGATAACCTGGCAGGATTCTGGAGCAGGATAACCTGGCAGGGATTCTGGAGCAGGATAACCTGGCAGGATCCTGGAGCAGGATAACCTGGAGGGATTCTGGAGCAGGATAAACTGGCAGGATTCTGGAGCAGGATAACCTGGCAGGGATTCTGGAGCAGGATAACCTGGCAGGATTCTGGAGCAGGATAACGTGGCAGGAAAAATCCCATCAAAGGGAACCTGGGATGGGTTGGAGGCTCTGCTGCTCGGGACACAGAGAGGGTCTGAGCAGCACAGGGAGGTTTTTGGGGTGGTTTAAATGGAATCATTGGGAATGTCTGAGCTCCTCCTGAGTGTCCAGCCAGGCCTGTGGGGTGACAGGGATGTGTTCAGTGCTGGATCCCTGAGGTACAAACAGGAATTTCCCCCTGGGAAGGGCTCTAGGTCAGGCAGGGAGGGAAGAGGAGCGAGCAGAGAATTCCAGAGCAGTTTGCTCACAGAGCATTGTCCTGCTGGGTTTCTTTTTTCCCTTTAAAGAGTGATTTAATTGCATGTGAATTGAGGTTTTTCTGGGTTTATTTTTTCCCTTTCAAGAGTGATTTAATTGCATGTGAACTGAGGTTTTTTCCACTGGATTACTGCTGTCAGTGGATTTCATCAAGCACGACCTCTGCCCTGCACCCCCTCCCCGGGGCTGGCACAAGCCCCAAGCTGTTTAGGCGTGACATAATTGTCACCCCCTCGCTGTGCCCGGCTGCTCCTGCCTCTGGCACTGCTGCCACTCGCAAATGTCACAAACTGCCACCACAGGGAGGGCTCTGAAACCCTTCAGAGCCCAAACCCCTCTGAGGCAGCTCCAGAGCTCAGAGCCCTCCACAAGTCATTCAGGATGGGCCCTGTCTAAACAATTTCTAAACAATCGGAATTGTATTTTTATTTTTATTAGAATTTTATTTCTAATTTCTGAACAATTAGAAATAGAAACCTCCCAAGTGCTCTGGGGTTGGCAGCAATCCCATTTCCACGACTCAGGGTGGGATGGTGCCAACCCACGGGGACAGCCCAGGGACTGCTCTGAGGGGTGTGAAAAACCCACTGGGAATTTTATCTTCTCCCCTTTATTTGTGTTTCTGCCAGAGGATTGTGTCAAAGTTGGTGCTTTGCTGCTGTTTCCTGGCATTTTGGGGGGTTTAGGGTGTTTTTAGGTTTAGGTCTTTTATGTTTTTAGGACCTTTCTGGTGTGGTAGCAGTGACTCTCCAGAAGCCAATGCTGAAGGGACTTTTCCAGGTTTCTATTTTGGCTGAATCTCCCTCTCTGCCCCCTCTGCCTCCTCAGGCTTCTTGTTTTGGAATATTTGCTCTTTCTGATTTTTCTGCTCCTGGAGATTTTCCTTCCAGGTTGATTTTCAGAGTGTTTTCTTTGCTGTCCAGCTCTGACTGAAGTGCTCTTCCAGCCCTTGGCATTGGACATTCCAGGGATGGAAACATCACAGCTCCTGCCCTGAGTTCCCATTCCTTTTCTCTTTCCTCACTTCTTAAACTCCCTTTTCCCCCTGCCCCATTCCTGGCTTTTTCCCTCTTCTTTTCAAGTGGTGTTTTCAGATAATCCCTAAAATTCATTAGTGCAGAAAAGGCCACTTTACAGGGTGCCTTTGGCTTAGGGACACAGAGGGAACATTGAAGCTTTGGGCTGAAATGCAGCAGGTTTGGGTCTGATTTTAAAAACTTTAACAGCGACCTGAGGCTTCCCTGGGCTGTGCCTGGATGGATCTGACCCAGGTAAACCTGAACCTAGGATAAATCTGCCTTTCCAGCGCTGTTTCAGCGAGCTGTGAGGGCCAAGGGTTGTGTTTAAATTAGTGTTCAGTTAAAATGTTTTATGGGTGCTGGTCTGAGTTCCTGCAAGCTCTGGCAAATGCAGGCAGTGCTGGGGTTTGCTCTTTATTTAACCTGGAAGGTGTCCTGAGGAATCCAGTCAGCTTCTTGGGGAGCTCTGGCAGTAAAACCTTCAGGAAACGGGGAATTTGGTGATTTACAGCGATATTTTCAGGCTGAGTGTTTGAGTTACCAACAGAAGCTGTGCCAGGGTTGGGTTTTGTGCTCGTGGGCTGTAAAATCTCCCTTTGCTGAGGCACAGAAACCTCTACACACAGCCCCAGCCCCAGCCCTGGTGGTTTTTAGGTTAAAACTGCTGGGCTGGAGCAGAGGAATTATTGATGGTGGAGGGAACAGAACCTTTCAGAGCTCAGGGCTGGGCCCAGCCCTGAAAAATCCCAATTCCTGCAGCTGCTCTGGCCTTGAACTCCTGGGTTTGTTGTTATTTTTTCTCTGTCTCTCTGCGTTCCCATTCAAAGCAGTGATGCTGTGGGAGGAACGAGGGGGATGAACACAGCTCTGAGTGCAGAACGAATTATTGTCCTTAAAGAAGATTAAAAGGAAAATCGAGTGCTTGTCCAGGCCCCTTTTATCTGTACCAGGAGCCAATTACTTAATTCAAGATGAAATTGGGTCTGGGCAGTATCAGAGCAGTGAAAAGCTGCCCTGGTAACATCTGGTCTGAAAATTCACCTCTGGATCTGGATCCATTTTCTCCTCATTACTCTGAGAGGATACTTGGCACGTACAAATTGAAACCAATTAAAACACTTGTTGACCTCTAACATCGTTATTTATTCATAACAACTGAAATTGCCGTTGCTTGTAATCTAACTAATAATCCCATTTTAAATAATTGAAATAATCATTGAACTTAATTTAAAGTTGAATAATGTCTGTGGGAATAAATTGCATGAAACAGTGGTTTCATCAATAATATGTCAAAAGTCAATCAATATTTAGGTCTCAGAGCTCTGTTAATGGATGCTGATATTAAAAAAAATAACAACCTTCTTGGAGCAGTGAGATTTCCTCCTGGTCTGAACCCCTGGGACAGCTCTGGCAGGGAGGCTTTGCCAGAAGCCTGGAAAAAAAGTCCTTGATTTTACACCTTTGAAGCACCAAAGCATCTTCAATATTAAAGGCTCAAATAAGGGAGGAATTCCAGAGGAATCCCAGGGAAGGAATTGCTGACAGAAATGTCTCTCGTGGAGGGTTTGTGGATTTCACTGGAAGAGGGATTTCACTGGAAGATGGATTTCACTGGTAGATGTATTTCACTGGAAGATGGATTTCACTGGAAGAGGGATTTCACTGGAAGAGGGATTTCACTGGTAGATGGATTTCACTGGAAGATGGATTTCACTGGTAGATGTATTTCACTGGAAGATGGATTTCACTGGAAGAGGGATTTCACTGGAAGATGGATTTCACTGGAAGATGGATTTCACTGGTAGATGTATTTCACTGGAAGATGGATTTCACTGGAAGAGGGATTTCACTGGAAGATGGATTTCACTGGGAGATGGATTTCACTGGTAGATCTCATTCCCCCGCCGCAGTTCTGGAGGGAATCCCAGGTTTTGTTTTCCCTGCTGTAGCCGGGTTTGTGGAGGGGAGAAGCGGCAGGAGCAGGGGCACTGTGGCTGCCTCGGAGGGGTGAGAGTTCCCAATCCCTTCTGCAGAACCAGCAGCTCCTGCTGATGGTTTGTGGCAGCTCTGGATCTCCCTCCTCACCCAGGGCAGTTGAGTGGAGCCCAAACCTTTCTGGGAACCATGGAATGTCCATCTGCTATCACCTGTGATGATCTGATGTCTGTAAAATGATGTGGGGGGATCAAGATCCCAAGCTGGTTCCGTAAGTCCAGTTTATTCCTTTCTCTCCAGGTCCAGGAGCAGCTGCTCCCGAGGTGCTGCTGTGAAAGGGAGTGGAATTCCTGTGGGAGCCTGAGCCTGGGAAGGTGGGCACCATTCCAGGCAGGAATTCTGTGGAAGGCTCAGCTCTGAACTGGGTCCCGAATTTTCCTCCAGTGGAGCCCAGCAAGGGTGGAATTGTGGATTGGGGCTGCCTGGGGGGGACAGAGGCTGTGCAGAGAGCAGGGGCTTCCCCCAGACTGCTGAAATCCCAGGATTTCTCCTTGTGAGGAGATACAGCAGGGAAAGGCTGAGTTTTCCTGCTCACCTGCCCAGGGTTTGCTCCTGGCAAGGCGGAAGCTGCTGGGTTTGTGCTTCCTCACCGGGGCAATCTCCCCTTTGTGCTGGGTTTTTTAATTTTTCTGGAGCCTTTCTGCCTTTTACATTGGCATTTCTGTCACTGTTGTCTCTCTCACCCTCTCCTCGTGCCCTGCCATGGAGCTTCTCCCTCCCCTTTGTCCCCACGGAAAATGAATTCTCAGGTCAGGTCTGCAGCCCGTGAGAAACAGATTAAAGAGCTGGAAAACAACTTCAGGAGCAGATCAGCTGAGGTTCTGTGCTTCAGGAGCAGATCAGCTGAGGGTCTGTGCTTCAGGAGCAGATCAGCTGAGGTTCTGTGCTTCAGGAGCAGATCAGCCGAGGTGTTCTGTGCTTCAGGAGCAGATCAGCCAAGGTTCTGTGCTTCAGGAGCAGATCAGCCGAGGTTCTGTGCTTCAGGAGCAGATCAGCTGAGGGTCTGTGCTTCAGGAGCAGATCAGCCGAGGGTCTGTGCTTCAGGAGCAGATCAGCCAAGGTGTTCTGTGCTTCAGGAGCAGATCAGCCGAGGTGTTCTGTGCTTCAGGAGCAGATCAGCCAAGGTGTTCTGTGCTTCAGGAGCAGATCAGCCGAGGTGTTCTGTGCTTCAGGAGCAGATCAGCCGAGGTTCTGTGCTTCAGGAGCAGATCAGCTGAGGTTCTGTGCTTCAGGAGCAGATCAGCCAAGGTGTTCTGTGCTTCAGGAGCAGATCAGCCGAGGTGTTCTGTGCTTCAGGAGCAGATCAGCTGAGGGTCTGTGCTTCAGGAGCAGATCAGCCGAGGTTCTGTGCTTCAGGAGCAGATCAGCCAAGGTGTTCTGTGCTTCAGGAGCAGATCAGCCGAGGGTCTGTGCTTCAGGAGCAGATCAGCTGAGGTGTTCTGTGCTTCAGGAGCAGATCAGCTGAGGGTCTGTGCTTCAGGAGCAGATCAGCTGAGGTGTTCTGTGCTTCAGGAGCAGATCAGCTGAGGGTCTGTGCTTCAGGAGCAGATCAGCTGAGGGTCTGTGCTTCAGGAGCAGATCAGCCAAGGGTCTGTGCTTCAGGAGCAGATCAGCCAAGGTGTTCTGTGCTTCAGGAGCAGATCAGCCGAGGTGTTCTGTGCTTCAGGAGCAGATCAGCCAAGGTGTTCTGTGCTTCAGGAGCAGATCAGCTGAGGTGTTCTGTGCTTCAGGAGCAGATCAGCTGAGGTTCTGTGCTTCAGGAGCAGATCAGCCAAGGTGTTCTGTGCTTCAGGAGCAGATCAGCTGAGGTGTTCTGTGCTTCAGGAGCAGATCAGCTGAGGTGTTCTGTGCTTCAGGAGCAGATCAGCTGAGGGTCTGTGCTTCAGGAGCAGATCAGCTGAGGTTCTGTGCTTCAGGAGCAGATCAGCTGAGGTGTTCTGTGCTTCAGGAGCAGATCAGCTGAGGGTCTGTGCTTCAGGAGCAGATCAGCTGAGGGTCTGTGCTTCAGGAGCAGATCAGCCAAGGTTCTGTGCTTCAGGAGCAGATCAGCCGAGGGTCTGTGCTTCAGGAGCAGATCAGCCAAGGGTCTGTGCTTCAGGAGCAGATCAGCCGAGGTGTTCTGTGCTTCAGGAGCAGATCAGCCGAGGTTCTGTGGTGCACTTGGGTCCCTGAATGCATCCTGCAGGAATTTGTCTTGCCTGGCTCGGGAGTTTCCCAGCGGGCAGCGATTTCCAGTTCGTTTGAAGCCTTGGCTCCATGTCCTGGGGCGGGCAGGTGGGGCTGAGGGATCAGAGCCTGCTCCAGGAACCTCTGCACTTCTGAGTGCCCCTTGTCCCTCTGCCACCTGTCCAGGACAGGGCAGAGAGCAAACTGAGAGGGATAATTCCATCAACACAGGGGTTTGGGAAGTCTGGTTCAGAGACTGGGGACTCCAGTAACCCACGTGCAACAAATAAAGCGTTTTTTACTTTTTCTTTTCCTTTAATTGGAATAGAACTGAAATCTCTCTGCCTCTCTCTCCTGGGTCACCAGGACTGCTCAGGATTTTTCCTGCTGCACTGAGCAGCAGCCCTGGAATATCAATGATTTTTATGAGGAGTTGGGAGCTCTTCCCCCGACACCTCGGGGACGCAGCACCGGGTTCTTTGTAAACTCTTTAATGGCAACAATTCCCTAAATCAAAGCAATCTGCGCTTCCCCATTTACAATTTCATTTCCAAGCACTAAAGCCTCATAAAAGGGTTTACAACACGGAGTCTTTGGCTGCTGTGAAGTTATCCAGCAGTGGTGCAGTGGCATTATCTTCAGTGGAGTATTTTATCTTTAAAATTATAAGGATTTGTTCTGCTCTCTTTTATGCAGAAATAGAATGCTAACAGATGCAAAGTTTATTTTTAAACTTGGCTAGGGGCTGAAAAAGCACATTTAGTGGAGGTGTCATTTGGTGCTCTGAATATATTTCAGGCTTTAATAGTAAAATATTTAAAAAAAAATTGCAGAGCTGATGATTTCTGTGGTGGAGGTGACACCGAGGGTGGACACAGAGAGTTCCCTTCCAGGGCTGCCCTTCCTGCCTGGATGTTGCTGGAGAAGCAGGTTATTATGAATTATTATTATTATTATTAATAATTAATAGGAGAGGTGTGAATGCAGCCATCCCTTCCAGGAGGTGCAGCCTCAGGATGGTGCTCCCAGACTTTGGGCAGGAAAGCAGCACTTTGGGGGTTATTTTTTTGCTGGATTTTCCCTGGATTTTTGCTGCCAGGGTAGGGCTCTGCTCCCCTTTGCAATGTGCTGGGTATGAACATGGCACGTTCCCGTTTTCCTGGAGAAACCTCCATGAGCTCATTGCTTTTTAAAACACCTTTTCCTCCTTTTGAGCCTCGATCTCCCTTTCAGGAGAACTCTCTGCTGTCCTGGGGGAGGCTGAGCTGCTGTCCCCAGCTCTGCTCCAGGGAATCCTCCCCAAAACCCCGGGACCCCGGGGAGGTTTCTGCCCTGGGGGAGTCGCTTTTCCACCAGGAACACGGAATTTGGGGATTTTGGGCGCTGCAGCAGCGGCTCCTGCTCGTCCCTGTTGGGTTCTGGGTGACCCAGGGGAGCTGGGAAGGGCCATTGGTGTCCTCAGCTCGTGCCCAGCTCAGCTCCCTCCTCCAGCAGGAGATGGGGATTCCTTTCAATTTCATTCCATTTCATTTCACCTTGGTTTTAAATTGTGTGTTGGGGCTTTGGGAAGGTCCTGAGGAGCTCAGAGCCGAGCTGGGTTTGCTCTGCTCCTGAGCAGGGATTGGGGTGTGAAAGGTGAAGAATTCCTGCCACTGACCCTCCTTCCTCCCTGCGAGCTCCAGGCTGGCACTGCCCTCCCTGCCAGAGGAGAATTCCCGTCCTGCCTGAGCTGGGGGAGGCAGGGCCGTGTCCATCCCTCTGCACCTGCCTGCAGGGAGCAGGAAATCCCCATCCCAGGTTTTGGGGTAAATCCCCATCCCATGTTTTGGGATAAATCCCCATCCCAGGTTTTGGGGTAAATCCCCATCCCAGGTTTTGGGGTAAATCCCCATCCCGTGTTTTGGGATAAATCCCCATCCCAGGTTTTGGGGTAAATCCTCATCCCAGGTTTTTGGGTAAATCCCCATCCCAGGTTTTGGGATAAATCCCCATCCCAGGTTTTGGGATAAATCCCCATCCCAGGTTTTGGGATCAATCCCCATCCCAGCTTCTGGGGTAAAACCCATCCCAGGTTTTGGGGTAGATCTCATCCCAGGTTTTGGGATAAATCCCCATCCCAGGTTTTGGGATAAATCCCCATCCCAGGTTTTGGGATAAATCCCCATCCCAGGTTCTTGGGTAAATCCCCATCCCAGGTTTTGGGTAAATCCCCATCCCAGGTTTTGGGATAAAACCCCATCCCAGGTTTTAAAGTAGATCCCCATCCCAGGTTTTTGGGTAAATCCCTGTTTCAGGTTTTGGGATAAATCCCCATCCCAGGTTTTGGGGCAAATCCCCATCCCAGGTTTTGGGGTAGATCTTATCCCAGGTTTTGGGATAAATCCCTATCCCCTGTTTTGGGGTAGATCTCATCCCAGGTTTTGGGTAAATCCCCATCCCAGGTTTTGGGGCAAATCCCCATCCCAGGTTTTGGGATAAATCCCCATCCCAGGTTTTGGGGCAAATCCCCATCCCAGGTTTTTGGGTAAATCCCTGTTTCAGGTTTTGGGATAAATCCCCATCCCAGGTTTTGGGATTGTCAGGGATCAATCCCCATCCCAGGTTTTGGGATAAATCCCCATCCCAGGTTTTGGGGTAAATCCCCATCCCAGGTTTTGGGGTAAATCCCCATCCCAGGTTTTGGGGTAAATCCCCATCCCAGGTTTTGGGATAAATCCCCATCCCAGGTTTTGGGGTAAATCCCCATCCCAGGTTTTGGGATAAATCCCCATCCCAGGTTTTGGGGTAAATCCCCATCCCAGGTTTTGGGGTAAATCCCCATCCCAGGTTTTGGGGTAAATCCCCATCCCAGGTTTTAGGGTAAATCCCCATCCCAGGTTTTTTCATTCTTGGAATCCTTCCCTCACGGGAACTCAGCAGGTTAGCTGTTAATTCAGCTGAAACAGCAAGGCCTGGTTTTCTAATTATTTATTTTATTATTATTTATTATTTTTTGTGTTTTCTTTCACGAGGTTTTACCTGTGTGCAGCTCCGGGACCTCGTGCCAGAGCTGGGCTCAGACCCTGGGGCTCGCCTCCAGCAGCCACGAAAGGTTTTCCCCCCAAACTGAGGATGGGAAGGGTTTCCTGAGCTGCTGTGGGGTTTTGGTGGTTTGGGTTTTTTGGTTGGTCTGCAGGGGGTTTGAGAGTGGGTGAACTTTAATTGACATTTATTATTCCTGTAATATTGTTGGTGCTGTCAAGGCTGGGGAATGTTGCATTCTGAGGGTAAATAGTGACTGGAAAAAGGACATTTTTGGTGCTGTCAAGGTTGGGAAATGTCACATTTTGAGGGTAAATAGTGACTGGAAACAGGACATTTTTGGTGCTGTCAAGGCTGGGAAATGTTGCATTTTGAGGGTAAATAGTGACTGGAAACAGGACATTTTTGGTGCTGTCAAGGCTGGGAAATATTGCATTCTGAGGGTAAATAGTGACTGGAAAAAGGACATTTTTGGTGCTGTCAAGGCTGGGAAATGTTGCATTTTGAGGGTAAATAGTGACTGGAAACAGGACATTTTTGGTGCTGTTAAGGCTGGGAAGTGTCACATTTTGAGGGTAAATAGTGACTGGAAAAAGGACATTTTTGGTGCTGTCAAGGCTGGGAAATGTTGCATTTTGAGGGTAAATAGTGACTGGAAACAGGACAGGAGAGCTGGCTGGCCCTGGTGGTGAGGGGACAGTGAGGACAAAGTAATTTCCCAGTTCCAGCAGATTTCAGGAGCCTGAGATGGGGTTGGGGCTCAGCTGGTGATGGGAGTGTTTGGGATCATCCAGCCTGACTGGCTGTGACAAGATAAAGAGAGATTAAGGAGGGAGGGAATTGTGCTTTGCTGTCCTTATCAATCCCTCATTTCCAGGCTTTAACACTCCGAGGATTGAAGCTCATCCTCAAGGAGAAAAATGGTGGGATCAGTTTGGACTAAGCCCATCTTTGTCTCCTCTAAGAGCTCCTGAGTGGGATTTCAAATAGAAAATGAGCAAAACAAGGATTTTATCAAACCCCTGGGGTTTATTCTTAATTTTTTTAAAATTTTATTTCTTAAATCCAGGCTGTGGCAGGCCTGGTGTGTGGTTCTGGGAATCAGAGCCGAGGGGGATTCTGGCATTCCTCAGGATCCTGGCTGTGCCCAAATCCTGCAGTTTCTCTGGTTTAGAGCAGAATTTGCTGTCTCCAGCCAGTGCTGGCTGAGGTTTTCCCATCTGTGCCTCTCCAGGTGGCTCAGGTGTGTGCTGCTCCCCACCCACCCAACAGGAATTTTTATTTATTCCTTGGGAAAACACTCCATGGTCCACATGAGCTGCTGGAGCTCCACAGATCACAGCACAGCTTCACTGGAGGAGGTCACAGAAACTGCAGGGACTCCAAATGAGCTTTAATCGTTGTGGAATAATGGAAATTATTTGTTATAAGTGACAGCGACCCCAGCAAAGCAGGGGAGCTGCAGGGAGTGAGTGCAAGAGATGCAGAATTTCCTGCCTTGGGATGATCCCCAGGCCTCTGCCCCAGCCCCAGGGGCTGCAGGATGGGTGAGATTGTGATTAAAGCCCGGTGTTAATTGCGGATCCCAAACAGGGGAGAGGCAGAGAGGAGCACTCAGCTGTCAGCTCCCAGCCCCTGGCATATGGTTCCATTAAGATAAAGGAACAAAAGGCAATTTACAGTAACAGATGGGCTTGAACTCTTTCTGGAGCTGCTGAATACTTTTTAATTTTTAATTTACAATGACTCTTTCATACAGCATTGAAGCAACTCCTCTGTCGTGTTCTTTTAGCATCCACTGCTGGGGAAGGAGCGTGTGAGGAGCTCCGTGAGGGATGGAGCAGGCAGAGCTGGGCAAGGCTGGAATTCTGGAGCTGCAAAACACCGGGAGTGAGGCTGGGAGTGCAAATCCTGCTGGGAAAGCTCCAAGCCCACCTCTCACAGCACGGATGGTGCAGGAATTAGCCCAGGTCTGGCCCTGGTTTTGTCACCAAGCCCCAGAGCTTTTGCTCCACGAGCAGATTTGGGGATTCCAGAGTGGAAATCTCCCACAGCTGATGCCGTGTCCCAGAGCCAGACAGATCCCCAGGGAGGGGCTGGAGCAGGGCTTTAATCCCCATCTGGTGCCTGGGATTGCCATCCCTGCAGGCTCAGTCCTGCCTGGGACAGGGACTGTGCCAGGAAAACAAAACTGGAGCTGGATCTCCTTCCCTCCTGCGAGGGGCTCCAGGATGCCCAAAGCTGCTTTTCCCTTCTTTAAATTCCAAATAAACCTGGTCAGGGCTGGGAGAAGCAGAACATGGATGTGGGCTTGGAAAAGGCCAGGAAGGCTGGCAGGGAAGCTCTGCAGGTGTGGATGCCTGGGAATGATTCCCATGGAATTCCTGGGGCTCTGCAGGTGCTTCTGCTCAGGTTGGGGTGTTTGGCCCTTTCCTGCCTTTCTGGCGGAATTCTGGAACATTCAGGAATGTTTTTGAGTCATGTTTCTGTGGGCTGGGGATTGCTGAGCTCAGGGGAAACGCTGGGACACCAAACCCATCCCACTCCTGAGGGTCCCTGTGGGGCTCAGGGCTCCCTCTGGATATTCCCTCACCTGGCAGGGGGATCCCGCTGTCCTGAAAACACAGGAGCCCTTCCCAACCCCAAACTCGGGTCCTAAATGTGAGGATGAGGATGGGGCAGCAGGGACAGGAATGTGCCACAGCAAGGGCTCTGAGATGTGAATTAAACAGAATTTATTTGAGCCCTGGAAATGGGAGCTGCTTATCTGTCTGGGACAGGGTTAGTGAGGATCCGGGATAATCGGGAACAGGAGGGAGCAGGGAAGGGAGAAGCCTCACACAGGGAGGGGATGGTGGAAAAAAACCCAGCTCTGAGCTCAGGAAGGAAAAACCTCCAGGCTGTGGGGGTGCCTTTTAAAAACATCTGTTTAAAAACATAGGACAGACAAAATTAAGGGGATAAAAACCATTTTTTTTTATTTTATTTTTATTTATTGAGGGGCCTTCAGGGATATTTAGGGCAGACCCCAAAATGGACAGCAGGTCACGGGTTTCCCACTTTTATAGGTTGGGTCCATTGGCACATTGGGGTTCATCTCCCAATTCCAGCTGCAGGGAATGAAGGGATTTCCCCCAAGTTTGCTGCCCCCAGCTCCCTTTTGTTTGTATCTCTGGGGCCTGAGGCAGTGAGGTGTCCTTGGCTGCCAGGCCTGGAGAGGAATTGCTGTGTCTGCCCAAAGTGGGGAGGCAGCAGCTGCTGCTGGGTGTGGAGTTTGGAGTTCCACACTGTCAGGAAAATTAATCCACAAACACCAGAGGTTTATGTCCAAAAAGGAGACAGAGGAGATCTTTTACTTTATTCCAATAAAGGGAGAGGCCATGGGCCATTCTCCTGGGGTCTCTCAAATTTTTGGAGGGCGCAGCCTCCTTTTATCCTAATTCCCGGCCGCTTGTCCCTTCTCTCTTTCCCCATGGGCTGAGGTACTTGAGAGGTACAGAATTCCCAGAACACCTGATAGCTGGGGTACCTTCCCCCCTCCCAATGCATAATCCCTTCTTAATTCTCAACTTTTGTGGAATTCATGGTGGTCTTTCAGTGCCTCTTTGATCGTTTAGTGGAATCCATCCCATTGTTTCTGTTGTCTTCACTGAGAGCTGCATCTTATCAGCAGCCCCACAGCTTGTTTATAAAGACAAACCTGTCATTCCTCTCAACACTAAAGAGCTGCAGGGTCACAAATACCTGGGGAATGGAAAAGCTGGAACCCTGAGGCACTGGGGAGCTGGAATCAGCAGATGGAGGGACAGGGAAGAGGGAAGGGCTCCTGTGGCAGGGGAGAAAGGCGTTGTGAGAGTTCCTGCAGCTCTAGAGGGACATTCATTCCTGGGAAATCGCCCCAGAGCTGCTGAGTGAGGAGTGGGGAATGTTTCCAGGTACCCCAGGAGCTGGCTGGGATAAATTTGATGTTCTTTGGATTCCCACCTGATGTTCTTTGGCTCCCTGACCCTCAGCACAGCCCCTGGGCGGTGTCAGCACAGAAACTGCCCCGGATTCCAGGGACAGCCAGGGATAAATGAGGATTGTTCTGTTTGGTTCTGTCACCACCCCTTCTGCCATTGCTGCGGAGCTGTGGGAGCCCTTTCCCCACCAGAGGATGAGAGATAAATCCTCCCACTGCAGAGCTGGAGCAATCCATAAATGTTCAAATTGAGCAGGTACCAAACTGCCCCTGCAGTGTCCCCATCCCCTCAGGAGCTGGGACCAGCCTTGGCTGCTTCCAAACACCCCCAGAATCCAGGAATGGGCTTTTCTCTGGGATAGGAACTGCAGCTGCCTTTGGAAAACCAAAAAAAACCCCAAAAAAACCCAAACCCAATTCAGGAATTGTGTGGATAGTTCAGGAAATAATGGAAAGTTTCCCAACTGCTGTTGAGTTCATTGTGTGTTAGTTGGGCCCAGGAGAACAGCCACCACCTCCTGCAGTTGATTATGCAAATGTGGATAAATATGTGAATACCTATTCCAACTTTTTATCCTCTGCAATCTAATGTCTCCCCTGACACAATACTCTCAAATTATCTTCAGTGAGTAATGACTTGCATTTAGCATTTTACACCAAACTGTCATATAGATCATTTTCTGTAATACTTTACATAAATTAGGAATCCTCCCCCATGGAATGTGTGTGGCTGCCGGAGAGGTTTTTACAAGATTAAAAGTGCAAACAACACAATTCCGGTGTAATTTGGAAATCCATGAACGGAGTGAAGTGGGAAACGTGGAGGTGACAGCAAATTACGCTGCCATCAGTCAAAACCCTGCAGGAGCCCTTTGGCTTTCCCAAAATTGGGATTATTGCCTTTGGTGGGGCGGGCTGGTGGCTCGGGGTCATTATCCCGGGAATTGTTATCCCTGGAATTGTCATTCCGTGGCCCCCTGGCTCTCTCTGGGAGCTCCTGTGTTCACCTGAGGCAGGTTTGGGGTCTGTGGGGTGGAGGGGATGATGCTGAAGGAGGGAGCAGGGGCTGGGCTGGGCAGACTGGAGGTGCCACCCTGTGTTTGCTGGGAACGGGACCCCAGCAGCCGGTATTTTCCCCCAAACCAGCTAAATGTGGCTGAATCATCTGTTCCTTTGAGAGGCAGTGGGATTTTTGTTTCCTGTAATTATCATTTTAGCAACTTTCGGTGCCAGGCTAAACTTCACTGCTCATTTTCCCTGCCGGGATTCGCCTTGGGACGAGCTGGACCTGCAGGGTTTGGGGCCATCCCAGCCCCAGCAGCAGCTCCAGCAGCCCCAGAGCCGGATTGTTCCATGTGAAAAACGAGGTTCACATCATTTTTATAGAATTTAAAAGTTTAATTAAAAAACAATTAGGAGAAAAAAATAAAATAAAGTATACAGATAGGGCCAGGTGTCTCTGCATTCACCTCACTGACAAAGGATTGTCCCTTAAAAACAGAACCCTGCTACATATCCATAAATTCTCACACATATTCAGACATTCTGCTTAGGATCTTTGGGGTTCTTCTGTTTAGTTTTCTCTTGCCCCCTTCCCAATAGATCAATCTTCTTGGTGCCATTGAGATTTACATTCTCTGATACCAGAAATGCAATAAATTCCTCCCCCAGAGTTCTGGTCACTGCTGTCCTCATCTGGGTAAGATAATTTACAAATGCAGGAGTTCTCCAGCTATTTTTTTTTTTCTTCTCAGTCTTTGGGTTATACAAACAAGAGCAGTTTTTATTTTAATACTATGTCATAGCCTAACATATATGTATTATACCACTATTTCTAAGTTTCATCAATAACAGAAATAAAGGAAACTCTATTAATACAACAAAATTTCTCATTCTTATACACATAACATTCATTTTAATATTTGCAAAAAGCCAACAATATAAAATGTATCTATAACATTCCAGGATTGTTCCATTCCAGGTGCCTCAGGGATCATCAGGAGGCAGAGGAAAGCACATTTATGTGCCTCAGTTTGGCACTGATGAATATTAAAGGCAGCAATTCCTGTCCCTGTCCCTTACCCACTGTCCTGGCAGGAGCGGCTTTATTGCCACCAGCACAGGTGACATTTCACAGGGACAATGCTGGGGCCATAAAAGAGGAGTTTTAGGAAACAAACAGGGCCAGGCCATCCAAATTCTCCCCAGGGCAGCTGTGTTTTGCTTTCCCTGTTTATGCTGCTACAGAGGCAGAGATAAAATGTTGATATTGCTTTTAAGAAGAGATAAAAAGTGCTGAGAGTGTGACTGCAGCCCAGGGAACGGCAGCAGCTTTAGGTGGTGCAGCTCCAGGGCCGGGGATCTTGTCCTGCAGCGCAGACAAGGTGAATTTATCCTGGGATTGATTCCTCCCCTGGAACAATATCCGCTGTTCCCCCAGCTCAGGTGGGATTTTATAAACCACACTCCTGGCCCTGCAGCAGCTCCCAGCGGGAGGGCAGAGCAGAGGGCAGAGAAATCCCTGCCCAGCGGCTGCAGCTCCAACAAATTGGTGTTTTGGGGCAGGAATGGCCTGGCAGGCCAAGTGCAGGGGACACGGGGCCACTTGTGATTTTTGATCTCCCCCAGCTCCCCTCCTGCCTCAGCCTCTGCAGCACAAAGTTCCTGCTCAGGGGCTGGGGGCAAGGTTATCCAGACACAGCCAGGAGCCACCATCAGGCTCATTTTATGGTTTTTTTCTTCAAAAAGCACTTTTCTCACTCCCCAGACGATGCCACTGCCGGTCAGAGAGCCGTGCTCAGGTGAAAATTCCCGTTCTTGAGCCAAAGAAAGAGCAGACAAGAGTAAAACCGTATCTATTCCAAACAAAACTGATTTAAAATCCAGAGTTTCAAATTGAAATGGGATAAAAATGAGAAAGAGGAGCTTTGTTACTCTGTCACTCTTTGACATCACAGCCACTCACAAAAGGAGCGGTCCATTGTTACCTTAAAAACCAGACTTGATCCAGTTTGCATTTGAGGACTTTTATTGTAATTATGTGAAATTTCTCTGCCTTGCTCTCAGAAGCTCCAGCCAGAGACCAGCAGGACCTCATTAAAGATTGCTGAACAGTTTTTTTCCCCTCATTTTGCTACTTCCCTGCTGCTCCTTTTATCCCTTTCCCCCCGGTGCTTGTCAGGAGTTGTGTTGTGCATGGCTGAGCGTGGCAGGGCAGCACGTGGCCAAGGGAAAATTCTCCTTGAGGCCTCCACAACCTTGAATTTATGGCTGGGCTCTGCCAGCGAGCCCAGAGCCGGGCAGGGGTGGCTTTCCAAAGGCTTTGCTGCATCCTGGCTACGCAATTCCAGACTGGGAATTCTCCATCTCTGCTCGGAGTGGGACGGGAGCTCTGCCCCGGGCTGGGGGATATCCATCAGCCACAGAAATCCCATGGATTAGGGATAATTTTGCTGCTGTTCCCTCTTTTGGTCTGTTCCTCCTGCTGTGTTGATGGTTAAATTCCCCCAGAACCACCCAAGGAATTGCCACCTCCACCCTGGAATTCCAAATGGAGTTTTCCCAGGGAAACCGCTGCTGCCCACCGTGGTTGTGTGGAATTCCAGGGAAAAGCAGGATTCCACTCCTGCTCCTCACCCCTGCAAAGCTCCTCGCTGCCAGCTCCAGGCTCTGGGATTCACATTCCAGCACTGGGAATATTGGATGTACCTGATGAGGAACTGCTGCTTGGTTGGGCTTTTTGGGCTTTTGCTTGGGATTTTTTCAAAGCTGCTTCCAGGTTCTCCTGAACAGAGAGCACTTGGAAAATCCAACCTCTGAGCATCCTTTTTTCCCCCTCTTCTGCTTCATTTTATGGCCAGATTTTATGCCACCATAAGGAAACCTTATTAAATATTCTCCATCCAGTGAGCATTAGTTAAAAACCAGATCAAGGAGGAGGTGGCCAGAATGGAAAATCCTCTCAGCCCTGTAAGATCCCCTGCAGCAGAGCCCCTTCTCCTGCCCGAACTGCTTAATTCAGACACAGGGATTTCGTGGGGATATTTTTTTCCCTCGATATTATTCTTAATTAGCCCTCAAAAAACGAGACAGAATGTGCCTTTTGGGGCTCAGCTCAGGCTAATTAACGGTGTCTTCCACCGGATTTTGGGCTATTATTGCACTGCTGCTTCTCCCCGTAGGACACACATCCCCTGTTTGTGTAGTTAAGACTCCATAAAACCATAAAAAGGGCTGAATTTTGAACTCCAGAGTTTTCATAGCCCTTTTAAGGCTGGAAGAGGAGCAGCAGGGAGGTTTGAGCTGAGTGTCTGAGGCTGCTGCAGGGAGCTGTGCCTGGAGATCCATCCCCAGGATCATGGAGAGTTTCATCCCAACGGAATTTATTTATTTACCGAATTAAAAGCCCAGCAAGTACAGCCTGGGTGGTATTTCAGCACTTTTTATTGACTCCTGCTCCTCTGCACTAAAGCCCTGCCTGATGGAGGATGATGGATGGGCCGAGGGCTGGGCTTTGGCAAAGGTGAAATCCATCAGTGCTGATTTATTTATTTATGATTTCTTCTCCTGGCAGAGACAAAGCAGCTCCTGCTGGGGCTGGGGATGCCCAGGGGGACCCTGAGGCCTGGCAGGGTCTGGCTTGGGGTGGGAACAAGGACAGGGCTCAGGTTTAACACCCAGCCCAGTGCTAGAGCTGATTCTGGACGTCCCTAAATCCCAAGATCTGTGTGTTTGGCTCCTGACTTAAATAAGACACAAAACTTCCCACCAGAGTGGGGCTGGCTGTGATTCCTGTGATTTCTGGTTTGTACTCAAATACCAGAGTTCCTAAATGCTGGCTGGGAGAGCCCAGAGTGGGACACTGCTGGGATCTGGGGTGATCTGATCTCATGGTTGATGAGATCCTGGCGGCCAGTGGTGCCTCCTGCACCCGTGGCTTCTGCTTCCCGCAGGAGATGATGGAGTTTTGTGACGAGGAAAATGACTCAAAAATGTCACAGCACTGCCCTGATGAGGCCTGGTGATGTTAATCACATCACTGTTTTCTAACCTCACGTGTTTAAGTTCAGCCCAAGGGAACACCACTCATTTTAGCACGTGTGCAAGAGCAAAGACAACCTCACAATCTCATTTTTACATGAAATGTATCTCTTTTGTACCTGCTGATTTCTCAAGATCCAGGATGAAAGATGTCTGGATGGAGTTTAAATGTTTTTATATCTCCTTTAAAATCTATAAACCACATGTTAAGCACACGTGAGATCTGTCACTGCCCTGTTCCTTGATGCTTTCAGATCTTTTCAGTGAGTCTTTTTTTATGGAAATGCCGATTTTTATCTCCATGTTGTTTATCTCCTCCTCGTTTCCAAATCAACCCTTGCCGTGATTTTGGCTATTTCCTGCAGCTCATGATTTCATAAATTCCTGTTCAGGCACTGCTGTTCCCTGCAAGACGAGATCAGAGCTGTCAGACTTGACAAATAAATCTCCAAGTCTTGGAACAAAAGGGCTCCGAGTCCCCGAGCAGGCTGTGAGCACGGGGTTAATAACGCTGCGAGAGGATGACTCAGGCAGCAGGGAAGTAACAAGTGATTTTATCATGCTGCAGATATGAAAAGGATATTGTTCACAGGGCACTGGAGCAGGGCTCTTGAATAATTCCAAGTTCTTCCCAGAGCTTTTCCTGGCAGATGAGCAGAGCGTGGGGGCAGAGCCCGGCTGGGGCTGTTGGCTGCACCCGTGGGGTTCTGCAGGATCTGAGCGGGGCTGGCACATCCCAGGAGGGGAATCCTTCCCTCCCGAGGCTGGAAGGTGCTCGAGGAACAGGTGGAGGTGGAGGGGAGACGGTTTCCATCCAGGAGAAGTTCTGGGACAGAGTAAATGAGGGATGGATGGATGATGGATGGATGATGGATGATGGATGGATGGATGGATGGATGGATGGATGGATGGATGATGGATGATGGATGGATGGATGGATGGATGGATGGATGGATGGATGATGGATGGATGATGGATGGATGGATGGATGGATGGATGGATGATGGATGGATGATGGATGATGGATGGATGATGGATGATGGATGGATGATGGATGGATGATGGATGGATGGATGGATGGATGGATGATGGATGGATGATGGATGGATGGATGGATGGATGGATGATGGATGGATGATGGATGGATGGATGATGGATGATGGATGGATGATGGATGGATGATGGATGATGGATGGATGGATGATGGATGGATGGATGGATGATGGATGGATGATGGATGATGGATGGATGGATGGATGGATGGATGATGGATGGATGGATGATGGATGGATGGATGGATGGATGGATGATGGATGGATGATGGATGATGGATGGATGAATGATGGATGATGGATGGATGATGTATGGATGGATGGATGATGGATGGATGATGGATGATGGATGATGGATGGATGGATGATGGATGGATGGATGGATGGATGGATGATGGATGGATGATGGATGATGGATGGATGATGGATGGATGGATGATGGATGGATGATGGATGATGGATGGATGATGGATGATGGATGGATGGATGGATGGATGATGGATGGATGGATGGATGGATGGATGATGGATGGATGGATGGATGGATGATGGATGGATGGATGATGGATGGATGATGGATGATGGATGGATGGATGATGGATGGATGATGGATGGATGGATGATGGATGGATGGATGGATGGATGATGGATGGATGGATGGATGGATGGATGGATGGATGGATGGATGATGGATGGATGATGGATGGATGGATGATGGATGATGGATGATGGATGGATGGATGGATGGATGGATGGATGGATGGATGGATGGATGATGGATGGATGGATGATGGATGATGGATGATGGATGGATGGATGGATGATGGATGGATGATGGATGATGGATGGATGGATGGATGGATGATGGATGGATGGATGGATGGATGGATGGATGATGGATGGATGGATGGATGATGGATGATGGATGGATGGATGGATGGATGGATGGATGGATGGATGATGGATGATGGATGGATGGATGGATGGATGGATGATGGATGGATGGATGGATGGATGATGGATGGATGGATGGATGGATGGATGGATGGATGGATGATGGATGATGGATGATGTATGGATGGATGGATGATGGATGGATGATGGATGATGGATGATGGATGGATGATGGATGGATGATGGATGATGGATGGATGATGGATGATGGATGGATGGATGGATGGATGATGGATGGATGGATGGATGGATGGATGATGGATGGATGGATGGATGGATGATGGATGGATGGATGATGGATGGATGATGGATGATGGATGGATGGATGATGGATGGATGATGGATGGATGGATGATGGATGGATGGATGGATGGATGATGGATGGATGGATGGATGGATGGATGGATGGATGGATGATGGATGGATGATGGATGGATGATGGATGGATGGATGGATGGATGGATGGATGGATGGATGGATGATGGATGGATGGATGATGGATGATGGATGATGGATGGATGGATGGATGATGGATGGATGATGGATGATGGATGGATGGATGGATGGATGATGGATGGATGGATGGATGGATGGATGATGGATGGATGGATGGATGATGGATGATGGATGGATGGATGGATGGATGGATGGATGGATGGATGATGGATGGATGGATGGATGGATGGATGATGGATGGATGGATGGATGGATGGATGATGGATGGATGGATGGATGGATGGATGGATGGATGGATGGATGATGGATGATGGATGATGGATGGATGGATGGATGATGGATGATGGATGATGGATGGATGATGGATGATGGATGGATGGATGATGGATGGATGGATGGATGATGGATGATGGATGGATGGATGGATGATGGATGATGGATGGATGGATGGATGGATGGATGGATGGATGGATGGATGATGGATGATGGATGGATGATGGATGGATGGATGATGGATGGATGGATGGATGGATGGATGATGGATGGATGATGGATGGATGATGGATGGATGGATGGATGGATGATGGATGATGGATGGATGATGGATGGATGGATGGATGGATGATGGATGGATGGATGGATGGATGGATGGATGGATGGATGGATGGATGATGGATGGATGGATGATGGATGGATGATGGATGGATGATGGATGGATGGATGATGGATGGATGGATGGATGGATGGATGGATGGATGGATGGAAGCTGTTTGTTGGGATGAGTTCTTGGTGTTGGCTCCTGAAACAATCAGGGAGTGTCTGTGAGGATGATTCCTGCTCAGCAGCTCTTTGGGATGGCTGGGAGCAGTTTGTTGGGCTGAGTTTTTGGTGTCAGCTCCTGGGACACTCAGGGAATGTCTGTGAGGATGATTCCTGCTCAGAAGCTGGTTGGGATGGATGGGAGCAGTTTGTTGGGATGGCTGGGAGCAGTTTGTTGGGATGAGTTCTCAGTGTTGGCTCCTGGGACACTCAGGACGTGTCTGTGAGGATGATTCCTGCTCAGCAGCTCTTTGGGATGGATGGGAGCAGCTCTTTGGGATGGATGGGAGCAGTTTGTTGGGATGGCTGGAGCAGTTTGTTGGGATGGCTGGGAGCAGTTTGTTGGGATGGATGGGTGCAGTTTGTTGGGATGGCTGGGAGCAGTTTGTTGGGATGGCTGGGAGCAGTTTGTTGGGATGGATGGGTGCAGTTTGTTGGGATGGATGGGAGCAGCTCTTTGGGATGGCTGGAGCAGTTTGTTGGGATGGCTGGGAGCAGTTTGTTGGGATGGATGGGTGCAGTTTGTTGGGATGGCTGGGAGCAGTTTGTTGGGATGGCTGGGAGCAGTTTGTTGGGATGGCTGGGAGCAGTTTGTTGGGATGGATGGGTGCAGTTTGTTGGGATGGCTGGGAGCAGTTTGTTGGGATGGCTGGAGCAGTTTGTTGGGATGGCTGGGAGCAGTTTGTTGGGATGGCTGGGAGCAGTTTGTTGGGATGGATGGGTGCAGTTTGTTGGGATGAGTTTTTGGTGTCAGCTCCTGGGATACTCAGGATATGTCTGTGAGGATGATTCCTGCTCAGAATCCTGTCCCTGTCCAAGGCACAGCCCAGCAGCGTCCCCAAGGCTCTTTAGGATCAGTTTAGAAGTGAGATGAAATCCTCTCCACTTTGTTCTGTCTCTCAACAAAGCCCAGGGATGCCTTTGTGTCTGACAGGCCGTCTGAGCTGCTGAGGGAGGGCTTTGTACATCATTAATAACAAATTGTCACCGGTGTCCTTCCTCTCTGTTCTCTGCTCCCAACACGAGCCACGGGACCGTGTGAGGCTCGGGCAGAGCTGCTCCCACCAGAGACAAAATGCTGAGGGCTCCAGCCCCGGAGCAGATTTACGCCCCTTTGCTGGAGGTGTCTCCCTTAACTCGTGCATGTCCCAGGGACTGTGCACTGCTGTGCCTCGCTCCGCTCCCCGCCGTGCTGATCAGGGGATCCAGCTGGGAAGCAGCAGGAATTGGAAGTTTTCCAGCATGGACACATTGCAGGGAGCCTGTTCTGTCAGAGCAGCTCCCCGTGCTGCTGCTCCTGTGGGGGAGGCACAGGGAGGCCGGAGGTTCCAGCTCTCCCTCGTGTGTCCCAGTCCTGCCCTGAACAGAGATGGATGTTCTGCCGGGGGTGGCGGCGGCCGGGGGGCTCAGGAACCCCAGAGAACAATTCCCAAATTAACCAGAGTGGGAAAGGAGTTGAGCACAAGCTGCAAGTCAAGCACGTGCTTCAGTCCCATTGACTTTTTAACAGCAGGCTGAGAGCTGCTCGCAGCTAAATCAGAGCTAAAGCAGAGCTGAATCGGAGCTAAATCAGAGCTAAATCAGAGCTAAATCAGCGCTAAATCAGAGCTAGATCAGAGCTAGATCAGAGCTAAATCAGAGCTAGATCAGAGCTAGATCAGAGCTAAATCAGAGCTAGATCAGAGCTAGATCAGAGCTAAATCGGAGCTGAATCAGAGCTGAATCAGAGCTGAATCGGAGCTAAATCAGAGCTGAAATGGAGCTGAATCAGAGCTGAAATGGAGCTAAATCAGAGCTGAAATGGAGCTGAATCAGAGCTGAAATGGAGCTGAATCAGAGCTGAAATGGAGCTAAATCAGAGCTGAAATGGAGCTAAATCAGAGCAGAATCAGAGCTAAATCGGAGCTGAATCAGAGCTAGATTGGAGCTGAATCAGAGCTGAATCGGAGCTGAATCGGAGTTAAATTAGAGCAAGATTGGAGCTAAATCTGAGCCAGATTTGAGCTAAATCGGAGCTGAATCAGAGATGAATCGGAGCTAAATCAGAGTTAGATTGGAGGAAATCAGAGCCAGATAGGAGCTAAATTTGAACTGGTTCAGAGCTAAATCAGAAACAGATCAGAGCTGAATCAGAGCTAGATTTGAGCTGAATCAGAGCAGAATCAGAGCTAAATCAGAGCTAGGTTTGAGCTGAAGGGGAGCTGAAGGGGAGCTGAAGGGCTGCTGGCACCAGCTCGGGTTATCTGTAGCTCTCAGCCAGCGCCAGGAAGGGAAGGCTCCAGCCAGGCTTGGGCTGCTGCTGCAGGAGCCGAGCCAGCCTCACCTGCAGGAGCTCCCCAGAGGAGCAGCAGCAAACTGAGAACTGGGACAGCATCCAAAAACCAGGGGTGGGCTGGGAGTGCAGCAGGGTGTAAACATTCCCGTGGGGAACGATGGAACCGCGGAAAAACCGCTGGATCAACAGCCTGCTCTCCATCCTGAGCGCCGGGCTGCAGCGGGAGCGGCTCCCAGAGGAGCTGGATCCTCACCCACCACCCAGGCTGAGGTTTATTACCCCTGATAAACCCCACGTGTCCCAACACTGAGGAACTCAGCTGGAATATCAGGTTCGGGGAGCTGGAAGGAGATGGATTTTAATGTCATACTCCATAATTTTTGACATGCTGGGGGGAAAGAATGGGAGTGTTGTGGGATGTTATTGCTGCTTTTTGGTCTGGTGAGTTGTGAGAGCGCAGAGGGGGCCGCTCGCCCTCTTCCCCTGCCCTGGTAGGGACAAAAAAAAGCAGATTTTCATCAGGTTTCCAGCTCTGGGTGATATAACCCGCCCCAGCATTCAGTCCCAAGGTCTGTATTCTGTATTTCTGAGCCATTCTGCATCCAGCCCCCGGGCTGCATTACAGGGAGCGATGCTGCCTCTCCAGCCATCAGCCTCCACTTCCAAATTGGAATATTCCCGCTCCTAATGGCACGAAAACCCCTGCAAATGGGTGCTTGTTCAACATAAAAATTACCAGCAATTTGAGGATAAGTCATGGAGGATGTAATGACTTGTATTACAAGGTTCAGGAAAATTGAAGTGTGAATTGGGATCTGAAGGGGCGGCTTTGTTCTCACCAGGAGCTCAGTCCTGAGCCGGACCTGAGGAAAATCACTGCCCTCCCTTCCCCAGAGCCTTTTATCTGCTGGAAAAGCTGTTTGGGCCGTGGTGTTCCCTTTCCCACGCAGAAAAGAAATTGGGGTTGTTAACTGAGCAATAGCAGGGGAAATTCTGATTTCATGGAAGCAAAGAAAAAAAAAAAGTAAAAATATTCCTTTAGAAATCAACCCAAATTCTCACCTTTAAAGTTTCCTCCAGTCTTAGGGGATAAAGGAGGTTCTCAGGATGCTGGGCTGGCCCTTCCTGAAATGCTGAAGCAAAAGGGGTTGGTGTTCCCTGACCCCACTGACAGGAATTTTTCCCGTCAGCAAATGCTGGAGATCCCAAAGCTGGTGTCACCTGCAGGTCCCTTCATGGAGATCTGGAAAATTCTGTAGAATTTTAAAAAATTCATCGTAAAAGCCTTGTAGAGATTCTGTAAAAGATCAGAAGCAGCAATATTGAGTAAAACTGCTCAAAACCAAAGTGAGAATGGGGAAGGGGGAGCTGGGACACCGGGGAGGGCTTGGCTTTGAGGGGAGCTGGGGAAGGGAACTGGAGCTCTCCAAGGTGGGCCCGAGGATTTCAGCACAGGGAATGCGGCTGGGAAATGAGGATCCTTTGGAATCCGTGTTTGCACCAGCTGGAAATCCGCCGGGTCTTTACCATGACAAAAGCAGCCCCAGCCTAAAATGCCCTTCTGTGTGAGAAGCAGCATGGAGCAGGATATGGAAAAGATTTCTCACAAAGTAGCTTGTGATTCAGATGGAAAATGTCAGGTTTTGAAAATTATTAATCTTTGTGCTGCACAAAGCCGTCAGCTGTAGGGGCGTTGGGTGTGGGAGGTTCCTGCGGGAGAGCGTTTCCAAATGGGGTTTTTTGGGGGCTGTTTTCCTCTTTCCCTTTGTTTTTTTGGGGGTATTCTTTTGTTCCTTCCCCCACGGGGGGCTGAGTAAACAGGCAGCTGAAGCTGCTGCTGGGGACAGCAAGGGAGGGGAGGGGGTGACAGCAGAGTCAGGGGAGCGGCAGCACCCCAAGCGTGATTCACCGCCAGGGAAACGGAGCGCGGGGAGAGCGGGAATGGCTTGGGGAATGGGGGAACGACTCCTGGGAATGGTCTGGGCAGGTTTCTCCCAGAAATGGGGCTGGGCCATGGATGAGCCAGGATGGATCTGGTGGCTCCGTCCTGCTCGCCCTGCAGGGCTCAGGGGCTCAACAAAATCCACCGTTCCCATCAATTTCAGAGCGCCTTCCAAAAAACCCACTGTGCGTGGAGACCGGGGTCATCTGATGAAGCAAATGTGGCAAATCAGAGGGGGAAGGTTCCAGAAAGGGCCCTGGGGAAGCCCTGGGTGTCCCGGGGATCTGCAGAGAGCTTTTCCCTCCCTTCCACACCAGGGACAGCTCCTGGGGCTGCTGGGGCTGGCTTTGCTCTCCCATTCCATGGGGATATCTCTGCTCCTGGTGCTTTATCCAAAGTTACCTGATGGGAAAGGGAAGAGTGAAAGAAGAACTGCAAAACGTGCCCTTATCTAAACAATTAACACCGAAATCCGATCGTGTCCTAGTGCAGAAAACAGCTGCTGGGAGCTACAAACATCAATGAATCCAAAGCCTCACACGTCTGTAAAGACATTGTTTAACAATAGGCTTCACTATTTAATTTTAATTGCATGGAGGTTGTGTTTCAGGATTAATTTGTAGCTGAAGAAGCACAAAATGAGCAGCAGAACAGGCTGGGTGTGGAACCCAAAACTGCTCCGGTGCCCAGCTGCCCTCCTTGGTTTGCTGTGTTCAGCTACAGCAAACACAACGTTAAAATATTCTTTAAACCTCACTTGTTGCTTTGATGGAATTTACAGAGAGATCTAAAAAATCTGTGGCTCAGTCTCCCTGCATGTGTAGAAAACATCAATTAATTGGATCTTTCCTGTTGTAAGGGACACTGAACACCCCATAAACTGGACAGAAATCCCAAATTTGTTTTGTAAGAAAAAACATTTTACATTTTACAGCCCAAACCTTATTGTTTAGTTGCAGATAAAGGTTGTTTCCCCAATCACAATGAAATAAAAATTCAGAATATGAAGATTCATCATTAAATTCAATTTGTGCAAAGTGCAACAAGAACTGGAAATTCCTGCAAGTACAGGATTTTACAGGAATTGGGAAATCTGGGTTCCAAATCGTCTCCTCTAAACTCCTATTTAAATTGGGCACTGAATGTTGGAATTATGTCTATTAATACTTAATGGGCCCAATTTTCTCAGCAATTCAGAGTCACCTGAAGCAGCAGAAGGAGCTGCAGCTTTCCTCAGCCCAGATTTAATGAGCTCATCAGGGATGTAAGGCTCAGTTGTTGAGAGTTGCACTGTGATGTCTTACTCGGCCACTGAGTGTCCCTAAATTGTAATTTCATCGTTTATTATTGCTGTGCTCTCGAGCTGGCGGCACTGGAAGGAGGCCCCGTTTTTGGAGCCTGGTTTCTCACTCAGCCTGGCTGAAGTGAAGCTGAATTTCTCTCTGAGCTTGTGTTGTGGGGTGCTTTTTTCCCAAATGAGCATTTCCGTATCGTTGTCTCAGTAATTAAGATTAACTGAACCCAGGTCTCATCAGGGACACAACTCTGGGAACACGGCAAGAATCCACCTTAGCAGCAGGACATGAAATTTGGAGTAGGAGAGGAGTTAATCTGGGGAGTCCCCTCCTTGCCTCGCTCATCCCTCTCTCCTGGAAGTTTGGCAGCACCAGGAGGGGTTCATGGTTTGAATTCAGCCTGGGAGGAGGCTCAGGGTGAACTCTGTGCCCTGCAGAGTCTCTGCTGGGCAATAAACGGGAATTCTGATGTTCTGGAGAGAAATGTTCTGCGAGGTTCCGTGGCTGGAGTCGCTGAGGGCAGCAGGTTGGGGCAGAGCCAGGTCCCCAGGAGCAGGGCAGGGCTGTCCCTGGGGTCACTGTGAGGGGCTGTGCTGGGGCCAGGAGCTGCTGGGGGTCCCTGAGGGATGGGATCTCCTCTTCCCTCTGTTCCTGGGTCTCCCCGAGCAGAGACCACAGCCCCTGCCTCATCCCTGGCTCTCATTTC
Organism: Poecile montanus; assembly: GCA_038429875.1. Lineage (NCBI taxonomy): Eukaryota > Metazoa > Chordata > Aves > Passeriformes > Paridae > Poecile > Poecile montanus. Next base: position 7,526,909 of record CM076524.1, on the reverse strand, counting down.
CTCGGTTCCTTTATATAAAAACACAGAATACAGGAGGGCAGGGATTCCCAGCTCGTTCCTGGGGTGTGGAACCGGCTCTGGCTGAACACGGGGATGTGTGGGAGGGAAAGCTCCTCTTGTGTTGGGAATTGTCCCGGTGGAAGCAGCGGTTCCAAGCCCAGGTTCCAGGTTCCAGGCTGGAATTTCCTCCTGGCAGGGGCTCAGGTTGGAGTCTGATCCCAGCAAGGTTGCTGTGCTGGGGAGAAGTTTGATACTCCTCACACACCCCGTGCTGGGACACTTCTGGTTACAGATCCATCTGTTTGGGATGCTGGAGAATCCTTTTTCCCTTTAAAGATTTATATTGCTTGCATATTGCTCAAAGGGAAAAAAAAACCTAGATGTTAAATAAATGCATGAAAGATCCTTCAAGTTTTTAACCCACTTAATATTTAATAAATGTAATAGATCATTTTTATAAATAAGTGTGGCTCAGATATAAATAAATTGAGGCTCCAGAAGGGATTACAATAGGATGCACATTCATCTCTGTGGCACAGGAGGGGCCAGCAATGTTTTATCAACAAATTAATCCTTGCTGGGGAAAATAAATGCCCTCCCCTCCTGTGGCCAGGGATGAGGTGGTTGGTAGAAAGTCCCTTATTAAATTCCATGGAATTGGAAGCGTTCATGAAATGGTTCTGACATTCTCAGAATGGTTCTGACAGAGCCAGAGGAGAATGAAGGCCAGAATTTGTGGGTAAAGGTGGGATGTGTTAAACTCCCTCTCCTTTCGAGGAACAAAGGTGTGAGTGAGCCAGGAGCGGGAGCTGGGGAGAGGAGACAGAGGGAGGGAATGGGGCTGGGAAAGGGATGGGCAGGAGCAGCATCCTGGGTGTGCCAGCACAGGCACAGCCAGCAGGGTGACACTCAGCTTTGGGTGACAAACACGGGTGAGGAACAGGGGGAAAGCAGTGCCAGAAATGTCTGGGGATGTCTGGGGAGCGGAGATCTCTGCTGGGACCAGGGTGTGCTCCCGGCAGGGACAGGAGGAGCTCCAGCCTTGGCTTCACTTCCAGGGCCAGAGGAGAGCCCAGGGCTGCTCCCAGCTCCTCCTGTCCCTCTGAGTCCCCCCCTGAGCCCAGGCAGAGTTTGTCCCTTCCCCAGTGACCTCCAGGCTGGCTCTGGGGCCAGAGGGAACAGAGGGAGCTCCCCTCTGCCAGCCCCGGGGTGATCCCAGCAGGATCCCGAGCTGGAGCAGAGCTGACAGCCTCGAGTGTCCCACCCTGCAGATTTTTAACACCCAGATAAGCGGGGTTCGAGTGCCTGAAGATCTCCAGCACGCTGCTGGGGCAGGACAATATCCTGGATTGATTTCCACAACTTATCGCACGTTCGTTTTTTGGAGTTTCCACTGCGGAAAATCGCCGGGAGGGATGGATTTTGTCTTCCTCAGCTGGCAGAACAATTTTCCACCTGTCGCCCAAATATTTGATGGGAAGGATTACGGCAGAGCCACTGGAAGTTTATCCTTTATATCCACGGGAAGCAGGAGGGTCTGGAGAAGTCAATGTGGGATATCAGGGGGTGAGAGGGAGCTGCAGCACTTGTGGATCTCAGCATGGGCTGGGAATTTGGGAGAGAGCACGGGAACACGGGAATGAGCTGGGCTGGGAATTTGAGTGACGGGAACACGGGAATGAGCTGGGCTGGGAATTTGGGAGAGCACGGGAACACGGGAATGAGCTGGGCTGGGAATTTGGGAGAGAGCACAGGAACACGGGAATGAGCTGGGCTGGGAATTCGGGAGAGAGCACGGGAACATGGGAATGAGCTGGGCTGGGAATTTGAGAGAGCACGGGAACATGGGAATGAGCTGGGCTGGGAATTTGAGAGAGCACGGGAACACGGGAATGAGCTGGGCTGGGAATTTGGGAGAGAGCACAGGAACACGGGAATGAGCTGGGCTGGGAATTTGAGAGTGACGGGAACACAGGAATGAGCTGGGCTGGGAATATGGGAGAGAGCACAGGAACACGGGAATGAGCTGGGCTGGGAATTCAGGAGAGAGCACGGGAACACGGGAATGAGCTGGGCTGGGAATTTGGGAGAGAGCACAGGAACACGGGAATGAGCTGGGCTGGGAATTTGAGAGAGCACGGGAACATGGGAATGAGCTGGGCTGGGAATTTGAGAGAGAGCACGGGAACACAGGAATGAGCTGGGCTGGGAATATGGGAGAGAGCATGGGAACACGGGAATGCGCTGGGCTGGGAATTTGGGAGAGTGATGGGAACACGGGAATGAGCTGGGCTGGGAATTTGGGAGAGAGCACAGGAACATGGGAATGATCTGGGCTGGGAATTTGGGAGAGAGCACAGGAACACGGGAATGAGCTGGGCTGGGAATTCAGGAGAGAGCACGGGAACACGGGAATGAGCGGGGCTGGGAATTCAGGAGAGAGCACAGGAACATGGGAATGAGCTGGGCTGGGGTTTTACAGATCCCTGGATCCCCACCAGAGCTCCCTGAGGAGTGCTGGGTTTGCTGAGGGTTTCATTGATCTATCGAGAATTCACTGATTTATTGAGAATTCACTCATTTATTGAGAATTCATTGATTTATGGTTCATTCATCATTCATGGTCTCAATTAATCAGAAAACCCTATTGAGGGTTCACTGATTAATTGAGAATTCATAGATTTATTGAGGGTTCATTGGTTTATTGAGGGTTCATTGATTTACTGAGAGTTCATTGATTTATTGAAGGGTTCATCAATTAATTGAGTGTTCATTGATTAATTAAGGGTTCACTGATTTATTGAGGAATTTGTTGATTAATTGTTCATTGATTTATTGAGGGATTCACTGATTAATTGAGGGGTTCATTGATTAATTGAGGGTTCATTCATTTATTGAGAGTTCACCGATTTATTGAGGGTTCTTCCTCACAGGGAAAATTGTAAACACCCAATAAGAAATCCACTGTATTGTTGGGAAAGGGCATTTGAAGTTCGTTAATGAAACTAAATCTGGCTTTGGGCTGTACAGCAGCCAGGAAGAAAATCAGGAATTCTGCTAAAAGCACAGAAAAAATAGGAACAAATGGAGATGAGCAAGCTGGTGTGGTGGAAGGTCCCCTGCCCGTGGCAGGGGTGGGATGGGATGAGCTGGGAGTTCCCTTTGGAGTGGATTTGTTTCTGGGTCTCCCATCTCTCCAAATTTAGTCTCTGCTAAATTCCCTGTCCTGGGGCCTCAGCAAACCCCCCAGCCAGGGGAAGCAGCAGAGGCATTAAAGGATTTCACGTGGGCAACAAAATCTGCCATTCCCATCAATTTCTGAGCGCTTTCCAAAAAACCCACTTTGCGTGGGGACCGGGGTCATCTGATTAAGCAAATGTAGGCAAATCTCACCGAGCTGCTTTTCTGACTGAATAATGACTCAAATTTCATCATGGAAACCGTTCCAGGCATGAGGAAATTCTCTATTCTGGATCAGGCTTTTTATTTTTCCATGCCCTGACTTCCCTGGCAAGCTGAGCTCATGTGGGAAAGGCACTTGAATTTATTTGGGGGAAATCCTGGCTGCAGGGGTCAGAGGCCAGCAGGGATCACGGCATTGGACACATGGAAAGGGAGGAATGTGAATATTTGGGATATTGGGCGTCTCCAGTCGTGTTTCTGCTCCTGAATGGGCCTGTCCAAAGGAGGGGCTGGGATGTTTCCAGCTGGGAAAAGGCTTTTTTCTTCTGGATTGGGGCAGAAAACATCCAAAGCAGCAGGGAATAACCCAGTGCTGCTGCCAGCATTTGTAAATGGGAAAAGGAAACAAAGAGGGAGGAATTCATGAGCTGGACAAGGAGCTTGGAGGGAACTGGGAATGTTTGTATGTGGGAATGGTTCCTGCAGGAGGAATTGCTTCAGGGCAGTGCCATAAATCAGGGAAAATCCCAAACCCTGAGCAGAGAGGGAAATCCCAGACCCTGGGTAGAGAGGGAAATCTCAAATCCCAGCAGAGAGGGAAATCCCAGATCCCAAACCCCAGCAGAGGAAAAAATCACAAACCCCAGCAGAGAGGGAAATCCCAAAACCCAAACCCCAGCAGAGAGGGAAAACCCAAATCCCAAACCCCAGCAGAGAGTGAAATCCCAAATCCCAAACCCTGGGCAGAGAGGGAAATCCCAAATCCCAAACCCCAACAGAGAGGGAAATCCCAGATCCCAAACCCCAAACCCTGGGCAGAGGGAAATCCCAAATCCCAAACCCCGGGCAGAGAGGGAAATCCCAAATCCCAAACCCCAGCAGAGAGGGAAATCCCAAATCCCAAATCCCAGCAGAGAGGGAAATCCCAAACCCCAAACCCTGGGCAGAGAGGGAAATCCAAAACCCCAAACCCTGGGCAGAAAGGGAAATCCAAAACCTTGGCAGAGAGAGGAATCCCAAACTCCAACAGAGAGGGAAAACCCAAATCACAAACCCCGGCAGAGAGGGAAATCCCAGATCCCAAACCCCAGCAGAGGAAGAAATCCCAAACCTCAGACAGAGAGGGAAATCCCAAATCCCAGCAGAGAGGGAAATCCCAAATCCCAAAACCCAAACCCCAGCAGAGAGGGAAAAGAGCTCCCTCTGATCCCAGGGCTGCTGGATCAGAGAGGGGAATTCAGCCCCGTTTGGGAATTTTAGAGCTTTGTTTTTCTAGTACCAAAATGTGTAAAAGGAGTTGTGTTTAGACCCTTGGGAAAAGTCTCTGCACAATTTATTGCCAGATTTATTTGTATTTATCATGAGTAACTTTGTTTGTTGGGGACACTTTAACTTTTGGTTTTGTTTTTTTGTTTGTTTGTTTTGCGGTTTTTTTGATGCAGAAAGAATAATGCTGCTCACTTTAAATAATTCTTAATTTGAAGAAAAAAAAAAAGAGTTCAGAATTCACAGTTTTTCACTGTTTAAGATCTCATTTTAACATCTAAATTATCCTAATCAGTTTTGAAATACTGACTCATCCCTGTCTGCTGCTGTCCAGATCTCCTAATGTGTTCTGACAACAGCAGTGTGTTTATTTCAGAGAAGAATTTAATGCTTCTTCCTAACTTTTTTTTTCCCCTCCTTTCTTTTTCATTTCTATTATTGTCGTAAAAAGATTTAAAGTCCCTTTTGGCCTCGCGTGCAGAGCATAAAACACAAAACCCTTCCTGAAAGGTAATTTTCCAGGAATGAAAAGCACAAGAATTGTGTGTCAGGCTTTGCTCTTCTGTCATTTGTTGCTGCTACAAAACAGCTTTTTTTGTGTAGTTCTGAAGGGCCTGAATGGCAAAAACTGACATGGAAAACCTCAGGGATTTGCAGTCAGCCCCTGGGAAAGTTCCAGCAGCTTCCAGGGGAGTGTGAATTCCAGTTGGGGCACAAGAAAGGCGATCACAAGAGGAAGAGGCTTTGAGGTAAAATCCTGAGTGTTGAGGGCACTTTAGGAGAGGGGAAAATGTTCTTTATCCAGGAACGTTGTGCTGATTCCACCTGGGAATTCAGGACACCCTGAAACGAGGAATTCAGGCAATTCCATTTGTAAAATCCAGCAAGATCTGTCCGTGGGTGTGAGGAGGAATCATTCCTGCTTTGGACCTGCTGGCTGGATTTTCAAAGGAAAATGGTGAAGAGAAAAGATGCACCTGCATTTTCCTGCTCACCTGAGAGGTTTCCATCGGGAAGGAGCCACTCCCAGCCCCAAAATCTGCCTGACACCCAAAAAAAGCCAGACCACTCAATCCAGACACAACCTGCCAGGAGAAATCCTCCCTGGATGTCAGTGGGGCTGGGATTGCCTCCTCTCTGCCTTGCCCTAAATAGCAAATTCAGTGGAATAACTCGGGGTCACTGGGAGTTCTCCAGCTGGGTGATCCTTCCGGACTCAGCTGCTGCTCTGCCTCCACTCCAGCACTGCTGCAGCCTGGGATTTCCCAGCCTCTCCAAAAATCTTATGACATTTTTTTGTTATTTCCTATAAAACTCGGATTTAATAAAGCCTGCAGGGACGCAGCGTTGCTGAAGACTGACAAGATGGAAATTGGCATCAATGTTGGGGAGTAAAACGCTGAAAGTTGTGATAATATTTTTTAAAGCACCCTGAGAAGGGCTTGAAAGCGCTGAACTCATTTGAAGGTGGCTGTGATTCCCCAGCACAGCTCGGGGAGTGTTTGCACACAGAGCTCCGTGCTGAGGGACAGCTCCGGGATTTAATAGAAATAAAACACCGTTCTCGTTAGCCTGGCATCTCCTAGACATGGAAAAGGTTTAATTTTCCTTCACAGCACCACAACTTCCCTCTCATCCGCCTTAATTTCACTGCTTTGGGTTCGGTCACCTCCCTGGTGCCCTCGGCTGTTCCCTGTCTGGTCCCAGCTCCCGCCATCCTCACACTCGTCCCCCCATCCCAACCGCGTGTGCTCGGTGCTCTCTGCTCCTCCTGCAGAAATCAATCCCTTCTCACTCAGATCTGTTGCTTTCCTCTGAATTCCGGCCAAAAACTGACAAAGTGCTGAAATAAACCGCAGAGCTGCCGGAGATCAGTGGGAATTTCCCGTCTTTGACAGGATTTGACGGGACGGGCGTTGTTCTAAAGGCAAAGCCTCTGTTCCAGCGCCTCTGGAATCCAGGAGCAGAGGGCCCTGGGCTCATCCCCTGCTGGAGGAATTCCCTTGGCCTGGTGGCAGCTGGGGATCACAGTCCTGAGAGGATGTGCAGGAGCGGTGAAAGCTTCTCCACTCACATCCTGCAGCTTCTGAACCCCCAGGTCCCACCTGCGGGGCAGTTTGCTGCTGGTTTGTGGCACTTCAATTATTTGATTTTTTTCCTCTGTGTGCATTTGGCCTCGCAAAGCCCAGCCCAGCAACTCTGCAGGCGCTCCTGGAGTAAAACCCATCCTAAATAAAACCCAGAGCTGGTTTCTCCCTCCAGCAGTAAAACTGGACTGCGGAAGAAACGTGAAAAACGTGACTTTTCCTTTGGTTGCCTTGCAGGAAATGAGAACAGCGAGGCCCTGCCCGAGTCCATCCCCTCGGCCCCGGGGACCCTGCCCCATTTCCTGGAGGAGCCGGACGATTCCTACATCATCAAGAGCAACCCCATCGTGCTGCGCTGCCGGGCCGTGCCCGCCATGCAGATCTTCTTCAAGTGCAACGGGGACTGGGTGCACCAGAACGAGCACGTGTCCCTCGAGAGCCTGGACGAGGCCACAGGTGAGCCAGGAGCTGCTCCCAGACACATCCCAGCGGGAATCCCAGCGGGAATCCCAGCGGGAATCCCAGCGGGAATCCCAGCTCCAACCCCGCCAGGAGCTCTGCAGGGAACTGGGCTTCCTCTGGTTCAGTTTGGAGCAGGAGCTGGAAATGGGGAAACTCCAGTTTTTATGGGATTTTTGTGGGGTTGGACCCTGGAGTTTGCCCCCAGTCCCAGTTTTATGGGATTTTTATCGAATTTTTGTTGGGTTGGACCCTGGAGTTTGCCCCCAGTCCCAGCTTTTATGGGGTTTTTGTTGGGTTGGACAATGGAGTTTGCCCCCAGTCTCAGTTTTTATGGGATTTTTGTTGGGTTGGACCCTGGAGTTTGCCCCCAAACCCAGTTTTTATGGGATTTTTGTTGGCTTGGACCCTGGAGTTTGCCCCCAGTCCCAGTTTTTATGGGATTTTTGTTGGGTTGGACAATGGACTTTGTCCCCAATCCCAGTTTTTATGGGATTTTTCTTGGGTTGGACCCTGGAGTTTGCCCCCAGTCCCAGCTTTTATGGGATTCTTGTTGGTTTGGACCCTGGAGTTTGCCCCAATCCCAGCTTTTATGGGATTTTTGTTGGGTTGGACCCTGGAGTTTGCCCCCAATCCAGTTTTTATATAATTTTTGTTGGGTTGGACCCTGGAGTTTGCCCCCAAACCCAGTTTTTAATGGGATTTTTATGGGATTTTTGTTGGGTTGGACCCTGGAGTTTGCCCCCAGTCCCAGTTTTTATGGGATTTTTGTTGGGTTGGACCCTGGAGTTTGCCCCCAAACCCAGTTTTTATGGGATTTTTATGGGATTTTTGTTGGGCTGGACCCTGGAGTTTGTCCCCAGCCCCAGCCAGGGCAGGAATTGAGTTGGAATAACCCGAGCAGGAGAGTTCCACAGTGTCCAGTGGGTGTGGAAGAGAAGAAGAGGAGAAGGGAGATGTTTGGGAGTGATCAGGAGATTTTATCAGCTCCGAGCAGAGCCTGGAGCCTTTCTCATTTAGCTGATAAGTATTGCAGACCAATTTAATGCTGTGGCTCCACAATTCTGGTTGTTATTGCTTTCTCCCCTCTCCCCTCCCAGCATTGCTAGGCAACCCCCAGCCTTGGCAGCAGCTCTCTGTGTACAACACCTTCTCCAGCAACACAAGAAATTCCTTTTTTAGAGGCAAAAACGCCATTTAAAAAGAAGTTGCACCTCCTAAAGTAGTGCTTGGCATTCTTTTGAAGTGACACATTCTGAAGAAATTTCGTATTAAAGGTTTTTTTTTTTTTTTGTAAATGCTAATCTGAATGAATTTTAATTTTTGCAGTTACCTTTTCAGAAATAATTTAATAGGCATAACCTTTACTTCTGAAGGCACTGCTGAATCAATATGGGAGAAATGTCGTCCCTAAAAGCTTTCCTTCCATATGGTTACGGCAAATCTCTCTGTGAGTGCTGCAATTATGTTTTCTAAGCTTTGGGTTAATAACAGAACAAACCAAGATTGGTAACACGAGGTGGGGTTTAAAGGACATCGCTGAGGTTTGAGACCCGGAGCAACAGAGTTGGATCATGGATGGTTTGGACTGGGAGAAAATCCAGATCCAATCCCTGGTTCCGTGGGCAGCTCCCCTGAGCACAGGAACGCTGCAGGGTCGGGCTGAGCCCAGGGCTGGAGGTGCCCCAAAGGTCTGGACCCAAAACACAGCGTGGAGCAGGCAGGGCAGTGCCCAGGCGTCCCAAGGTGCCAGGAGGGTCCTCAGGGCACAGAAATGCAGAGGGAGGCAGCGCTGAAGGGAATTCTCTCACCATGATCCCCATCCATAGCCAGGAATCAGCCTGGGACTCTTCCTCAGCCTCCAGGAGCAGCAGCTGTTGGAGTTTTTGGTGTGGATGTGCCCTCGTTTCTGGAGTCCAGCCTGTCCCCAGGCACAGCCCAGCTCTGCTGCCCTGGGGGCTCCAGCTGGGAAAAACCGCTCTGGGATTTGTGCCAAAAACGGGATTTTGGTTAAAGGGGATTCTGGGGCCTCTCTGCACCGAAAGGCTCCGACCCTCCCCATCCTTCCACTGCCCGTGTGGGATCTAAACGCTGGATGTGGAGAAGGGAAGAGCAGCAAGCAGAGCCCCAGGCTGGAGGAGGCTTGTGCTGGATGGAGGGGACGTGTCCGAGCAGTCGTGGGGGCTCCTGGCAGAGGGGACGCGCTGGGGGAGCCCCAGGCAGGGACTCCCCACGCTCAGCTTTGTCACCAGCACGGGCACAGAGCCCAGGATTTCACGATTTTGGTTTTATAGGAGAGGAATAAAAACCTCAGAGTAGCCCAGGAGTGTCTGTGAGGAGGAGCAGCAGGACAAGGAGGGTTTTGCAGCGCTGCTGCCTGGGGATGTCTGGAAGGTTTTGCCTGGAGTGTCCCTGTGGTGTTTTTGCTGCTCTGCCTCTGCTTTTCCTGTTTATTCCCAAGCATGGCAGAGCAGGGACTTTGCTCTCTCTGTGCTCTGCCTCATCAAGGGAGAGCCGAGCTCGTGGATGCTGCTGTGATGAAGGTCTGGTAATTAAGTGCTGATTAATTTCCCTCTGCTGCATTTCCTGCACACTCCAGACCCTGCCCGGCTATTTCAGGCTGGGGTTCAGCAGAGGCTCAGCCCCGCTCGCAGAGTTTCCTTGTCTGATAACTGGAAGGATTACAGCCATAACTGCTGTCAGTGTTTTTCTCATTTAAACAAATAAAGCTGACAAATGCCGAAGTTCTCTGCAGCTCCGTTGTGTTTAGTACACGGAGAGCAATTATTCATCTGCTGCCAGCACCGGTCTGTGCAGCTCGAGCATCCAGCAGAGCCCATTAGCATTTCAGTGCCACAGCCAGCACTTGATATTCTGCACGGCTCTACTGTAAAACAAAAGATGATGGTTCTAATTTGCACAATAATTTAAAGGGTTGGGCTGGCGGTGCTTATTGGAGTTATTGGAGTCGCAGGTAAAATGTCGCTGTGGTTTATGAGGTGCCTGCTTTGATCTGCATGGATTTTTCAGCCGGTGTCACTCCCCATGAACGATTTTCCCGAGGTGCAGAGGGGAGGTGGATGTGTTTGCTGGTGAAATACGGGGGTGATAAATGGAGAATATTCCTCACCTCCCGATAGGTTTGCTTGCTGTCGTTGTTCCTAAAACAAATGGAAATTGCTGTACTTTCTCCATAAACAAAGCACAACTCCCCCCAAAGACCCCCTGCTCTCCAGAGGTCCCGTCCAACCCCAACAATTCCGAGATTCTGCAGTTTTGGATGCATTCATTTTGTCCGTGGGTGAATTGGGAGACCTTTAAGAGGACCTGAATTCCTACCTGGCCCATTCTCAAAACGCTGAACCACCAGCTTCCCCAAACCGTGCGCTCTTTGTTTGCCACACTAAATGCAGGCTGATTTATAGATTAATTAAACGCCGTGTCAATGAAAGGAAGAGCTGGGCTGGAGAATATTCCACCTTAATAAATCTGGAGCTGTAAATGCCTGAATTCACTGACGCCTGCTCAGAAATTTGCAGCACCCAGGAGCCAAGAAATGGCTTCAGCTTCTCCAAAATTCATCATCAAGTGATGACTTCTTTTTGTTGGGTATCAAAATCCTGTCGTTGTGAGCAGGGGCTGTGCTGGGGCAGCTCCCACACCTCTGTCTGTGTTTGCTGCTCCCAAAATCCCCAGAGCAGCTCGGGAGTGAAGGGAGCAGGGGTTCAGTGGGGTCAGCACAGCTCTGCATGATCCAGGGAGGGATTTTCCCCTCGGGAAGCTGCTCCCGGTGGGAATGGGATCCCAAACCCTCAACCCTGCTCTGTCCCCAGCACTCCCATCCTCTCAGAGGGAACAGAAGCTCCAGTGATGGAGCTTCTCTCACCTTAAACCTGTACAGACCACTCTGCAGAACATTTTAATGCCAGAATCCAAGGATTTCTGGCTGGCAGAGCAGGGATGGTTTTGTTTAGGGGGTGCATTTTCCTGGCAGGGTCTCTGGCAGAGCCTTTGTTCCTCAGGGTTTGTTGTCACCGTGTCAGGAAATAAAGGGAAGCTTTGTAAACAGTTTTGTTTAAAACGGCATCAACACGGGGGAAAACAAAATGCAAATAAAAGCAGCCAAGAAACCTGTGTTTGTTTGTTGCAGGGGGAATAAATATTTGAGGGACTGAAGGGATTCTGGAGACAACTTGGGGAGCTGTCAAGGGTTTGTCCCTGTCTCTGGGTTTCATTGTAAGCCAGCCTTAATGAAAAGAAGAAAAAATCCCCTTTTCCTGTGGCTGGAAAAGTATCAAATATTCTGTATTTTTGTACAGGATTTAAAGCTTGTCTGAGCTTCCCCTTTTGGAGCATCCCCAGTGAACCCTGTCCCTGCTCCTGCCAGAGGAGCACAGCGACTTCCCAGTGCCTTTGAGGAGTGGCTGCCCAGCTGTTAATGATGCCTGAGATTAAGTGGAAGCCAATTTTTATGGAGTTCAGGTTTAGAATTCTTGCTGCTTTATAAACTCCACAGGCATGAAATACGGCGAGATTGGGTTTGCCTCCATTTCCAGTGGAGGGGAAATAACTGCCTGGAGACTGCACCGGAGGAGAGAGGAGCAAGAACAAGGCCTGAATGTTTTCTGTTTTCATTTAATGTTTTTCTGACTCTTTCAAATGGTTCCCAGTGCCAGGTTTGGCTTGGATTTCCTCTCCCCAGGCTGTCATGGCAGGTGGCTGCAGGTCTGGGGAATATCCCAGGGGTGCCACACAAAAAGTGTGGGAGGATTCTGGAGGTCTGGAATTTACACTCCTGGTCTGAGGGGCCACAGTGCTCAGCTCCCCCAGGGCTTGAGACAGGTTTGACAGGGCATGGAGATGTCATTTAAAGACATTTTTATTGCACCTGATTGAATTCCAGACAAACATCCTGGGTGAAGGATTCTGAGGGAGGAGCTGCAGAGATCACGGTGGGGGCAATTCCTGGAGCCCGGTGCCTTATGAGCGCTCATCTTACAGAATTTCGCTAGTGGCACTAATTGCTGTGAAGTAATTTTGGCTTTTCCCTGGCTGCAAGCGGCAGTGCTGGTGGAAGGGCAGGTTTGGGTGATGTGTGGAATAAAAGGAACCCTATAACTCACAGAGTAGTTATAAGAGCAGGTATGAATTTATTCAGCGCTGAGGTGCATGGGGATATCTCCTCCAAAAAGCATGCACCCCTTTCTGATTGGGTTTTCCCTTTTTATCCTTTACAGACCAGGTTTACACCTAATACATATTAATTCCCTGACCCCGCCTGTCTTCACTTCATATTACAATTAGCTCCATGCCCCTTTCAGTCCTTTGGCCACTTTTTGGGACTTCAAATCCGTTTCTTCCGGCTTAGGGTCCGAGGAATCTCCTTTATCCTGTGGTGCCTTTGTCTTTGCATCTTGTTTGTGTGTTCCAGCTCCTTATCTCATCTTGCAGTCTGACTCTTTTTCCTGTTCTTGTGGATTAGGGTGTCAGGGTCTGGGTTTTGTCAGACACCCCTTTTAGTCAAGCATTTCTTCCTAATTCTTAATTTCTCTGTTTCATGGGTGCCTTGGCCTCTCCTCGCTGCCTGTCCCTGCTGACTCTGCCTCTCCCCACAGGGCTGAAGGTGCGGGAGGTTTCCATCAATGTCACGAGGCAGCAGGTGGAGGATTTCCACGGCCCTGAGGATTACTGGTGCCAGTGCGTGGCCTGGAGCCACCTGGGCACCTCCAAGAGCAGGAAGGCGTCGGTGCGCATCGCTTGTGAGTAAATCCCACTTTTCTGGGGCTCTGAGGGCTGGGGTGCTGGGTTTGGGGTTAAACTCCCATGGATGTGGTCAGGCAGGAACATCCCAGGAACCACAGGAGTCAGCAGAGATAAAATCACCTTCCCTCCTTTCCCGGGATAAACCCATCCCCAGGAGGCTGCCACAGGAACCCTGCAGGGCCCTGAGCTGCTGATGGCAGGGAACAAACGATGGAGCTGCTGACCCTGGAGACTTCAGGGAAGGGGGGGGATGATCTTCCACTCCTCACACCCCTGATGTGCTGTGGGGTCATCACTCCCCTCCCACAGACCCTGCTGGGGGCTGCAGAAAGGGGAAATGCTCCGAATGCCAGGGGACAGCAGAGACACAGCCCCAAACACAGCTGCCACCAGGAGCTGCTCCAAGCCTCATCCCATTCTTGGAACCAGACCTGGGACGTTCTCCTGGCAGAACCAGAGCCTGACACCGCCCGTGCCAGCAGAGAATTCAGGATTGCTTCCCCCAGCCCGTGGTGAAACCTTTTCCTTTGAACCCCCAGCTCAGATCTTCCCTTTCCTCTCCTGGGAAAGGAGGTGCAGCCTGCAAAAAGCTGGGAGAAATGTTCCCTTGGAGAGGAGGGCAGGAGCAAAGGCAGAACCTGAAGGGAGACTTTGCAGGGAGTGTTCCAGCAGTTCCTGACAATTTAAAAAGGTGTCTTTTAGCAGGGTAAACATTTGAGAGGATAAAACAAACATTTGTCAGAAGTAAAAGGACAGTGTAAGAAAACCTTCATTTAATTAATGGCAGAGTTTTTTTGTTGGCTGATTCAGTCTGAATGTCTAAATACGTGTAAATTCAATTTTTTATTTCACTGCATTAACTGTCGTAACACTGAGCCAATAATTCCCCTGCATTGCCGAGCTGAAAGGACCTTTATCTGAATTGAATTTTTATTGACTTTTCTCCGCGCTGTGATTTCCCAGCCCCACAAAATGGCAATCTGAGCCAGGCTCAGCAGGAGCAGCAGGAGTCTTTCACTGTGGGGTCAGCTCTTCTTGCCAGTGCCCCCGAGACCCCATTAACCCCACGGTGCTCTGGAGAGGCTCTTCAGCTGGGCCTGGAGTGTTCTGGGGAGCCTGGAGGCTTTGTGTGGGAGCTGAGCTCCTCTCTGCCCATTCCCGGGCTGTTTCTGCTCAAAGCCGAGTGTTTTGGTGGCAAAAGCAGCAGTTTGGGAGGGCAGAGGTGAAGGGGCTCCTCAGGCACAGCAGAAACATCCTGGGGTGGGATTTATGGCTTAGGGAACACCCTGGGAAGGTCAGGAATGAGACCCTGCAGGTCCAACCTCTGACAGCACCCAGAACGTTCTCCCAGCGCCTCTGGGATGGGCACTGAGGAACCGGCGGCTTCATTTCATCCCTTTATTTCAATTTTTCACCAAAATCCCGAAGTTTCTGAATTGTGAGGCAAGTCCAGAGTGTTGCAGCACTTTATATTTCTCCGAAGAAGCAGGTGAGTATTTCTTTGTGATAGTGGGGAAGGCAGAGCAAAGGGATCCTGCTCCATTTTTCACCCTAATAAAGGCATTTGTAGGCACAAGCGCAGGCCGGCTGTTAATGAATGCCTTTTTAAAGAGAGCGCTGGAAAATAAATTGGTTGTCTGTGGAGGGAAAAAAAATCAACATTAAGAAAGAATCATGGAAAGGAGCATGAGGGACTGTGAGCATCTCCCTGCAGCCAGCAGCCTGCTCAGACGGGTCTGGGTGGTTTTGGGAATCGCTCTATTTCATCAGCTGTGAGCAGGGCAGAGAATGAAGTCAGTAAATCCCCACTGTGGGACATTGGGAACACGAGGAGAGTTCCTAAAGGAACATCCTCCAGCAGGAAGGCACATCCCTGAGGGTTTGCTTCGCTTCCACAGCGAGGGAATACTCTCCAGGTGTTCCTGGGAGAGATCCAGTGATCCTGGCTGGATCCAGGTGCTCTTTGTGTCTGTTCTGCTCTGCCCAGGCACCCAGAGGTGCTGCAGCACTGCCAGACACTCCTGAAGCTCAGTTTGCACTGGGGCAGCCGTGCCTGCAGGTTGTCCCCAGCCTGGAGTCCGGTCACAGGTTGGACCTGATGATTTCAAAGGTCTTTTCTGACCTGGTTCATTCTGGGATTCTGTGAATTGCTCCCAGCCCCTTCCTCCTCCTCCCTGCAGCTCTCAGGGTGAGATTTGCACTGAGTGGGGTATCAGACGCTGCTCTGAGCAGGGCAGGGCCCAGCCAGGCTGGATTCTCTCGCTCCCAATCCAGTTCCAACGCCCTCAATTCACCCACAGCCCCTGGGGATCCCCCCTTGTCCCTGCTCTGAGCTCTCCAGTGGTGGGAAGGTTCTGGAGATGGGAGGCACGGCTGGAACCTGGGCCTGGGCACTCTGGCACTGCTCGTGTCAAACACAGACAGCCTTGGAGAGTGGAGGAATGGGAACACAGCTGAAGGTGGTGGGATCCAGGGATCCAGGGTGTCCTGGAGCTCTGGGATGCCCAGTGCCACACTGGGAGTGCCAGGGTCACTCACCCCACACCCCTCGAGCTTTGGGGCAGGAATGCCAATGGTGAGGAATTCTTGCACCCAAGGAGTGCCAGTGGTGAGGAATTCTTGCACCCAAGGAATGCCAGTGGTGAGGAATTCTTGCACCCAAGGAGTGCCAGTGGTGAGGAATTCTTGCACCCAAGGAATGCCAGTGGTGAGGAATTCTTGCACCCAAGGAGTGTCAATGATGATGAATTCTTGCACCCAAGGAGTGCCAGAGGTGATGAATTCTTTGTCCAACCCTGCAGATCTACGGAAGAACTTTGAGCAAGACCCCCAGGGCAAGGAGGTTCCCATCGAGGGGATGATTGTCCTGCACTGCCGGCCCCCCGAGGGCGTCCCTGCGGCCGAGGTGAGGTTTGGGATGGGCACAGGGGCACAAGGAAAAGCTTTGGGATGGCGGAAGGATGGGGGAAACAAAGAGCTCAGCTCCTGTGTGGTGCTGGAGGTGCTGGTGCAGGGCTCTTCTCCCCCAGAACGCTTCAAGTGTCCTTTTTCGATTTGCTAGGTTCACAGAAGTGTGGCTTTTTATCCGAATTCTGGACTGTTTGCTGAGAAATCCTGCTTTTCAGACAATTTTCAAGTCCTGTGCTTCCAAACTGAAAGCAGATTGTTGCACATTTTCCCAGGAATTACTTTTCCCCTCGAAAAACAAGACAAAGTAAAAGGCGAACCTAAAAATATTATGATAAATGGTTGCTGGGGAGAGAAAATCTGCTGCAAGTAATAATTTGGTGGGGTTTGGCTTAGCTTTAAACAGGCTTTTTGTGATGAGAGCTGGATCTTAACAGGAAAACGATGGGGAAGCCTTAAAACGGCAATAACCAGGCTGCTCTTGGAGGGAGAGGTTCGAAGTGGGTTGTGTTTAAAAATCCACTGCAGGGGCTTTAAAACCCAAGGAAATGTTGAATTTTAATTGCACCCTGCAGTTCTCTCCAGCACCTTCTGGGGAATGACAGCACTTGGATCACTCAGGAGTTGGTTTTGCCCCTTATCCCCAGCGTGGCTGGGGTTGGTAATAACTGAAGGAAGAAAAGGAAAATAGACCCCAGAGAAATGTGTGCTTTTAGTTAATGAGAAGGGATTGCAGCAGATGTCCCTGGAAATAAAGAGGAGAAATGCAGAGACACCATCAGTGAGGCAGAAGTGCTAAAGGAGAGGAAAATGAGGCAGAGATGGGCTCAGTGAGTGGCTGGATTTGTGTCCAGGTTTCTGGTGTGTTTTACTCTGTCAGTCCAATTTCTGCTCCGACCTTCTCCTCAGCTCTGTGGTATTTTCACTCATTACCAGGAAAATGGATGTTGCATTGCAGAGAATTGCCAGGATTGCTGGATGTGTGCTCTGGAAAATGGATCTGGTTTGTAGATAAAACAAAGCTCCACAGGTGTGACTCCCCAAACATCCTCGGTCTGATTGAATTTTATTGAGAATTTTAGATTTCTTTGAACTGGCAGCTTTACATTCCCCACTTAAACAGGGAGTCTGTCTTCTATGGAAGGCAGGAATTATGTCCAATGAAAACATGACATTTTAATTGCTTGCTCCAGATAAAAGTGGTGGAGTTCCAAACGAACCCTGATTTACGGCTGTTGACAGTAAAATTGTTATTGCTGCTAATAAAGCTGGTAAATCTCACCAGGTCAGATTTGCTTTGCCCATTAAAACATCCCATAAAGGCTCGGGCTAATTCTGGGCTCATCGAGGTAAAGAGTCTGCTGCAAATAATTCAGCATCTTTAGAAAGTGGGTTAAACGTGTTAAAGCAGCCCTGGCTCTGGGCTGGGGGGATAAACTCAGCTTTATTTCCAAGTTAAAGGACAGCGTGCCCTGATTAACACAGGGCTGGGGAACAACTGTGCCACAAAACTCCCTCAGCCACTGCTCCGCTTTTCCGTGGGTGCTGAGGGCTTCAAACCCCAGCGCTGGCAGCCAGTCCCTGGTTCTGATCCAGGAACTGATCTCATTAGACTTTGGATGCAGCTCTGGATGGAAATACAGGGCTGGAAATAACTCGGGACAAAGGAGCTCGTCTGGTGTTCCATGAGATGCAAAGTGGGAGCTGACTGGGGCATTGTCGGTGTTTGTTCAACCCAGAGGCAGATGGAAACGGGAGGGAAGGAGGCTCCAGCCCATCCCTGCTCCGTGCCAGAGCCTCTCCCTCGGCGAGGGTTTGGTTATTCCAAGTGGAGAACTTCAGGAATGCTGTTAGAGTTTGGTTATTCCAAGTGGAGAACTTCAGGAATGCTGTTAAAGTTTGGTTATTCCAAGTGCAGAACTTCAGGAATGCTGTTAGAGTTTGGTTATTCCAAGTGGAGAACTTCAGGAATGCTGTTAGAGTTTGGTTATCCCAACAGAGAGCTCCAGGAACGCTGGTAGAATTCGGTTATTCCAGCAGAGAGCTCCAGGAACACTGTTAGAGTTTGGTTATTCCAACAGAGAGCTCCAGGAATGCTGTTAGAGTTTGGTTATTCCAGAGCTCCAGGAACACTGTTAGAGTTTGGTTATTCCAGAGCTCCAGGAATGCTGTTAGGGTTTGGTTATTCCAGAGCTCCAGGAACATTGTTAGAGTTTGGTTATCCCAACAGAGAGCTCCAGGAATGCTGTTAGGGTTTGGTTATTCCAGAGCTCCAGGAATGCTGTTAGAGTTTGGTTATTCCAAGTGCAGAGCTTCAGGAACACTGTTAGAGTTTGGTTCTTCCAGAGCTCCAGGAACACTGTTAGAGTTTGGTTATCCCAACAGAGAGCTCCAGGAATGCTGTATTCCCACAATCCAGACACATTCCCTGTGCTTGCCTCCACCCCTCAGGGCTGGGGAGGGCTGGCCCAGAGCAGCCTCTGAGCATCCCCTGCAGTTCAGACACTTCACACCTGGAGTGAAACCCAGGTTCAGCCCGGTTAGTTATGGGAACCATCATCAGGGATAGAGTCTTCTTCCCTGGAATTGTTTTATCTGGACCTGGAGGTGCTGAAACTCTCTTAAACCTGGAGCCAGAAGCTTTAAAAGTAAATGTTCTTGACCTACCATAGAGCCTGGTGTGGAAATTCCTGCCATCAGCCCTGCAGGTGTGGAAGGCAGGGATGTTTTCTAGTGGTGGCTGGCACAGTTTCCTTGGAGTTACCTTGGATTAACTCCCCAGGATGGAGAACCTTTCTTTCCCACTGTTCCTCTCCCCATTCTGGCCACTGTTCAGATCCTCTCACCTGGCACTGATGCTGCCTTGGCTGGTTGAGCTCCCAGCAGCTCCTGGTGCTTGTTAGGGAATCTCTCATCCTCTCCCAGGGTGCTGATGGCACTGTGTGCCCTCAGGGCCACCCCTGGCCCTGCCTTTGTGCAGGAACGGGAATTTGGGGATTTTCCTGGGCAGCATGGCTGGCCCAGGGTGCCTCCCTGTGCTAATCCCATGATTCAGTTATTTAGTTCTGGGGTGGGGCAGCAGGGATTGCACAGGGATCCCAATCCCAGCTCCCGGGAGGGTGTTTAGGCAGAATTCCTGCAAATGAAGTTTTGTTGGGAGCAGTGTCTGTTGCTGCCATCTGTTCCAGAAGGAGAGAGCAGCAATGGGAATACCCAGATTAAGTTTGCTTTTACACATGTTCATTTCTGCACACAGCAAGGATAAAACCAGTCAGGAGAATTTGGATTAAAGGGCTGGATCCACAGTCTGAGCGTGTCTGAAGCAAAAACAGCTCAAAACCCAGTCTGTGTAAATGAATTTCCCAGCAGTGGAAGCTGGTGTGACTCTGAGGCTGCTCTGCTCACACAGCTCAGTGTGGTCAATGGTCTTTAAGCTGAGAAACACAGCACTGAGAGCAAAATCCAGGGATTACAAACAGGGAGCAGCAAAACTCCAATTCAGCTCTGCCAGGGCTGCCTCGGGAGCCCCAGACCCGCTGGGCAAGCCCAGGGTGAGGCTGCTGTGCCCCGGTTCCCTCATCCCAGCACATCCCAGCTGCTCCTGCTGGCCACACCTGGAGAGAGCCGGGCAAGGAGCAGCTCCCTGAGCCTGCAGCCCCTTCCCAAGGATCTGATGGCACTCACATGGAGCCACAGTCCCCCTCTGGTGCTGGAGCTCTGTGGGTGTGCCTGGGCTTGGGAACACCAAATCCTCCTGTGGCAGTGGGGAGAACTGAGTGACTGAGGTCCTGCCTCGTGTGTTACCCCTTCAAATCATCAGGATAACCTTGGGGAATGCTGAAAGCATCCTGGATCCAGGGACAGGCACCTCCCTCTAAGTGACAGCTCCATGTACCCCGTCCTGGAGCTGCTGCTTTTCCAGGGCAGATCCAGCTCAGCTGCCCTCAACCTCTCTGCAGCCCACCCTGGATGTATTTCTGATCCTATAACCCACTCTGGATGTATTTCTGATCCTATAACCCACTCTGGATGTATTTCTGACCCTATAACCCACTCTGGATGTATTTCTGACCCTATAACCCACTCTGGATGTATTTCTGACCCTATAACCCACTCTGGATGTATTTCTGATCCTATAACCCACCCTGGATGTATTTCTGATCCTATAACCCACCCTGGATGTATTTCTGACCCTATAAACCACCCTGGATGTATTTCTGACCCTATAACCCACTCTGGATACATTTCTGACCCTATAACCCACTCTGGATGTATTTCTGACCCTATAACCCACCCTGGATACATTTCTGATCCTATAACCCACTCTGGATGTATTTCTGATCCTATAACCCACCCTGGATGTATTTCTGATCCTATAACCCACCCTGGATGTATTTTTGCCCCTATAGCCCACCCTGTATTTATTGCTGTTCCTGCAGCCCCTCTGGATTTATTTCTGCCCCTATAACCCATCCTGGATGTATTTCTGATCCTATAGCCCATCCTGGGTTTATTTCTGCCCCTATAACCCATCCTGGGTTTATTTCTGCCCCTATAACCCGTCCTGGGTTTATTTCTGCCCCTCTAACCCATCCTGGATGTATTTCTGCCCCTATAACCCATCCTGGGTTTATTTCTGCCCCTATAACCCATCCTGGGTTTATTTCTGCCCCTATAACCCACCCTGGATGTATTTCTGATCCTATAGCCCATCCTGGGTTTATTTCTGCCCCTATAACCCCTCCTGGGTTTATTTCTGCCCCTAAAACCCCTCCTGGGTTTATTTCTGCCCCTGCACTCTTTGGGAGCAGGTTTTCCATCTCCAGAGTTCTCTACAAAGCAGGGAATGAGATGTTTTTACACAGCTCTGCTTTGGGGAGGTGCTGGGCTTTGGGGCACCCTGGGTGCATCAACACAGCAGTAAAAGAGGAAGAAAACCCAAATTCTGGTGCTGGGCAGGCTGGAAAAGGCTTTGAAATCCTCTTCTCACGCATTTACATAGCAAGCAGAGAGAGCTGGTGAGCAGCTGTGCTTGCAGGCATCGGCACCCAACCCAAATAAATTCAGTTTTTATGAGTTAAGCATGGAAATGAAAAAGAAAATTCAGCATTTAAATAGAGCAGCTGAAAATCCCCCACTGAAGCAAATGTTGATTCAAGTCTGGAGAGTCTCTGCTGGCACAGGCTCGGTGGGACCGGAGCCCTTCCCCTCACCATTGTTATAGATACATTTTATATTGTTGGCTTTTCACAAATATTAAAATGAATGTTATGTGTATAAGAATGGAAATTTTTGTTGTATTAATATAGTTTTTTTTATTTCTGTTATTAATGAAACTTAGAAGTAGTGGTATAATACATATATGTTAGGCTATGACATAGCATTAAAACAAAAACTACTTTTGTCTGAATAACCCAAAGACTGAAAAAGATAACTGGAGAAACTTTCTTTTTCCTTTTGTAAACTCTCTTACCCAGATGAGGACAGCAGTGACCAGAACTCTGGGGGAGGAATTTATTGCATTTCTGGTATCAGGGAATGTAAATCTCAATGGTGCCAAGAAGATTGATCTATTGGGAAGGGGGCAAGAGAAAACTGAACAGAAGAACCCCAAAGATCCTAAGCAGAATGTGTGAATATGTGTGAGAATTTATGGATATGTAGCAGGGTTCTGTTTTTAAGGGACAATCCTTTGTGAATGAGGTGAATGCAGAGACACCCGGCCCTATCTGTATACTTTATTTTATTTTTTCTCCTAATTGTTTTTTTTATTAAACTTTTAAATTCTATAAAAATTATGTGAACCTCGTTTTTCACACCACTGATGGGAGCTGGGCTGGGCAGGAGTCAGCTCTGGGTTCCATTCCCAGGGGAATATTTGGGAAGTGTGTGCAGGAATTGTGTCCCGTGGCTCGGGGTGAGCTCCTGAGGGCCAGGGGGACCCCCAGGGACCCTCTGGGGACCTGGCCCTGGGCCTGGCTGGGCCCTGGGGTGCTTCACTCCAGAGGAAACTGTGAAAAACGAGGTTCACATCATTTTTATAGGATTTAAAAGTTTAATAAAAAAAACAATTAGGAGAAAAAAATAAAGTATACAGATAGGGCCGGGTGTCTCTGCATTCACCTCACTGACAAAGGATTGTCCCTTAAAAACAGAACCCTGCTCCAGATCCATAAATTCTCACACATATTCAGACATTCTGCTTAGGATCTTTGGGGTTCTTCTGTTTAGTTTTCTCTTGCCCCCTTCCCAATAGATCAATCTTCTTGGTGCCATCGAGATTTACATTCCCTGATACCAGAAATGCAATAAATTCCTCCCCCAGAGTTCTGGTCACTGCTGTGCTCATCTGGGTAAGAGAGTTTACAAATGCAGGAGTTCTCTAACTATTTTTCCTCAGTCTTTGGGTTATACAAACAAAAGCAGTTTTTATTTTAATACTATGCCATAGCCTAACATATATGTATTATACTACTATTTCTAAGTTTCATCAATAACAGAAATAAAGGAAACTATATTAATACAACAAAATTTCTCATTCTTATACATATAACATTCATTTTAATATTTGTGAAAAGCCAACAATATAAAATGTATCTATAACAAATTCTGACCTTTTTATAGGCACTGCTGCATTCTGTACAGCACAGGATAGAAAAAGAGCTTTTGTTCCTTCTCTTTCTTTCTCTTTTGTTCCTCTCCTCAAGTGAATTTCATGACACATCCTTTCTTTATCTTCTTAGCTGACCTTTTAGTGTTTCTTTAAATAGGTTTTCTCCAGTCTGTGCCCTCTTCAGTTTCTTGAAACTCTTCATTTTTGGGGGAGAAGGCACAAAAAAGAAAGACTGGGGTGGTGTTTGGTACTGATGGCGTGTGAGAAGAGTTTGAGGTGATCCCACGTTGTGTAAAGTCCTTCCCTTGCAGGGCCCAGAGACCTGAGCTCAGCCAGGTGAGCTCACCCAGCTGCTTCTCAGAGCTCTCAGCTTTAAACCATCCCCAGGTGCTCTGGAGAATGAGGCTGAGAGCTCCTAAACAGCTCCAGAGCCCTCACCCCTGAGACCCCCCTTGTGTGTGATGTTCTGTGTCCCTGACTGGGCTCCGAGCTGCTCATCCTCATCTCCCACTGTCCTGAGCAGCTCTGGAGGGATTTCACACCCACAGTGCTGGCAGCTCACCCTTCATCCCTTCACCCCTCCGTGCTCCCCCAGCTCGGCACTGGGGTTTCCTGGGGTCGGTGACAGCAGCGTTTCCTCTCCAGTGAGGAGCAGGGACAGCTCGCTTGTCACCCTGAGCAGCTCAGGAGTGTGAAAAACGAGGTTCACATCATTTTTATAGAATTTAAGATTTTAATAAAAAAATAATTAGGAGAAAAAATAAAGTATACAGATAGGGCTGGGTGTCTCTGCATTCACCTCACTGACAAAGGATTGTCCCTTAAAAACAGAACCCTGCTACATATCCATAAATTCTCACACATATTCACACATTCTGCTTAGGATCTTTGGGGTTCTTTTGTTTAGTTTTCTCTTGCCCCCTTCCCAATAGATCAATCTTCTTGGCGCCATCAAGATTTACATTCCCTGATACCAGAAATGCAATAAATTCCTCCCCCAGAGTTCTGGTCACTGCTGTCCTCATCTGGGTAAGAGAGTTTACAAATGCAGGAGTTCTCCAGATTTTTTTTTTTTTTTTTCTTCTCAGTCTTTGGGTTATACAAACAAAAGCAGTTTTTATTTTAATACTATGCCATAGCCTAACATATACGTATTATACCACTATTTCTAAATTTCATTAATAACAGAAATAAAGGAAACTATATTAATACAACAAAATTTCCCGTTCTTATGCCCATAACATTCATTTTAATATTTGTGAAAAGCCATCAATATAAAATGTATCTATAACAGGAGGAACCAGGCTGAGTGACAGGTCCTGCAGCAGGCAGCAAACACAATAAATTCCACCCTCCTCGCTGCTTCACTGCCGGTAATTCCTTCCACCGCCTGCTTCCCCCAGCCCCGGGGCTGCTGTCAAAGCACGGCTGAGCTGTAACCTGGAAAATCCGTGGTCAACACCCATTTAATGAAGTTTGGGATAATCTCTGGGTTGTGTGTTCGGCCTTATTAGTGCTTCAGAGTGTAAAATATTAATTCTGTCGGGTACAGCAGCAAAAAAAAAAGTGTTTTTGTAGGTGATAATCCTTCAGGCAGGTGTGCTGGGGTTGCTGAGGGAGCGTCACTGCTGCCTCCTCCAGCGGTGACGAACGCGCTTCGGAGTTCTCAGCTGTCAGGGCTTGTTCCTGTTTCATTCAGTGGGCTTGAAAATCAGGTTTGTAAATGTTCCCTTGACTGGACAGGGAGCTGCCATTCCCTGCACTGGGGTGAAGCTGCAGGAGTTGTTTGGTCACCTCCTTGAGGCCTGGGTGTGATGTGGAAATGAAATCTGCAGGAGTGAGACCGAGAAATGGGGCTGTGAAATGGGGCTGACGCTCCCCCAGGGTGGGGGGTTCATAAATTCTGTCACCATTTCCCTCTCCTGTCCCTCAGCAATGTCCCTGCCCTGCTCTTACAGCGCCACAAAACCCTGACACGAGAGATAAATGTTCCTAAACCTCAGGCTTTCAAATTAATAAACCCAAACCCAAGTTTTAGCTGGCTGGACTCTGCTTATCTTTACCTGAACGGTGCTGAGGGGCTTTGGAGCTGCAGGGAGGAGCTGGGGGAGCCAATTCCCAGCTGGAAATCTTGGGATGGAGAGAGGAGCAGGAGCTGGGGGAGGTAATTCCCACCTGGAAATCTTGGGATGGAGAGGGGAGCAGGAGCAGGAGCTGAGGGAGCCAATTCCCAGCTGGAAATCTTGGGATGGAGAGGGGAACAGCAGCAGGAGCTGGGGGAGGTAATTCCCACCTGGAAATCTTGGGATGGAGAGGGGAGCAGGAGCTGGGGGAGGTGATTCCCACCTGGAAATCTTGGGATGGAGAGGGGAGCAGCAGCAGGAGCTGGGGGAGGTAATTCCCAGCTGGAAATCTTGGGATGGAGAGGGGAGCAGGAGCTGGGGGAGCCAATTGGGATGGAAGAGAACAGCAAAATCTTGGGATGGAGAAGAGAACAGCAGCCAAGCCCATTGTGAGGCACGAGGTGCAAACCTGAGCCTTAAAATTCACCCTAAATCCCTTTCCTATGAATGCCCCCTCAGACCAAAGCTGGAATTTGAGCATTAGCAGGAACTCGCAGCTCTCCCGACACCTCCTGTCTGCTCCGCTCCTGGTGCAGTTCTCACGAGTTTCTGGTTCTTTTTGTTTGCTTTGTTTTTGTTTTGGGTTTGGGTTTCTTTTGTAATAAAAGGGCAGCTGTTGTGCTAAACGATTGCTGATAGTTTACTGTTACTGAACTATTACTGTTGAGTGCTCTGCAGAGGTTTGTGAAATACTCTGAAATATCTTTATCACATAATATATGCATATATTTAAGATTTAAATGTGTTGTATCCACCGCTGCTTTCTCAAATGTTTAACACAGATTCTGACATTTTAATGGAGTGCTGTAGACGTTCCCAGGAATATCTGCCTGAGCTCCAAGGGTTTATTTACCGCCAGGGCTTTTAATGGAAATGTAAAAGCATTTCTCTTCTGGGCAGCACACATTCCACCGTGAGCACATCAACACAACGCGAAACCCACATAAAATTCAAAAGCTGCGAGGACTCCAGAAGCAGCGAGAGGCTGTTTTACATAGGTTTCTGTATTTATGGGGCTGGCACACGCTCGCTAAAATGGGCAGGATAATGGGGCTGCAGTAAAACACCCCAGGCTGAGAATTCCAGCCTGCCATCAATCCTGCTGCAGCCACAGAGCAGGGTGGGATTGCTCCGTGCAAACAGCCTGCATTTGTCCAGGTGCTTATGGATCCTGCCTCTGCAATAGCAATATTTGCTTTGCTTTTAAGGGGTATTAGTTACAAGTACAATAAATGTGCTTCGTTTCTCACCGGAGATGTTTCACTCTCAGGACCCAGCCCGGGAATGTGCAATGTCTCGTCTGTGATTGATCTGATATTTAGATTGCGATTTTTAGCTGCTTTTAAGAGCAAATTCATAATTTTTATGGTTTCCCATTCAGCGAAGATTGAGAGCTGTCGTAGCTCGTCCAGGACATGCTGGTCTGCACTGATTTTATAACGAGCGGGTCTAATGATGTGTCAGCCTCTTTATTCTATAAAACCTGGCCTCAGTTAAAGCTGTTTTGTTTGAGGTGCTTGTTGTGGACAGCACAAAACCAGTTCCATTTCCACATTCCATTTATTTTATGTTCTGTTACACCTTCAGCCACACTCTGCCCTTCCTCACCCGCTGCTCCAGGTGTTCCCGTTCTGTGATTTATTCTGGCAGCAGGGGAATTTGGGGTGACTTGAGCTCCAGGAGTGGTCAGGACTCCCCAGGGCTGAGGGCTGAGCTGCTCCTCCAGCCTGGAGCTGCTCCAGCCCTTCCTGGGCTCCACAGCCACCCCCAGGTCCTGCTGTGCTGTCCTCTGTCCTCCACTGCCCCAATGTGTTAAATCTGCCACCCCATTTACCCCTGCACCCCCTACCCCAGCCAGTGGCACTTGCAGCAGCACCTCCAGGTGCCTCTCCTGCTGATCTTGTCCATTTTGCAGCTGTGAAAAACGAGCTTCACATAATTTTTATAGCATTTAAAAGTTTAATAAAAAAACAATTAGGAGAAAAAAATAAAGTAAATTATACAGATAGGGTCGGGTGTCTCTGCATTCACCTCACTGACAAAGGATTGTCCCTTAAAAACAGAACCCTGCTACATATCCATAAATTCTCACACATATTCAGACATTCTGCTTAGGATCTTTGGGGTTCTTCTGTTTAGTTTTCTCTTGCCCCCTTCCCAATAGATCAATCTTCTTGGTGCCATCGAGATTTACATTCCCTGACACCAGAAATGCAATAAATTCCTCCCCCAGAGTTCTGGTCACTGCTGTCCTCAGCTGGGTAAGATAATTTACAAATGCAGGAGTTCTCCAGCTATTTTTTTTTCCTCAGTCTTTGGATTATACAAACAAAAGCAGTTTTTATTTTAATGCTATCCCATAGCCTAACATATATGTATTATACCACTATTTCTAAATTTCATCAATAACAGAAATAAAGAAAACTATATTAATACAACAAACTTTCTCATTCTTATACACATAACATTCACTTTAATATTTGCGAAAAGCCAACAATATAAAATGTATCTATAACAGCCCTTGGGGGCACTCCAGTCCCTGCACATCTCCCCTTTAGTGGGCACAGCCCTCGGGTGAGCGGCTGTGCCGCCTCTCAGGCAGCCAGGGGAGCTGTGCCCGGGGTTTTCTTCCAGCAGGAAAAATGTTTGTTTTCCTTCTGAGATTTGGCTGGTTGTGAATAAATCAATACAGCCAGGAGGTAGCGAGGTCATGAAATAGAAATGCTGGAGCAAGGCACTTCTGAATTAGATTGCTAAACTGAGAAGAAAAAAGACGGGAGATAACTTTGTAGTTCCCCTGAATAGATAATTCCTTTTTATACAGACATGTGCTCTGGGGCCTCTCTGGGTTTGATGTGCTGCTTTGCAGTGGTGTGTGTTTTCTCTTGCCCTGTTGTCAGAAATGTTTTTAATTTTGAATGCTTGAACATGAAAGGATAAGTTGTGAGACTTTATCATTGTGTTTGTAATCATGGGGAATGATTGTGTGAGCGAGTCCTGCAGGGATTTGGGGAGTTCACGGTGAGGGAGGTGGGGACTGAAGCAGCTGGAGGCCCCACCAGTGGTGACACTGAAATGCTTTAATGGTTCGGGAATGTTCTGCCTCTGGGCACAGAGATCAACACCTCTTTAATCGTAACCAGCATTAACAGAGAAAGCAGGAAAGTTGTGAATCTGGTGCCTGTTGCATCCAGTTCTCAGTGGCACAGCCAAGTGTCCCACATTTGTTAACTAACAATTGCATTTCTGTAGAGTTTGGGGTTAAATACCACTTCCAGTGTGGCCACAAAGATGATTCTCTAATGAATCCAAAGGTGTTCAGTGATCTCTCAGGTCCCTCCCAACCCAGACCTCACAGCTGAGCCCATCTGAAGGCTGCTAACAAAAGGAACATCATCAGGTATCGATGCTGGCCCAGAACGTGAGAGAACAGTGGAAATACAGCCCTGGCAGGCTTTGGTTTCAATTACTGAAAGCTTCCTGTGATGATCTCCTTATCTCCGAGCATTTCCTGTATAAATGTGATCCTGCCTATCAGGACACCACGTTAGCAAAACCCTGCAAACATCATCACCAGCAGCCTTATCTAAAGAGATAATTCAGTGTCAGCAGCACTCGAATTTCCGTCCAAAATCTGCGCACTGAGAACCGGTTTGGAATGAGATCCGTGGATTTCTCTGTATCCTTCAACCCGGAGCTATTTAGCAAAACAAAAGTTGAGGATCAGCTGCTCACCTGCACTGCTGAGCTTTGCAGGGACAGGGATTTGAGCTGCAGCAGGATAATTTATCTCTGCTCACCATCAAATCATTGAAGTCAGGCCGTGTGTGTGCTCCGTCCCACTGGGAAACTCCCATCCCTAATGACCTTTGGGGTTATTAATGCTGATTTGTTCATCATTTGTGCATGGAGATAAAAAACAGCGCTCCAGTTAATGGTAGACACTCCAAAAATAGGGATAAAGATAAACTTATCTGGGATCTGATGATGTCTTTACCAAGCAGACAAGGTACCATTAACAGTGGCATTTTTAGCAATGGCTCCTCATCCCAGGGATCCAAAATAGCCTGGCTGAGTCAGCTCCTTGCCCACCTCTACCACTATAAATTGATGCACACGTCCAGGCTGTCACCTCTCCCTGTACACCGATTCCAAATCACATTTTAATTGCATTTTGATGCAGTCCCTCCCCTGGTGGCCTGCGCTCCCCTCTCTGGATCTTCCATCAGTGTGAGAGTTTGGGATTTCAGAGGAGGAGCTGTGGCCTGGCGTGGCCACAAATGAGGATTTCTCCCCTTGCTGGTGGAGGTTTGTGCAGCAAAGCCTCCCTGCCCACCCTGCAAGGGAAATAACAACACGGGAATGGGCCTGGAGGTCTCAGCTGATCCCTCTGGCCACCACCAAGTGCATCCCCTCAGGGCAGAGCCTCCTCCAGCTCCCCCAGCACGGCCCAGACTGATTTATGGGTTAGTCAGCGTGTCAGATTCCTGTAATGAGATTATATATTCAATCTAATGAAGGAAAAATATGCTTACCAGCCTGGTGTGACAGTGCTGTGATTAAATGATTCAAGAACAGAGTTCCCTCAGTGGATTAATTAAAAAAAAATGCAGCAGGTACAGCTGACCTGCTCCGGGTGTTGTGAGGGGCTCTGGCACAGGATTAATGGCTTGTGATGGTGTTGATAAAATAATGACAATAAAGGCAGGGAGGAGTGTGTGAAGCTCTTGGGTTGATGTTAAACCCCTCCTGTGGGTTTAACATGATCTGTGCTGGTGGAGGTTTCCCCTCCTGGTTTGAGTCCCAGCGTGGAAAGGAAAATAAAAGTGTAACAAAGGCTCTTGGAATGGGGGGCGCCTGCCCTGCCCATCCCCATCCTAATTCCAGCCAGAACACTGAGGAAGATCCCTCCAGCTTGAATTTTGAGGAGCAGGAGTTCCATGTTTGAGGAAGGTTTTGAGGAGTTTTTTGCTGCTTTTCCACCTGAGAGAGGGAGAAAAGCATCACCGTGCACTGTGCTACCAGAGCCCTTTGTGCTGTCCTGGGTCACCTTCCCCATCTCAAACCCTGGGACTGGGAGCTGCCTCAGGGGCTCAGCCTGGTTGGAATCTCAAACAAGGTCACCAAAAAGAGCCAAAAATTCAGTCCCAGGTTTGGGATGTTTGAATGTCCGTCAGAGGAAGTGGTGAGGAACTCTCAGTGGATGAGTTGGGATCAGCTTTGTTTTTCAGGGAGAAGAGTTCTCTAACTCCCATAATCTGCCCAGGCTCCGGGGTGCTGAGCTGATTTTACTCTGATAATGCCGTAAGCTGGTCTGTGATAATTGCTTTCTGTAACTGGGACAATTTATGATGATGCTAATTGGGCTGCTGCCACCCAGGGAGGGGCTGAGTTAATCCCTGCCTGTCCTGGAGCTGCAGATCCTGATGTGATCAGCCCTCCTTGGAAACTGAGGGAGGGGGGGTTAATTCTGAGCAGATTGAATTTCAGATGAAAAAAACCCCAGATCTTTTTCTACCAACCTACAGCATTTTATATCAGGTTTAAAGTCTGGTTCCAGATCATCAGACTAATTCTTAAAGGGAAAAGGTTTAATTCTGTTACAAGCAGCTCTGTGATCTCCACGGTGAGGGAAGGGAACTCTGAGGAGTTCTGAGTTTGCTCTTCAGACGCTGCAGTCCAGACCCCACGGCTCATCCCAGTGGGGAGATGTTTTAGGTTCTGCTTTTATTTTCCCTGGTTGCTCTGTGAGTGTTTGTGCGGGGGCTGAAGTTTGCCAAAGGTTACATCCCTGCCAGTGACAAACATCTTTTGTCATCACGACTCCTTTAAATGTATTTTTATCCCATAAATCCATCCCTTGGTTCTCCATCTTTGAAAGCCTCCATCTGCTGAGGCAGAGCAGGGGATGGCCTTGGATAAACCTGGTTTTCCTCAGGGGAGGGGGGCTGGAGTGAGGGGAGCACTGGCAGTGCCATCCTCCCTGACGGATCAGGCTTTGATCTCACGTCCCGGCACTTTGGTGTTTATGTTCCGTCTGTTTAATGTTCTCCCTTCGCCGGAATCATCCTTCTTTTAAATGCTCTGCTTTACGGTAAATGTTTTAATGTTTTCTGCTCGCCAAACCCCACATTCCCAGACTCAGCAAGCACAGGATGAGCTCCCTCCAAGGGTGAGGGTGACAGGAATGGGGACCCTGAACCCCTCTCCCCACCCCAAAAATCCCCTGGCCTGAGGAGAGTCAAAATTTATAAACACACTTGTGAAATAATGAACTCTGGGAATGCTGGCCGTGTTTGTCATTTCTCTGCCCATTTCACTGCATATAAAGTGTGTTCACCATCGAACTCCTGTCACTTGATTTATGCCCGTGTGGCTGCTCCATAATTTAAATTGAATTCCTAATTTCTCTCCTGAAACCCCCTCAGATAATTACTGTTAAGGTTAACTGCAGAAGGGGAACTGAATAGTCAGTAGATTAGTTGGTTGTTCTGAGTCTTAGACCACAGGAAAAGGGAACACAATCCAGGGAATATTGTCCAGGGAAGGGTTTGGCATGGCTGGAAAAGCTCTGGCACAGCTGGAACAAACTCCCGGGGATATTGTCCAGGGAAAGCTCTGGCACAGCTGGAACAAACTCCCAGGGATATTGTGCAGGGAAAGGTCTGGCATGGCTGGAACACACTCCCAGGGATATTGTCCAGGGAAAGCTCTGGCATGGCTGGAATAAATCCCAGGGATATTGTCCAGGGAAAGGTTTGGTATAGCTGGAACACACTCCCAGGAAAAGCTCTGGCATGGCTGGAACACACTCCTAGGGATATTGTCCAGGGAAACGTTTGGCATGGCTGGAGCAAACTCCCAGGGATATTGTCCAGGGAAAGCTCTGGCACAGCTGGAACAAACTCCCGGGGATATTGTCCAGGGAAAGCTCTGGCATGGCTGGAACACACTCCCAGGGATATTGTCCAGGGAAACGTTTGGCATGGCTGGAGCAAACTCCCAGGGATATTGTCCAGGGAAAGCTCTGGCATGGCTGGAACACACTCCCAGGGATATTGTCCAGGGAAAGGTTTGGTATAGCTGGAACACACTCCCAGGGAAAGCTCTGGCATGGCTGGAACAAACTCCCAGGGATATTGTGCAGGGAAAGCTCTGGCATGGCTGGAACAAACTCCCAGGGATATTGTCCAGGGAAAAGTCTGGCATGGCTGGAGCAAACTCCCAGGGATATTGTCCAGGGAAAGCTCTGGCACAGCTGGAACACACTCCCAGGAAAGGTCTGGCACAGCTGGAGCAAAGTCCCGGGGATATTTTCCAGGGAAAGCTCTGGCATGGCTGGTTTTAGCACAGCTGCTTGGTCCCTGTCTCCGAGCTGTGGCCAGGCTCCTGCAGGCACAGGGGAAGTGTCCCCTGGCTGGGAGGGAGGGTTGGATGTGGGAGGACAGAGAGATGGCAAAGGGATCACAGAGCTCCAATCTTTCCCCCACTTTCAGTGTGAAAGGTGTGAATTGAACCTCGCCCTCAGGTAGCTCACATTTGCACAGATGTGTCAAATCATGATCTAATTCCATTGCCACCGTGTAGGATGAGGTGCCCCAGACCTGGAGCCTTTTCCAGGTGGGTTTGCAGCCCTTGGCCGGGATGTGCAGGGCTGGATCCATCCCAGCAAAGCCGGGAGTGCTGCTGTGGAGGGGAATCTGCTGCCTGGCACCAAATGTAATTGGCTTTGATGGTCAGTGTTTGCAGATTTGTTTAGGAACTGGAAAATGTACAAATTGCAGCCCATCTGCGCAGAGCGGAGTGCTAATGAATGCCTGCAGCTACCACAGCCATAAGCTCATTACCACAAAGTTCCAAGTCCTTCCACAAGTTGCTAAACAAGGTTATTCATCTGAACGGAGTGGAGAAGGGAGTTTGACTGCAGGGCACAGCCAGAGCTCCTCCAGATCTAGAAAAGCTATTAGAAAAACCCCCCGTTCTTTGGTCTTTTAATAGAATCCGTTGATTTTATTTCTATTTTTAATTTTGCTCTCCTGTGGCAGCAGCTTGCCATGCCTTAACTATTTTCTGTTAAGGTTTGGAGTGGAAAGGCGCCTTGCGGGCAACTCCTGGGTGTGCTCAGGGACGCTGGGTGGTGAACTGGAGGAGATGGATTGGAACACATCGTACACAGCGTTTCAGGGGCTTTATGGACCGTGGCAGCAAACACTAATGGTCTCTGTTCTCTGGGTGTTTGTGTCAGCTGGGAATCTGTTATGATGACTCGGCTCTTCCTCTGCGTGCCATGTCAGGCCATTTCATCTTCCTGTTTCTTCACAAAAAAAGTGGAATTAATAATACTTATTATCTGTTTTATAGAACTGGTATTTGTCCAAGTGTTTGAACATCCAATGCATGGTGCAGCAGGAGCAATATGTAAAAATATTTCCTATTCTCTCTTGGCTGAGATTTTATTCCACGTTCCTTGAGGAAAAATCAGCTTTTCTGAGTTACCAGCCAAAGGAAGCATTTCCCCATCCAGTTAAGGAGGTCATAAGGCCTTTGGCCTGCTCCACATTTTCCTGTGCTCCTCCCTGCCAGGTGGAGTGGCTGAAGAACGAGGAGCCCATCGATTCCAACCTGGATGAGAACATCGACACCAGGGCCGACCACAACCTCATCATCCGCCAGGCGCGCCTGTCCGACTCGGGCAACTACACCTGCATGGCTGCCAACATCGTGGCCAAGAGGAGGAGCCTGTCAGCCACCGTGGTGGTCTATGGTCAGTGAGGGGCTGGGGGTGAAGAGCAGGAGCCTGTCAGCCACTGTGGTGGTCTGTGGTCAGTGAGGGGCTGGGGGTGAAGAGCAGGAGCCTGTGATCCACCACGGTGGTCTGTGGTCAGTGACAGGGCTGGGGGCCAAGAGCAGGAGCCTCTCAGCCACCGTGGTGGTCTGTGGTCAGTGAGAGGGGGTGGGGGCCAAGAGCAGGAGCCTGTGAGCCACCGTGGTGGTCTGTGGTCAGTGAGAGGGAGTGGGGGTCAAGAGCAGGAGCCTCTCAGCCACCGTGGTGGTCTGTGGTCAGTGAGAGGGGCTGGGGGCCATGAGCAGGAGCCTGTGGGCCACCGTGGTGGTCTGTGGTCAGTGAGAGGGAGTGGGGGTCAAGAGCAGGAGCCTCTCAGTCACCGTGGTGGTCTGTGGTCAGTGACAGGGCTGGGGGGCAGAGGTGGCTGTGCCTGCGTGGCTGATTTGATTTGTGCTGCTATTGCTGCGCTGATCCCTCACAGCATCACCCAGCCAAGCCCGTCCCGCTGGCATGGGTTGGGTTTGGTGCTGGGGGGCTCTGGCACGGCCCCACAGCCCCCCCGTGTTGGTGTTTTGCAGTGAACGGGGGCTGGTCCTCGTGGACGGAGTGGTCCAGCTGCAACGCGCGCTGCGGCCGGGGCTGGCAGAAACGCTCGCGCACCTGCACCAACCCCGCGCCCCTCAACGGGGGAGCCTTCTGCGAGGGCATGTCCGTGCAGAAAATCACCTGCACCTCCCTCTGCCCCGGTGAGTCCCCACAGGGCTCTGGGGGCCACGCTCACGGGAGAGCTTTCGGAGGGAAGCGGCCGGAGGGAGTTGGGAAGGGAAAGGGAAATGGAGGGAGTTGGGAAGGGAAAGGGAAATGGAGGGAGTTGGGAAGGGAAAGGGAAATGGAGGGAGTTGGGAAGGGAAAGGGAAATGAAGCTGTGGTTAGGCCCAGCCTGGGTGGGTGTGAGTGCAGTGCCAGGCACCTGTGGCCAGGCTGGAACTGACCCTGGCACCGCCAAAACCCTGCCAGGACAGCCACTGGCTCAGGGGGAGAAATCAGGGAGCTGGGTGGGGGCCTGGGGTTTGTTTAGGGGGGAGCTGATGTTAACAACACCAGAAACACAGAAACCTGAGCTGAGAACTTCCTTAAATGCATTATTTATCTCACAAATTTTGCTCTGGAGTGCGTTAGAGGTGAAGTTGTGGATGGGAGAGGTGAAAGGAGCGCTGCTGCAGGAGCTGAGGTGGCACAGGCAGGGCTGACCGTGTTCCCTGCCCGCAGTGGACGGCAGCTGGGAGGTGTGGAGCGAGTGGTCAGTGTGCAGCCCCGAGTGCGAGCACCTGCGGGTGCGGGAATGCGCCGCGCCCGCCCCGCGCAACGGCGGCAAACACTGCGAGGGCCTGAGCCAGGAGTCCGAGAACTGCACCGAGGGGCTCTGCATCCAAGGTGAGCTGCCACGGGGCTGGGCACGGGATTTGGGATTGGCCTGAGACGTGGGCTGAAGGCCAGGGAACCTGTGTGGGTGGGACAATTGTGTCTGAACTATTCCCGTGAAAAGGGAGGCGGTTTTCCGTGCGGAGTTTGAAATTTTCCAGGTGGCTGGGTTTGTGTTGTGTGTTCTTTGCCTGTGAATGATCAGATGATGCTAAAATCCCAGATCCAGGGGGTTTGCAGGGTGTAACTCCGACCTCCACAAGCAAATGTGCTCCTCAGCCTCTGCCTTTCCTTGCAAGCAAATGGGCAAAGCCCCCCCAGGAGAGCTGCGGGTGCAGGAGCCGGTCAAGGTCGGAGTTTCTCCTTTAGCAGGAGCTAAACCCAAGCAAATCTGCAGCTCCCTGGGAAAGGCTTTGCCCTTCACCAGTGTCTGGGAAGCATCTGGAAGCTGCTGCTGTCCCCAGCACAGGGAGCTGGGCAGAGCAGCCCTGCAGCTGCGCAGGCTCCGCGTGCAGGAGGAATTTGTGGGTTTATCCCTGCCCTGAGCCCGCTCCTGTCCCTGTGGAGGGGCTGTCACCTCGTCAGGTGCAACTGCAGCCCTGGGAGCCATCAGGAGTGCCAGGGCTGGGAGATGCTGCAAATAAGGATGTGTCTGTTTTCTGTAATGTTGTGTTTAGCCAGCCCTCTGTCCTTTCTATGGTTCTGCATTGCCTTCTCTTCTAAACAAAATGCACTCTCTTCTTTTGCCCTGAGATTTTAATGTTTTCCCGGTGACAGGGAGCATCCTGTGTATTTATTCAGGCTTCAGAGATGCCTGAGCTGAGACCTTCCATCAGATTTTGCTGGGGTCTGGTGGGAGGGGACACTCAGCACTCTGGCTCTGGATTCCTGCACTTAAAATTCCCAGGGCTACAGAACAGCTCCAAGATGTCCAAGGACAGAAATGAAATTTAATTTATTATTTTTTTCCTTCCCTGTGTTTTAAGAAGGAATAACCAGAGAGAGTTTGGGAGCAGTGTCATTCACCCAGCTCTCAGGGACTGTGCTGGGTGTTTCCTGGGGTCTCTCCTCCCTGTGCATTGCTGAGGGCTGGATCAATCCTGGATCCATCCCGGTGTCCATCGGCATATCCGTGGGAGCTGGCAGGAGGATGTGTGGGAAGGGCGTGAGGAGCAGCAGCTGAGGCTGCACGGTGGGGGTGTGACAGCCAGAGGGGACCTGCCACCCCCTGGGCTCTGTCGTGGTGTCCCCAGGTCAGCTGGAGGTGGCCCCACTGCCTGCAGGGACACAGTGAGTGGGAAACGTTCCTGTGCTGCCCAAACTCCCTCCTCTCCCCTCGTGGGCTCCTGTGGGTCACTGCCACACCTCAGCCGTGCCTGGGGCACAGGGACAGAGCCACGACCGTGCCAGGGAGCCTCTGGCACTGGGGGAGCCGGGTCAGCTCTGCCCTGCGAGGCCCCTGGGGCTCACACAAACTCCTTCCCTCCTTCTCCTGCGCCAGGGAGGCCCTGGAGCCACAGAACACTGGAGTGGTTTGGGTGGGAAGGGACCCTAAAGCCCTCCAGTCCCACTCTCCTCCATGGAGACACTTTCCATGGACACCTTCCCCCATCCCAGGTGGCTCCCAGCCCCATCCAGCACCCCCAGGCCCTGCTCCAAGAGCTGAATTTCCGTGTGGGTTCAGTTGGACCGGAGTGTTCCGTGTCTCCAGGTGTGATCCTGTCTCTCCCTCGTGGCTCGAGCTGTCCCCATGTCCTCGTGTCACGTTGTTCTTAGGGCTGTAATTGCTTTCTCAGCTAACAGGAATTGATGCAATTACCCTGTTTTTTAAAAATCTCTTCTCCCCTGTTCATCTTCCAGTATGTGCCTTTCCTGCTCTGCTTCTCATCCCGTGGGGAATTGTGGAGGAAATGCAGCCCTGAGCCACAGCAAAGCAATCTCTTGGAGGTTTTTTATCAGGCACAACTCGTTAACTTTGCTCCTTCTGTGAGGCAAAAATAGAAACATTCCTTTGGTTAACAAATAAGGACTGAGCTGAAAGGGAGGATGGGAATGGAGGATGCCAGGGAAGAACCAGCCTGGATCTGGCTGGGATAAATCCTGATCCTTGGGATGAATGTTCAGATCTGGACATAGTGAATGAAACAGGGATAAAATGGATCAGCTCTGAGGTTCTTTATTGTGTCCCTGACCGGAGAGTTTGGGAATAACCCCAAGACACCACAGGGGAACATCCCAGAGCTCCCTTTGTCCTTGGATCCCTGGGTGGATCCCCATGGTCCAGCCCTTACTGAGGAGCAACTTTTCCTTCAAGGAATTTCTCCTGGAACTTGTAACACTTGTGTAGACCCAAACTTAGTCCCAGGAGGAAGATTCATGTGAGGTTTGGTAGAGATGAAAAGTTTCCAGGGCTGCCAGATCGATGTCCGGGGATGCAAAGGTCACTTTGACCCCAGACACTCCCAGCACCTCCCTGCTTTCCTGCATGTTTGTTCTCCCAGGGTTGATTCCCTCCCAGTATTCCCAGCTGGATTCTTTGCCAGGGTGGACTTCTCTCTCACTCCTGCAGAGGTGAAAGCTTTCTCTTTGCTCAATAAAAGAGAGGGGGTTTTTTTTGAGAGCTTTTTGTTTTACTTTTATCTGCTTGCTTTAAAGTTATTTTTCCTGACTTCAAAACCTATTGATTTCTTCTCCCAGTGCCCAAAACCAAAACAAACAAGCAGGGCCACAAGGACTGACCTGCAAACATGTTTTTACTAATGCTCCCCGAATAATCACAAAACAATCACAAATCATTTCATTTTCCATTTTCCAAGCAACACTGCTGCTGTTGCCAGGAGGCTCCTGGATCCAGGAATCTCCATTTTCATGGGAAATGCTTTTCCCTTTGCAGTTTGGTGCAGACAGCCCCTGCCAGCAGCAGGGAAGGGTTTGCTCCACTGCAGACTTGGCTCTGACCCTCCTCTCTGGGTGCTTTTGTGCCTCATTTTCCTGCAAAACCAACACCAACCTTGGGCAGGGAAAGAAGAAACTCATCCCACCAGGGTTTTGGTCAAAAAAGCCAAAATCCAACCATCTTCTGGGTTAAGTATTTCTAAACTAAGCATCCTCACAAACATTAAAATGAAGAGAAGGAGCCTCGTAATCCACCTGAGTCTCCCAATTTTAGGGATTCCTTTGGCAGGTTTTAGGTTGTAAATGGTGACTCAAGTGCTTGGCAGGAGGGAGGCAGAGAAGACTCATTTTTGAGTCCCATAGAAAACTCCTTTTATCCCACATTTTCCATCTGTTGGGGGCACGTGGATGTGTGCATTCATATACACACAGAGAGGTGCCATTATTGGGGGTGTTTAGGTACAAAAAATGTGAATAAACTGGGCATTTTTATAGCTTATAACTAATTTAAGTGCCCATCACCAGCATTCCATACATCTAACACACAAAGGGATCATTAATTCTGACCTGAGTCTCTTTGCCAATGATCCAGTGCAAGGTATTGAACTTCCTTCTCGCTGAGGTGTAAATAAACAACAGCATCCAATAGAGCCAACAAATAACCTGAATTAACCAAGTGAGAAATTGCTGCGAAGGAACTTCCTGAAAGGGATTTAGGAAAAAAAAAAAGAAAAAAAAAAAAAAGAAGATGAAGAGAAAAACATGGACAACATAAAATATTCATATTGTCAGCAAACGAGGAGAAAATGTTTCATTTATAGAGTGAGACAGAAGCAATATAGGAAATAGATATGCTCCATGTAAATTTATTAAGTGCAACTTTCTCTCTTTCTCTCTCTCTCTCTCTCCCTCTCAGATAAAATACCTCTTCATGAAATAAAATCCCAAAGTAAGTTCTTTTTTTTCTCTTGTAAATATGATTTTCCTCATCTTCTCTGCCGTTTGGGTTATTTGTTTAGGAGCTAAGTAGGAGCCAAGGTTTTATGCGAGGCTTTAGCATCTGCTGAAAGCATCTTCGGTGCACTCTGTGATCCCAGGTTCAGCGTGAGCCCGGGGAATGCTCATCCCCAGGAATTCCTGTCTGACTGGGAGCCCTGCTTGGCTTGGCATCCATCTCTGCAGCGCCTGGAATCAGGAAAACAGCAATTAATGCAGGAGTTTGGGGTTTTTGGTGCAGATCTGCTTGGGCTGCGGGCTCTGACCTTGCTTGGCATCCATCTCTGCAGCGCCTGGAATTAGGAAAACAGCAATTAATGCAGAAGTTTGGGGGTTTTGGTGCAGATCTGCTTGGGCTGCGGGCTCTGACCTTGCTCAGTTCCCTCCTGGCTCAGCTGGAGGGTGTTTCTGTGCCGTTCCCTGTGCCTGGGGATCATCTCGGGGCTGTTTGGGGCTCCTGTCCTGCACCTGCAGCTCTGCCCGACCCCAGCAGGGACTGGCCAGGCACAGGATGAGAGGGAACAGCCTGGAGCTGGGCCATGGCTGGAGCTCAGCAGGAATTCCCTGTGGAAAGGGCTGCAGAGCAGCACAGGGGCTGCGCAGGAGGTGCCCAGAGGTGGCACCTGGGCCAGGGCTGGTGCTGACCATGCTGGTCCTTGGTCATCTCTGAGGGCTTTTCCACCCTTGGTGATTCTGTGGTTTTACATTCCTGGTTCCTAGTTTTTTCCTCGGGATACCCAAAATCAGTTTAGGGAGCTGCAAAAGGTGCTGAGGATGCCTTGAACCCTTCTGCTTTGGGTTTGTCTGGGGGTCCCCAGAATCAGCCCTGGTGGAGCCCCTGGGGCCGCTCTGTGCCAGCCTGGGCTCAGGCACTGGGTTCACTTTCTTGTCTGTGCAGTTTCATTTCATAGAGAAAATGGAGAGAACCTCAGCCAAATCGCTGGGTTTTCTGATTTACCCAAAAAGGAGCTGCAGTGGGATTGATCTGAGCTCTGAGAGGCCCTGAGATGGAAAGGGCTCAGTTCCACCCTGGGACAGGGACACAGAGCTCAGCTCCTGCTGCTCAGGGAGCAGGAAATGCTCCAGGACTTCCCAACTCATCAGGGATGCATAATCAAAGCCAATTATGAAGATAATTGAGGGACAACCTGTTCCACAGAATGATCTCTGACCGAGTCCCTGACCTGTGCTCCGAGTGAGGAGAAGGACTTTGGGCTGTGGGAGTGATGGGGAACTCGGGAAGAGAAGCTGGAAGAACCTGTGGGATCTCCTGCCCAGATCCCGGGATCTCCTCTCCCTGCTGGAGCTGGGGAAGTGGGCCCTGCACAGCTCCTGCAAAGCACTCCTTGTAAATGAGATAATTTAATCAATTACATCTCCTAATGCACTAAACCAAATGTTTCATTTTCTGCTCCTGCACATCTTAAATTATCTTCAGGTGCTTTATGAAACTTAATCATAGTTAATAGAAACTTCATTACCATCAAATGTGCTTTCAATAAATGTTGTGTAACAGTGGCAGGAGGTGGAGTGACAAATGGGCTGCAATTATCACAAACATGGATCCTGGAGCAGAGAGGGATAAAACTCCTGGTGCCTGCCAGGGTCCCGCCCGCCCCTGGGCCGGGAGGCTGCAGCTCATTAAGGAGTAATTGGTGGACTATAAATGTTTGCTTTTCTAGTTTGTTTGCTCGGTTTCCACTTTGTTCCCTTCTGGGAAAAAATAGAAGCAGACCTCACCCCGCTCCCCCAGACTTCCCACGCCTTCCGCCTTCCCTTAACTTCTCATCTCCCACGGAAGGAGTTCTCCAAAAGAAAAGATCAGAAGGTGAAGAGGTAAAAATTACTTTAAAAACCCCCAGTGGTCGTTTCTAAAGAAACACCAAAATCCTAAACCAAAAAGAAAGTCTCCTTTCTCGTGGAGTTGTGTTCCAAGGGAATAATTCTGAGTCACTCTGGGTTTGCCCTTTTAGCATAAAGCTGTTTAAAACCCCAGGAAATGCTGAAAAGGATCCTTGGCCTGTGAGCTCTGTGCTCCCCTGAGGCTGTGCTGAGTTTTCCTGGCAGTTCTGGGATCACCTGGGGGACTCTGACAGGTGCTCCAAGCAACGACCAATTTATTCCAGGGAAGGAACCTCAGGAAGAACTCCTGTGAGAGCTTTTAATCATAAAATTTATAGACCAGTGTCCAATTCAAGCTCTGGAGATACTTCAGAGTCAATGAAAAGAAAATTCTTCTCCTCAGAAAGATTTTGCTTGAGTCAAACAGCTCCCATTTTTTTTTTATTCCGTGCCCTCCCTCTCATCTTTAACCTATGTACAACAGTTTAAAAGTGGGAAAGTGGAATTGCCTGACGTGGGAATCGATGGAAAAGGAGATGCTGAGGCACTTGAGGAGATTTAGAGTCAGAAGTTGCAGTTGCAGTGAGCCCCTGAGGAGTGGCTCCTGCTCTGCTTTGGAGGGCAGCACATCAGCTCTGGGTTCTCCCCCATTGCTGTCCTGGGGGCTGGAAGTTTTTCCTGCCAGGATATTTC
The DNA here is from genome assembly GCA_038429875.1 of Poecile montanus. NCBI lineage: Eukaryota > Metazoa > Chordata > Aves > Passeriformes > Paridae > Poecile > Poecile montanus. The sequence goes on along the minus strand of CM076524.1, from coordinate 7,485,656 downwards.
TGCACCTCTCAGAATTGATAATTTATCATCCCAGCAAGGCAGCAGGGGTAATTCACGTTTTCAGCACTTTTCCTTTTTAAAGCAATGATCCAAAGGGAAGAGTTAAAGATGCTTTGTGGTGCAATAACCACGAGCTCTCGATGGCTCCCTGGGAAGGGAAAGACCCCAATTGTTCCTGAGATCCTGGAGATCCATCCCCTCCCTCTTTCTGCCTCATTCATTGCTCTAATTACCCACAGAAATTAAGTCAACAATAGTGTTTCATAATTAATTCCCTGTAACAACAAAGCAACTTGGGAATAGGAAATTGGAAGAAATAGAAATGTAATTATTGTCTGTACTCCCCTTTCTGCACCTGGTGCTGGGGAACAAAGCAGAGCTGTGGAAGTGAGGCTTTGGATTGGAGTTTGTGTTGTTTTGGTGTGATTTGAGACATTTCCAGTTTGCCTTTGTGACCCTGGGGCTTTGCATTTGCTTTTTCTGTCTGGCCTCTCCCATTGTTACATTGTCAGCCAGTATTTCACTCTCTGCAATGCCTAACTGAGCCTAAAATGCTTAAAATTCTCTTTACAGCATTTTTCAAGGGGGGGAACTCATGGAAAAAAATGAAAAAAAAAAAAAAAAGGCTTCAGAAAAAAAAAACCAAACACTTCTCTTTTAGAGATTGATTTGGTAGAACTGTTGGCAATGGAATTGTTCTAGGAAGCTGAATTTCGTAACCTTACGAGTTTGTTCAATGTGGTTTCCTGACCTGCCACACAAGGTGGTTCCTCCTCAAGGCTGATGTTTCCATGAAAACTTTGTGATTTTTCTTCCTCCTTCCCAGCAAGCTGTGAATGTGTTAAAAGCAGAACCATTTTTCATTTGGAGATTACTTGAAAACATAGCAGAAATTCTGCAGGAGTATTTTCTTGGTTAAATGGTTCTGGTGCTGGAAAACTGATATAAAAGATGTATTTTGGGTTGAATGGGGTGCTGGAATCTCGTGGTTGGTGTTGACTGGGACCAGCTGGAGAGTGGGGATGAGAGGGCTGTTTTCTGTTGGGGATGTTTGAACCAACCCTTTGGCTGTACTTCTGTCTGGAGCTCCCAGCTGAAATTCAGCTTGTTCCCAGTGCCTGGAGCGGGGTTTGGGGCCTGGGGGTCCTGCTGCTGCCACTGCTGGGGCTGTTCCCTGCTGGGAGGGAGCTGTGGGTGCCCAGCCCCTTCCCAGCACATCCCGCTGGGGCTGGCGGCACTTTCCAGACGCTTCTTTTTTGTGAGGAAGTGTTGAGCCAAGGAAACGCTGCCCAGAGGTGCTCGTTCTTTCATCTCGACAGTCTGAGGTTTCTTGTTCGTTTTTAAAACTCAGCTAAAATGAAATTGTCCCCTCATGTCCTCCCCTGTCCCCCGTGTCCCCTGTCCCCCATGTCCCCTGTCCCGTATCCCCTGTCCCCCCATGTTCACCTGCCACGTCGCCGTGCTCTGAGCGTGTTGTGTCCCCTGCCATGTCCCCACACTCTGAGTGTGCTGTGTCCCCTGTCCATGTCCCCATGCTTTGTGCTGTGTCCCCTGTCCATGTCCCCACACTCTGAGCATGTTGTGTCCCCTGTCCCCCCATGTCCCCTGTCCATGTCCCCGTGCTCTGAGCGTGTTGTGTCCCCTGTCCCCCCATGTCCCCACACTCTGAGCATGTTGTGTCCCCTGTCCCCCCATGTCCCCTGTCCATGTCCCCACACTCTGAGCGTGTTGTGTCCCCTGTCCCCCCATGTCCCCTGTCCATGTCCCCACACTCTGAGCGTGTTGTGTCCCCTGTCCCCCCATGTCCCCATGCCATGTCCCTGCGCTCTGAGCATGTTGTGTCCCCTGCCATGTCCCCACACTCTGAGTGTGTTGTGTCCCCTGTCCATGTCCCCATGCTTTGTGCTGTGTCCCCTGTCCATGTCCCCACACTCTGAGCATGTTGTGTCCCCTGTCCCTGGCCCTGCACTCTGAGCGTGTTGTGTCCCCTGTCCCCACACTCTGAGCGTGTTGTGTCCCCCTGTGTCCCCTGCCATGTCCCCACACTCTGAGCGTGTTGTGTCCCCTGTCCCCACACTCTGAGCGCGTTGTGTCCCCTGTCCCCACACTCTGAGTGTGTTCTGTCCCTTGTCCCTCTGTCCATGTCCCCACACTCTGTGTTGTGTCCCATGTCCATGTCCCCGCACTCTGAGTGTGTTGTGTCCCCTGTCCCCACACTGAGTGTGTTATGTCCCCCTGTGTCCCCTGTCCATGTCCCCACACTCTGAGCGTGTTGTGTCCCTTGTCCCCCTGTCCCTGTCCCCGCACTCTGAGCATGTTTTGTCCCCCTGTGTCCCCTGCCATGTCCCCACACTCTGAGCGTGTTGTGTCCCCTGCCATGTCCCCACACTCTGAGCATGTTGTGTCCCCTGTCCCCATACTCTGAATGTATTGTGTCCCTTGTCCCCCTGTCCATGTCCCTGCACTCTGTGTTGTGTCCCCTGTCCCCACGCTCTGAGCGTGTTGTGTCCCCGTGTCCCCTGTCCCTGTCCCCACACTCTGAGCGTGTTGTGTCCCTTGTCCCCCTGTCCATGTCCCCACACTCTGTGCTGTGTCCCCTGTGTCTCCTGTCCCCACTCTCTGAGCATGTTGTGTCTCCTGTCCCCACACTCTGAGCGTGTTGTGTCCCTTGTCCATGTCCCCACACTCTGTGCTGTGTCCCCTGTGTCCCCTGTCCCCACACTCTGAGCGTGTTGTGTCCCTTGTCCATGTCCCCACACTCTGTGTTGTGTCCCCTGTGTCCCCTGTCCCCACACTCTGAGCGTGTTGTGTCCCCTGCCATGTCCCCACACTCTGAGCGTGTTGTGTCCCCTGTGTCCCCTGTCCCCACTCTCTGAGCGTGTTGTGTCCCCTGCCATGTCCCCACACTCTGAGCATGTTGTGTCCCTTGTCCCTCTGTCCATGTCCCCACACTCTGTGCTGTGTCCCCTGCCATGTCCCCTCAATCTGAGCGTGTTGTGTCCCCTGTCCCCACACTCTGAGCGTGTTGTGTCCCTTGTCCCTCTGTCCATGTCCCCACACTCTGCTGTGTCCCCTGTGTCCCCTGTCCCCACACTCTGAGTGTGTTGTGTCCCCTGTGTCCCCTGTCCATGTCCCCACTCTCTGAGCGTGTTGTGTCCCCTGTCCCCACACTCTGAGCGTGTTGTGTCCCTTGTCCCTCTGTCCATGTCCCCACACTCTGCTGTGTCCCCTGTGTCCCCTGTCCCCACTCTCTGAGCGTGTTGTGTCCCCTGTGTCCCCTGTCCCCACACTCTGAGTGTGTTGTGTCCCCTGTGTCCCCTGTCCATGTCCCCACTCTCTGAGCGTGTTGTGTCCCCTGTGTCCCCTGTCCCCACTCTCTGAGCGTGTTGTGTCCCCTGTGTCCCCTGTCCCCACTCTCTGAGCGTGTTGTGTCCCCTGTGTCCCCTGTCCCCACTCTCTGAGCGTGTTGTGTCCCCTGTCCATGTCCCCACTCTCTGAGCGTGTTGTGTCCCCACAGATGTGGAGCGCAGCGGGGCCATCGCGCTGTACTCGGGGCTGGCGGCGGCGGTGCTGGCGGTGGCCGTGCTGGCGCTGGGGGTGACCCTGTACCGGCGCAGTCAGAGTGAGTACGGCGTGGATGTCATTGATTCCTCTGCACTCACGGGAGGCTTCCAGACTTTTAATTTTAAAACAGTCAGACAAGGTTAGTGCGGCGATTTCCTCTCCTTCTCTGCAGAGCTCCCACTGCTCAGGCACGCCTGCATTTGGGGAGGGGGGTTTGGGGCAGCCAGGGACCCTGGAACTGGCTCTGCTCTGTCCCACAAACACAGAATCCTTCTTGGCCACGCTCCAGATGCTTTAGAAATGCCGTCCCCAGCTCCTACACTGATTTAGGAAAAGCTAAACAAAGCGACCAAAGCAGCTCAAGCTCAGGCAACAGAGCCGTAGTTCCTCCTGTTCTGTCACAGCCCTTTCCTCCACTCCAATAAAAGGGATTATTCCTTTACTGATAATCTGAGACCCAGCTGGAAGTGTTTTGTAACCCCAGTTTTGTCACTGGGGTCTGTGGGAAATAAATGTGTGTAAGACTGGACCCCCAAAGCTGTAGAAAAAAAAACACCAGTGCCAAAAAACGTGAACAAAACATTAACTAAAAACAGCGCTCAGGTTTTCAGGAATGTTATTCCCTTTGAACAGGAAGGCGAGGAGGGAGAGAAACGGGGATGAAAGCAGGATGTTTATTGATTCCGTGCTGCCATTCTACCTCAGACCTGCCTGATTGTGGGTGGGTGGGAGCGTGGGTGGGGTGTGAAAGTGTCCCCATGTCTGTTCTCTCTTCAGAAAAGGGAAATATGTTGCAGAGTTTGTTTGGGGGGTTTGGTGGTGTTGTTTTTACAGTTTCTTTATTTCCTGGAGACGTCCTCACCAAGCATGACTTGCAAGAAATTGGGAAAAGGGCTTGGCAGACAAGGACATTTGAAGGAGGTTCACTCATCCATTTCTAAATCCAGACCTTTAATTAGGGCTGTGTAACTCTCAATGACTGTGTCAAACAAACATTTTCCTTTGTGGTTCAGTTTGAATCTTGTTTTGAGTCTGGGGAATTGTTTGCTTAGCTTAATGCTGAAAACCTTTCATTCTGGATGCTCTGAAAATCCCCAACTAAACAACCAAGGAAAAAGACCCCACCACAAAACCAAACAGCCAGAGGATTCAGGCCCTAAATCCATCCACCAGTCTTTTTTCAGAGTGTCTTCTGAGGGAAAACGCCTCAAAATGAATAACTGTGGTGTCCTCCCCTGTATCACTCTTGTCCCACTTCCCTTTCAGCCCAGTTCCCCTCAGGCATGAAGTTGTGGGTTTGTGTGAAAGGTCTGCAGGAAGATGTTGTCACCCAGTGGGGTTTAATGTAAGGAAAGAAAACAAGGAGAGAGGAAAAAGGCAAACACACAAATGTGAATCCAAAGAAAGGAGGCTCCTCCTTGGATTCCTGCACTCTGGAGCTGCCTGAGGTGTGGCAAACATGAGGTGTCAGATCTTTGCACCAGTTCCTCTGTCCTCTAACGTGGTCTGGTGTGAGTTTGGGCTCTGAGAGCTCGGGGAGGGCAGAGCGAGCCCCAGAGGGGACGGGAGAATTTGGGAAGGGATTCCTGCGGCGTCCCCTCCACCCTCGCCAAGCGCTGCTCCTGTCCCCACAGGTAACTCCCTGCTCCTGAACTCGTCCCTGCAGCCCGAGCTGACGGTCAGCAGGACCTACAGCGGCCCCATCTGCCTGCAGGACCCCCTGGACAAGGAGCTGATGACGGAGTCGTCCCTGTTCAACCCCCTGGCCGACATCAAGGTCAAGGTGCAGAGCTCCTTCATGGTGTCCCTGGGCGTCACCGACAGGGCCGAGTACCACGGCAAGGCCCACCCCGGGACCTTCCCCCACGGCAACCCCAGGCCCTTCGGGACGATCCAGGCCAGGAACAAGGCCATGTTCATCCAGAACCTGGCCTCCATCTCCAGCAGCAGCGAGCTGAGGAGCTCAGCCCTGTTCGGGCACCTGGGGGGCCGCCTGGTGGTCCCAAACACAGGTGGGTGGCTCCTTTCTCATGAAAGCACATAAAAGAATTTGAGATTAGGCTGCCTGATGTACTGTTTTAGAACTAAATTTTTTTTTTAAAAAATGCCAGGAAAGAAGAAGTAGGGGCCCCATTAATGCAAATTTTGGGAAGTAGGGCACGTTGCCCACACAGGACACGAGTGATCAGAGGGAAGCCTGGGCTGAGGACTGAAGAGGCATTATGCCTATTTGAACTGTTTTAAATTACTGCCTCTCTTGATGTCTTCAGCATGAAAGCCACATTAATCAAAGCTGTGCCTTGCTTGGATCCCGCTCCAAAGGAAAGGCTCCCCGGGAAGGGTCGATGCTGGATCAGAATCTTACATAAGGGCTCACGTTCCAGCAGCAGCTCCAGCCCCACAGCCCTGCCTGGGGGGCACAGGGACAGCAGCCAGGCCTGGGGACAGCCCCACAGCCACCAGGCTCCTGCTCCCTCCTGCCTGGCTGTTTTCCCCTTTTCTGGAGCAAAAAGCTCCCCAGATTCCCGCAGTGGGGCCCTTCCTGTCAGCCCTGTCCCAGGCTGGGCGCTGGGATCTGCTCCCTCTGCTCTGTGTCAGGAGTCTGGGGAGCTCAGGGCTTTGTGGGACGTGTTCCAGCCCTGCAGGATTGTTTGTGAATGAGCTGAACAGCAGATCAGAGCCCAGCAAAGGCTGTCAGGGTCACGGCCCTCAGCTGCACCCCAGAGCTGTGTTTGCATCACCCCAAATCCCCGTCCTCACCTTGGGCATTTCCTCTCCCCTAAAGGCAGCACAAAAAGCCAGATACCCCAGCTAGGGGTTATCAGCCTTCAACTCCAGTGACATTTATCCACTTTAAATTCAGCTCTGGTTTTGTTTGACCAGTGGCTCCAGGATTATCTGCTGCTCTCTGGTTGAACTGGATGATTTAGAGCTTTATCCTTCATGTCCCACAAAACGGGTGCTTTAAAGGTTACCATAAAAACCGTGGTTTGTGTTTAGAGAGGATTGATAACAGTGACAGTCCAGGCATGCACAACGTGTGGAATGTTTTCATTTCTCCACAGACCAGTTTTGTGCTGAGGAAGGAACATTGCAGAGGCACTAAGTTAAGGCATGAATTAAGAATTCCCTCATGCTGTATATTTAGCTACTTTATGTAATGATAGTCCCATCAATTAGATTATTAAAATATGTATTTGGTCCACTTGCAATTTATGTAATTCTTGCTGCATTTATGTAAGATCAGCTGTGCCAAGCAGTTGTAAATTCCAGTGTGATGGAGTCAGTGCCTTGCTGAGGCTCTGCATCGTGTGACAGGTACAAAGCCAAACACATTCCCCCTCTCCTGAGAGCGAGATAAAGCAGTTTAATTCCAGTGGTGCCCAGTGGAAAGCTCCCTCCTTAACTTCTGATCCAGCCTGGTGGTGTCAAAGGAGAGTGGGATCACTTGGACACAGGAGCTGGGATGTGTGGGAGCAAAGGGGTGATCGCCCTGCAGGAGCTCTCCATGGTGAGACTTCCTGGGATCCCACAATGACCAGGTTTGATTTCAAAGCTGGAAAGAGGCAAGGAGCTCTCAAGAAGCTTTTTGGGAAATGTCTTTTCCTTGAATGGCAAAGTGACAGCTTTATTTCCTTTGATAATTTATGCTCCTTTCATCTGCTGACATTGCCAATGAGAAGCAGGAATTCAGGGGAATGTTCAGCAGCTCCCTCGGGGTTGTGTTCCCTGCCCTTCCCAAGGGTCAGTCCTGCCCTTGTTCTTTTCCAGGGGTCAGCCTGTTGATTCCACACGGAGCAATTCCAGAGGAGAGTTCCTGGGAAATCTACCTGGCCATCACCCAGAAGGAGTCCAGGTGAGAGATCCAGGGTCACGGATCTGCCTCCTTTGGGTCGGGATGGAACGTGCAGGAGTCACTCCTGGTCCCCACTGCTGGGGTGACCACCCTGAAAGGGACACAGAAATGTTCTTGGAGTGCTGCTCCTGTGAAATCCATGGAATTCTTGTGCCTGCTGCTCCCTCCTCCCCTCCCTGCTCAGGAGGAACTCAGCAGCTGCACCTCAGGCTCCAGGGGCGCTTCCATGGATTTTTAGCCTGAGAATCCTACAGACACTTGGAAGCACCGAGGCTCCAGCAGAATTTATTAGCATGACACTTGGGAAAGGAAAAAAAAGAAATTGGCCTTTTCTAGTTACCTTGTTGTTTTTTCTTTTCCCCCCCTCTCACCAACACTTGTAAACACAGACTGAGGGAGGGTTGGAACGTTCCAGCCTCTCTTTAGCAGGAACGGTGTTTGCAAAGTGCATTTTCTGAGCAGCTACAGCTGCATGTCAGGCTGTCACCATGGGCACTGGAATGGGGTATCCAAGTCAGACTGGGCTTTTCTCCTTTTTACATCCTGGTTTTATTGTCATATCTTCTTATTTTTATCTTGGTTGAGGTCCTTTCCCTAATTTTTACGTTGGTTGAGGTTCCTCCTCTCATTTTTCATCTTGGAAACAGCATTTGCTTTTCATTTGAAGAGGGAACTGCACCCCAGTAATTTAGAAGCCAATCACGGGGATCACACGACCCAGATGAATTAAAATACAACCAAACAGCAACAAAACCTTCAGGGCAAGAGGATTCAATTGCTGGTTCAGTGTCCAAGGGAGTCTCCTTCACTCTGGCACCGCTCCTGCCCAGGGATTTATTCCAAGAGATGCAGAAACCACGTGGCTGTGGGGCTGGGTTCAGTTGCTGGAGTGGGAGAGAAGAGCAGATTACACATCTCTAGAAGTCAGCAGAGAGGCTGCAGCTCTTCCTTCAGCCCAGGTGAACCCCTGGAGCTCGGCTGTGCTGGTGGCATCTCCCCTGCCTGTCCCAGAGCCACACTGGGCCACTCCCAAATCCACAGCCCCGTCCCCGAGTCTGTAAAAGTCACTGAGCTCGTTCCTCCTTCAGAATACAAATGGGTTTTCAAAGCAGGGAGTTCACACTCAATCTGGAAAAATTTATGAGCCTGTGTGTTTTAAACCATAATTTGTTTTATCTTCGCTCCTGTGAAAATATTGTTGATGGCAGCGTTTGAAGGCAGAGCACGGTGGGGACGGGACCAGCTGGTGCTCGAAACGGGGCTGGCTGGCACAGAGTAATTTCAGTGCTGGATTTGGGTTAAACAAATTGAAATGTATTTTAAATACCAGAGTCCTAAACTGACCAGCCGCTGATTGGAGTTAGATGGGGTCTAATGGGTTTGTTTCATCTCCAGCTGCTGCTTCCACATGAAACGAGCAGAAATGAGCAGATGAGGGAGGTGCTTGGATTTGAACTGAAATATTTTCAGTGAATTCTCACTCCTGACAGCCACTCTTGTCTTTGCTGCCCCAAGCCTGGAGCCGGAGGGCCCCGAGGTGCTGCTGGGGCCCGAGGTGAGCTGCGGGCCCCCCGAGCTGGCTGTGAGCACCCCGTGTGCCCTGAGCATCCCTCACTGCGCCCACGCCGACCCCCAGCACTGGAGCATCCACCTCAAACGCAGGACGCAGCAGGGGAAGTGGGAGGTAAGCCCAGAGCCCACCATGGACATGGAATTAGCCCTCAGCCCACCCTGTTACTCCTTGTGCAGAGATTCTGGCAGGGATAGACACAGGGAGACATCTGAGAGAAAAACAATTACAGCAGAAAGGGTTTGCATTTTGGGAAGAAGCAGCAGAATTGGTTTTGGGGTGTTTTACCAAGATGTGCAAAAGTTTATGGCTACAAAGGCCAGCCCTGGATGCCACAGCTGCAGCCTGTCCTGTCCTGTCCCTCCCTGAGCCCCTGCCTGGCTTTTGCTCTGTTTTCAACCATTCCAGTTTCATTTGCATAATTCAGATTTACTCAGCCCTTGGGCAGCTCCAGCAGCGCTGGCCTCAAACAGCCCGGGCCACTGAGGAGAGGGACACGGGGACAGAGTCAGACAGGGACACGGGGACAGAGGGACACGGGGACAGAGTCACATGGGGACATGGGGACAGAGGGACACGGGGACACAGGGACAGAGGGACAGAGTCACACGGGGACACGGGGACAGAGTCACACAGGGACACGGGGACATAGGGACACGGGGACATAGGGACACGGGGACAGAGTCACACGGGGACATAGGGACACGGGGACAGATTCACACAGGGACATGGGGACACAGGGACAGAGTCACACAGGGACAGTCACACGAGCACACAGGGACATGGGGACACAGGGACAGAGTCACACAGGGACAGTCACACGAGCACACAGAGACATGGGGACACGGGGACATGGGAACAGAGTCACACGGGCACACAGGGACACAGGGACATGGGGACACAGGGACAGAGTCACATGGGCACACAGGGACAGAGGGACACAGGGACACAGGGACAGAGTCACACGGGCACACAGGGACACAGGGACATGGGGACACAGGGACACAGGGACATGGGGACACAGGGACACAGGGACAGAGTCACACAGGCACAGAGGGACAGAGGGACACAGGGACAGAGTCACATGGGCACACAGGGACAGAGGGACAGAGGGACACAGGGACACAGGGACAGAGTCACACGGGCACACAGGGCAGGACTGAGCAGCAGAGGCAGAGCAGAGGGAGTTTTTGAGGAAGGTGAACGTGGCTGTAATGGGTGTTCTGGAAATCAAACCCCAGCCATTGTTCAAGGTTTGCTTATTGACTTTAACCTTCAAGGTAATTTTTTAACTTGACATTGGGGGGAAAAATTAGGCAGAAAGTCAAGAGCACTTGAAAAAAGCTGCTAAAATTGCTTAGGCATCATCATTATTATTGTATGTACACAGCGAGCTCTGCTCAGGGCACGGCCATAAATCCTCCTGCTGACTCAGGGCTAAATTGGGAATATTTACTCAGGGAAGCCGTCCCCCTTCTCCCCTTCCCCGAGAGTGCAGCCTGGCTCCCAGCAACACTGCATTCCAGTTGAATAAAAATAAACAATTAATGCCATGACTCCTATTGTCGAGGCCTATTGATCCGACTTCGCTTTATTCTTTTTAAACCTGAATTTCATTTTGCAGGAAGTGATGTCTGTGGAAGAGGAAACTACTTCTTGCTACTGCCTGTTGGATCCTTATGCCTGTCACATTCTCTTAAACAGCTTTGGAACTTATGCCCTAATTGGGGAACCCATCTCTGACTGCGCCGTTCGACAGCTGAAAGTCGCCGTTTTTGGCTGCCTGTCTTGCAATTCTCTGGATTACAATCTGAGGGTTTATTGTGTGGATAACACCCCTTGTGCATTCCAGGTAAATGGCTTCGCTTTGCTCCTCTGGGCTTTGCTTATTTTCCCATGAAATGCTGACAATCCTTTCACCCCCCTGGGCAACCCCAACCTCAACCCAAGGAGAATACTGGAATTTTTAAGCGCTGCTGCACCATTAGAATAAATCCCTCCATTTCCCTGCAGGTGTGGATTTACACTGGGAGCTTTAGGGCAGCCAAACTCTCTTGTTTGCTCTCTCAAATTTTTTACCCACATTCTCAACTACCCAAACTCACCCAGCCCTGCTTTACAAAAATTCAATTATCCAGCATTTCCTCTTAAAAAAAAAAACCCAACCCAATCCCCACGTGGCAATTGAGATGAGAATGATTTTCCTGCACCGTGTTCCAGGACAAAACAATTCTCTGGCTTTTGGTAAACTCAGGAGCTTTAACAAAATGCTGTTCTTTGGGGAGCTGAAACGCAAAGAGTTGTGAGATGAATTTTTCCTTCCTTTTGCTGTCGCACAGGAATGGAAACACGGCTCTGACTGAAGCACACGCTGCTGTCTCTGTGCTTCTAATAAAAGCCAAGGCACCAAAAGGATTGTTAGAGGCTCACAATGGCTTTGTAATTATCCTCTTTATAACACTTAGACAATTAGCGGGTACCAGTGTCTTCCTGATGAGTCTGGAGGAAATGATCAGAAGAATAATTACCAGTTCTCTGCGTTCCCAGGGTGTTTGTAGATAGTGAGACAACCGTGCATTCACGGAACGATGCAGCCCCTAAAAGCAAGTCAATATTAGTGGGGAAGATGGGGAATTACAGAGCTTTTTGGATAAAACACCAGAGCTGGGGTTGCCAAGCTGTGTTTGACAGTGAATCCTGCACAGGGCAGGTTTATGTAAGAGCCAGAATTCCCCTGGTTTTGACTTTTTCCCTGTGTGAAAACTCTCCTTGTTCCTCCAGCAGCTGAGGTGGGTCTTTGTGAAGTTCTGAGTGTGCTGGGAAGCTCCTGGCCCTCAAAATCCAAGAGAACCAGGTCCTTTGTGATTTTCCCAAATGCTGCTGCTGTGGGAGGAGTCCCACGCCTGCCACTGCAGCCAGAGCAGCACTCACAGAACCTTCCAGAACATCCAACATACCCAAGGAGTTTTGAGAATAGTTAAATAATCTGCTCCCTTTGTGGCTGGAAAGCAAAAACCGAAGTCTCCCTGCCTTCATATGAGCCCAACCACCAGGGGTTAAACCAACCTAAACACCTGTAAAAATTGGTTTATAATGGAAATCTGTTAGTGCAGTTTCAGAGAGGTCGAGCATTGAATTTTCAGAAGGTCACAATGGTTCCAGGGGCTCCTTTGGTCCTAACAAGCCCTAAAGCCCTTTGGTGGACACAGATTTGATATAATTTTTGTGGATTAAGAAAGGTAATTTGGAAGCACTGCTTGCCTGCTGATTTTTAAAGACTTCTGCAACCTTTCCTTCCTCACTGGTGTTTTTACTGCAACAGCACAGGAATAAACATTGCTTAAGTACAGGCAGGGGTGATCTTTTCCTGCCATTATGTTTTAAATTCACAGAATTACATAAAAAATTCACTTGGAACAGAGCTCTGGAGGGCTGTAGTGCAAACCCCTGCCCAGAGTCTGCCCTTCACACTGCTCAGGTCTTGTCCAGCGATTCTGGCAGTGCCCCAGAGGTGGGAAATGGAAGTGAATGATTCCACCTGAAGTGTCTGAGGGCTCTGCAAAGCCCTGAGAAGTTCCTCAGCAGAGCTGCTCTTGAGTCCAGCTGTGCTGGGCTGCTCTGGGGGTGTTGGAGATGGGAGACAGCCAAAAATTCAGTGTCCAACCCCCATTTTCTGCCCAGAAATGGGGCTGCCCAAAGCCAGACTTTTGGGCAATGGAAATGCCAAGAGAGAAACTCTGCCATGTGTTCAGCACCCCGGGGGAACCTGGCACCTCCAGAGAGGGATTTTCACTGCCTTTGGGGCTTGTTCCTAACACTGAAAACATTCTCTCCTCCTCCCTTGCAGGAAGTGGTTTCGGATGAAAGACTCCAAGGGGGGCAATTGCTGGAGGAACCCAAACTTTTGCATTTTAAAGGCAACACCTGCAGCCTGCAGATCTCAGTGCTGGACGTGCCTCCCTTCCTGTGGAGAATCAAACCCTTCACTGCCTGTCAGGTACCTGGCATTTCACCTGCTCCTCCTGCCCTGGGGGGCAGAACCCAAATGAACCCAGGTTCCTTTTATTTAAAAAGCTGTAAGCCTCCCAAGCATTTAACAAAAACATGTTGCCTTTTGATTCTGACAAACACAGATTTCGTTTATACCAGAATGCTGTAAATTTGTCATTTTACAGAAGTGCTTGTGCTTTCCCTCATTTCAGTTGCCTCCAACAGAATGCAAATATTCCTCCTGTTCAAACTTAACCACTCCTCAAGATGTTTCTAATATCTGTCATTCCAGTTTTGATATAACTGTGGAAATATGGCTAAAAATGACATTTAAATGTAACCATGAGTTAAAATCACAGCACACAGAGACCAAGTATTAGAACTGAAGAGCAGCAAATTGGTTTTTCTCTTCTCCATTAATTGAAGAGGCTGTTGAAAACTGAAAAGGAAAAATCAAAACAAAATAAGAATTTCCAAGGATTTTGGTGACTGGAAATCCTAAGGAATGTGCTGGCACATGGAGTGGGCTGGTTTTAAAATACAGCACTCAATTAGAATGTACAATCTCCCTTCTCCCAGAAGCAGAGACACAATTATCCATCCTCCAGGATTTTGGCAAAAACCCTGTTTTAAAAGTGTTGCCACGTTCCCCAAAACATGAGGGTAATGGGCTCTGAAAGTTATAAACACAGAGCCAGGGAAAGCCTCTCCTCGTTAACAGCGTGGGGATAATTTGGGCTACAACTTAAAAAATGATTTAAATTAATCCTTTTCAGCTTCTTAGGGAGAAGAGTTTTTCAGTGTTTTGTTTGTTCTTCTCACTCACGTGTGTTTTAAAAGCCAAACCAAGCAGGGTCAGGATGGCCCAGTTCTCCAGCAGAGACCTGCCAGAGTGTGCCCAAAATAAAATCAAATCCGAGGAGTTTCCTCTCAATGCAGCAAATTCACTTCTGCCCTCACCAGATTATAGAGCTCCATACTTTGATTAATTTATTGTCTCCTAATCCCTTGTCCAAACACGAGGAATAAATGCCTGTGACAGGCTGGAATTGAACCTCCAAGTGCCACTTAGAGCCTGATCAGAGCAGGGACTCAGGGCTGGAACAAAGCCTGTGCAAAACCCCTGCTGCCAGAACGGGCTGACACAGCGCTGCCCTGGCCCAGAGGAATATTTACATTTTATAGCTGAGTGTAACTGGGATGGCTTGGACAGCTCAGAAACACAATCACTGTTCCTCAGAGGAGCTGCAGAACCTCCCCTGGCTCTGTGCTTCCCTCGCAGTGAAAAGTCTGGTGACAGCTCTGGTTTGGTTCCAGCCTCTTTATAGAGAAAAAAATCTATTTTTGCACGTGGAGTTTCTTCCAGTGTTCCCTGGGCTCCTCTCCTACGTCCCATCCTGTGAGAGCAGCTGCTTGTGCTGCCTGGCAGGAACAACTGAACACAGCCTGTTCCAGGAATGTCTCTGGTCCACCAGCAGCACCTCCCCGGGCAGCGTGGGGAGGGGAGATTGGTGGAAATGATGTCTCAGACAAGCAGCCATCCTGCTCCAGGGCCAGAGCAGATGAATAAATCACGCTGAGGAGCTGCTGGAAGGCAGCTGGTGGCAGGTGGCACCAGGATTCCTGCAGGCTCTGCTCAGAGCCTGTGTCTGTCCTGGCCTGGCAGGAGCAGCTCCCAGGGCTGGGCTCCCTTCCCCTGTGCATGGGAACAGCAGGAGCTGGGCAGGCACCTCGGGGTGTTCAGAGCAGCTTTTGCCTCCCATCCTGCATCTCCTGCAGGATCCAGCTCTGCCTGGGCCATGAGATGATTTACAGCCCCTCTGTCTGCAAGGAGCTTAATTACAAACGCAGAATGGAGCTGAAAGCATCTCTGGAAACTCCAACCACTCATTGTTCCAGCACTCCTTGCTGCTCTGCATTGTTTCACGCAGCTCCTTTCAGCTGAGTGATTCTTCCACTCGGAGTGAAAGCAGAGATGATCACCCTGAAAAAAATCTAATTACAGTTTCTCCACTCGTAACATTTTGCTAACGTTTCCTTTACCAGTGTGAGCATCTTAATACTGCTGCTGCTCCCAGCCTGGGGCTGGGGAAGGCAGGGAAGGATGCCAGGGCCAGGACAGTTCTCAGAGGGAAATTCCTAATTCCTTTGGGGTGGAGAAGGCAGGGAAGGATGCCAGGGCCAGGACAGTTCTCAGAGGGAAATTCCTAATTCCTTTGGGGTGGAGAAGGGAAGGATGCCAGGGCCAGGACAGTTCTGTGTTCCTTTCCTTGGATTCTGGTTACAAGGTGATTCCAAGGAGACACAGAGGGAGAGGGGGAGGAAGTGAAGGCATATTTAAGCGTCTTTAAGAATGTTTTTTAAGAGTTTCCCATTACTCATTGCCCCAGATGAGCCCTGAGCTCTCGGTCACTGCGACACCTCAGCGTTCATGAACGCAATCCTCACTTTCTGGCTTTGTGCTGTTTGGGGCTGGAGGGGACGTGCCTGAGCTGGTCCCAGCAGAGCAGGACGTGGCTGTTTCCCCCCCAGCCGTGTCCCCTGTCCCTGACGTGTCCCCATCCCGCAGGAGGTGCCGTTCTCCCGCGTGTGGCGCGGCAGCCCCCGGCCCCTGCTCGGCGCCTTCTCCCTGGAGCGCTTCAGCCCTGCCACCAGCCAGCTGTGCTGCACCGTGTGCGTCCGGCAGCTGCAGGGCCACGAGCAGCTCCTGCACGTCCAGACCTCCGTCCTCGAGGTAAAGCCTTGGGCAGCCCCTGCTCCGTGGGGCGGGATGCTCACGGAACAGAATCCCGGGGTGGGACGGGTTGGGTTGGGTTGGGTTGGGTTGGGTTGGGTTGGGTTGGGTTGGAAGGACCTCAAAGCCCATCCAGTGCCACCCCTGCCATGGGCAGGGCCACCTTCCACCATCCCAGGTTGCTCCAAGCCCCTTGGACCCTTCCAGGGACGGGACACCACCTCTCTGTGCACCAGTTCCCTCCCTGGTTCTGTCCTTTCCTCGTGTAGGTTTTGCTCAAAGCTGGAACCAGTCTTTAAAGCCTTGCAGATCCCATTTCCAGCAGAAACCGAGGCACAGACACTGCAGCACTAACAATAATTTATCAGTAATTTAATGATTTATTGTTTGAGTTGGTGGTTGCAGTTTTCTAACGAGAAGCTCTTGCAGAGCTCTGAGGGTTGGGGACAGGGGTACAAAGTGTGTCTCATGGGGACTGGGCCCTGCTCGTGGCTAAAGGAAATCAGAGCTACAGCTGAGCGAGCTGCTGCTCTGACAACAGCCATGAGAACTTCAGCAGCTGCGCTTTTTTAGGTTACTGAGCATCTTTGTTGATTAATCTGGATTAATGGTTCTGGATTAGAGCTCTACACCCATAAATGCTCTGAGCAGGGAGTGCAGCAGCTGGACAAGAGCAGCACGAACATCATCCTGTGTAAAAACTCCTCAGAACTGGCCAAGTGCTTTCTGCTCCTTTATCCTTATTTCATAAAACCCCCCTGTCGCTCTCTCTGTGTCTCCAGCCCGTGCTGCTGCTGCTGCTGCTGCCTTGCTCTCCCTCTCTGCTGTGTTTTTAAGGGCCTTGTCTGTACACAAGTCCCCAGAGCATGTTCCAGTTCTGCTTCAAGCAGATTTGCTGCTGTGGAAAGCTTTCTCATGCCTATCTCCAGCAGTGATTGAAGAGGGAGGATAATTTGACTGCAAAATAAATCTGTAAGTGACAACTCCCCCCCGGAGCTGCTCCGTGCGTGACAATCCCCGGAGCGCCCGGGTCGCTGTGCTTATCTCACACGGGCAGGGCAGGAGCATCTCCTGCTCTGCATCTTGAGCAGAGCCCGGGGCAGAGCTGCAGCACCCAGTGCCGAGCCTGGGGATGTGTCACAAATGTTGGATGGAGGCTGCACCATCACTGCTGGTTGGTATTGATGCTGTGTCACTCTCCGATGAGTAATGCACTGAAATTTGACTCTGTTATGCAAGACTGGTGTGATTCCACGGGAAAAGAGGGGCCAGATCCACAAGGACCTGGATTCCAGAGAGGCTGGGAGAGCTGAGGTGCTTACAGAATTCAGGTGTTTAAAAAAGCCCAAAGAGAGAAACTTAAATTTGTGTGTCCAGGGGTTTAATCAATTAAAGATTTAGAAAGCCAGCACTGCTCTGTAACAGAAAAATAACCATGAAAGAAAACTCGTGGAAGGAAAATAACAGCATTTTAAAGGTTTTTATGTGCAAATCCTTGTGATGTTCTAGGTGTTCTTTCACAAATCACAAAAGCACCTCTTAGCTCAGTCGTTTTCTGTTGACAATTCAAGCGACGGGAGGAATCCGAGGTTTGATTCTTTCCCTGCTTTGCCTTCCCGTTCCCTGCAGGCTGAGAGAGAAAACATCACCTTCTTTGGGCACGAGGACAGCGCCTTCCCTGCCCAGCTGGGCCCCAAGGCGTTCAAGATCCCGCGCTCCATCCGGCAGCGCATCTGCGCCACCTTCGACACGCCCGGCGCCAAGGGCAAGGACTGGCAGCTGCTGGCCCAGAAGAACAGCATCAGCAGGTGATGATGGCAGTGATGGCAGTGACGCCTTCAGCTCTGGCCTGGAGATTTTCCAGGCTCTGCACTGCCCCAGGGTGTGACTCTGAGCGAGTTCTCCTCAGTTCCAGCCACACCAAACCTGCTCCAGCCCCAGCACCAAGGACACCATGACAGCCTCAGGCCCAAAAAGTGTAACCAGCAGCGAGCTGAGGAGAGCAGACTGGGAGGGTGGCACTTCCTAACCTTCCTAACCTTCATAATCTTCATAATCTTCATAATCTTCATAATCTGTAATTGGACAATTCATCCCAATATGGAAATGGACCAAAACTTATAAAAATGTGAAAATTCGTGGCTCAGAGTCCCCCTTGGGTCCCCCTTGGGTCCCCCTTGGGTCCACCTTGGGTCCACCTTGGGTCCACCTTGGGTCCGCCTTGGGTCCACCTTGGCTGGAGCCACAGCCAGGCTCCTGCACTGCCCAAGGTGCATCCTTTGAAGGATTTTTAACAAATCCCCACTTTATTCCTTCTCCTCCATCCAGCCTCTGTTCCAGGGAGCCTCTCAAGGCATCAGCAGCGCCCTGGGCAGGGGGTTTGGCCCTGGAGCAGGAATTATCGGCTGCTCAGGGTTGGTTTGCCGCTGTCAGGGCTGTGGGTGAATTAAGGGCTCTCAGGGCTCATTTCAGCTGCTCAGAGCTGTCAGCTCCTCCTGCTGGGCTGGACATTCTTCTGTCCACCCTCAAGGCTGCAGGAGGATTTTGTCCATCATGGAAACTGTTGTTCAAAGCACTTAGGAGGCTGCACATTCCCCCCAGACAAATCCCCTTGGCTCTCATGGGTGCATTTCTTATTCCAAAATGAACCCTGCAGATTTTTATTTTTATTTTTTTTTAAGGGAAAGACATCCTTAAAAGAGACAGTCGTGCTCTAGTGTTAGGAGTAATAATATTATGATGATTAAAACTGAAAGATGCTGTAAAAACCAATTTACTTCTTACTTTGCTTTTTCTGCTTGGCTAAATTAAATTGGTGGAGGCAGCTCCCTCACAAAAATATTTTCTGATTGTCACAAACTCTATAAATATGTTCCCAGGAGGGCAGAGGAATGCTTAAATCAAGCAAAGTAACTTTCCATTGCCTTCTTGCTTTGCATGAGAACCTCAATAAACCACATCTGACCCAAAGGAAAAAGAGTTTTGGATAAACCCAAAACTTTGTTTTACCAAATTCTATACAAATCACCCCTGCAGGGTCCTAAAAATGGCACATGAACAAAACAGAAAATCACAGATAAAAGGTGGTGAGTCTTTGCATAAGCACAAGCATCAAGTGCTGTAAATCCTTCTCCCTGTCAAATCCTGGCTGTATTTCCTAGTGATGCTTCCCAGAAGGGATTTTCCCATCCCAGGGGCAGCACTGCTGGGCCTGGGGACACCCTGGGCTCGTGGTCACTGTCCCTGGGCTGGGCCTGGGGACACCCTGGGCTCGTGGTCACTGTCCCTGGGCTGGGCAGGTGCCACATGAGGAACCACCTGGGCTCGTCGTCACTGTCCCTGGGCTGGGCAGGTGCCACACCCTGGGCTCGTGGTCACTGTCCCTGGGCTGTGCTGGGCAGGTGCCACATGAGGAGCCACCTGAGCTCATGGTCACTGTCCCTGGGCAGGTGCCACACCCTGGGCTCATGGTCACTGTCCCTGGGCTGGGCAGGTGCTACACCCTGGGCTCGTGGTCACTGTTCCTGGGCAGGTGCCACACCCTGGGCTCGTGGTCACTGTTCCTGGGCAGGTGCCACACCCTGGGCTCGTGGTCACTGTCCCGGGGCTGGGCAGGTGCCACACCCTGGGCTCGTGGTCACTGTCCCTGGGCTGGGCAGGTGCCACACCCTGAGCTCATGGTCACTGTCCCTGGGCAGGTGCCATACCCTGGGCTCATGGTCACTGTCCCTGGGCTGGGCAGGTGCCACATGAGGAGCCACCACCTCCAGGGGTTCCTCAGCTCATGTCCCAGCTGTGCTGGAGGGTTTTTTTCCCAAGCACATGGATCGTGCTGGGTACAGGGCACAGCTGCAGCCCGGGCTGCTCCTCATTCCTCTTTCCCTCCCTTCCCTGCAGGAATCTCTCCTTCTTCGCCGCCCAGAGCAGCCCCTCCGCCGTCATCCTGGACCTGTGGGAGGCGCGGCACCAGCACGACGGGGACCTGGACTCGCTGGCCTGTGCCCTGGAGGAGATTGGAAGGACACACTCCAAGCTCTCAGAGGTGGCAGAGCCCGAGCTGGAGGAGCCCGAGTTCCCCGGCAGCAGGAACGGGCTCTAGTCCCCCTGCCCCGCCAGGACACGCGGCCAGCCCGGCCCCGAGCCTGGGCCAGGGGACTGCAGGGGTCGTGCCCGTGGGGATGGAACTCACCCCACACCAGTGGCACTGGGAGGAGCAGAAGCAGCCCTGCTAAAAACCCTCCAGCGATGAGGAAATCAAGCTTCTCCCTGTCCTCCTCCACTTAAAATCCATCTTTTGGTGCCCCAGACAAAGCTGCACTTGTGCCAGTCCCGGGGCAGGAGGGAGAGAGACACAGAGCCATAAGAGGTAAATGTTGTTGTGTGTTTAGGAACAGTCATGTTCATGTAATGCCTAGTGAAAATCAACAAATAATGTTGGATATTCCGAGCCACTGGAGGTTAGTCCTGGTTAAAAGGCTTCTCACTTCGAGAGTGGTTTAAAATCCCATCACGTTGTCACTTTATGTCTGCTACAGGAAAAAAACTGAAAATTTGGCCTTATCCTGTTCAGATGTTTGAGGAGTTAGAAGATCTCATCATTATTTCATATCATGTGTATTCCAAATAATTTGTTGTGAAAATTCAGCCCCTTAATGAATGTACATTTGCTGCAGAGCTTTGCTGCCTGCTCTGTCACCAAAATTCCAGAACAAACCCCTTTTCTCTGAGACTGGGGGGTGTGCACACGCAAGAGGAATTTTCTAATTTTCTACGTCTGCAAACTTTCTTAGTCAAAAACTGTCTTTGGGGGTGGATTTAAATAACCAAATAACACACGGGAAATTTCCAGCCCGGTTTTAGCAAGTTGAGACATTTATTTTTATTACTTCTGGCTCTGTGGCTGAGCTGAAGGTGAAGGCAATCAGCACAGCTTCATTTTGGTTTGGCTTCAGATTGAAACCACAAACCCACACGGCACTGCCAACACTGGCCTTGATTTTGTTGCACAATTTGGGAATTTCACAGGATGCAGAGCTTGGCTGGGTTACCTTGGTTTCGTTACAAATCGCATTTATCCCCAAAATCAGAATCAAACCAGAGAATTCACCTCGTTTTTTTACCCATTCCACACAAATATGATTTATGTCTTCAACCAAACCAAAAAGAGCTGTCACTGTGAGCGAGGGCCTGGTGGAGCTGGTGTGGAGCCGAATTTCAGCATTATTTTGATCATTCTTTTCACTCACATCCTTCACCGTAGCCGAGGTGCTCCCCAGTCCCTGTGGCTGCCGGGGCACAGTCAGGAAAAACAGGAACAGAAATGAGGCTTTGGGAGCTTTGTGGAAATGCAGGAAAGCCAAAACAAGGATTTGGGGGCTGTTTTAGGCTCGTGTTTGGCTGTGAGCAGCACGACAGCCCCCAGGGCAGGTCCAGTCTGGAACCCTCACCCAGTGAAGTGTGAAAATCACAACAACAACAACAACAACAACAACTCTGTCCTTGCTCCTGCTGCTCCGAAATCCGCTGCCTGCCCAGCTCAGGAATAGGCTGACACTTGGAAATCCTGAGACGTGGAAATGCTGAGAGCTGTGCAAGCATTTCCTGCAGCTCAGCATCTCCTGCAGCCTGGCAGGAGGCTCCTGGTGCAGGGGCTCCAGCAGATTTAGGGGCAGACAGAAATACCGGCTGCAAGCTGTCACTGCTTTTAGCAGCACATGCTCCTCGCAGGGCTGGAATGATATCTCCAGTGACTGCCAGTCCTCCTCCTCAGAAACCTGTTCTTCGTTGGACAAAATGTCAGGCATTACAAAAACAAAACAAGGGATGGCATCCAGGGAGCCAGCGCCGAGCTGCCGTTGTCGGGGAAACCAGCCCCAGTCTGTCTCCTGCAGGGAATTTGTTCTCAGAGCAGCTCTGCTGTGGAGCAGCCTGGGCTTGTGTCCCCCAGCACAGCCCCAGGTGCTGCAGGGCTGCTCCCCAAAGCTGCATCCCCTCCAAAGCTGCATCCCCTCCCAGAGCTGCACATCCCCCAGAGCTGCATCCCCTCCCAGAGCTGCATCCCCTCCCAGAGCTGCATCCCCCAGAGCTGCATCCCCCCAGAGCTGCATCCCCCCCCAGATCTTCATCCCATCCAAAGCTGCATCCCCTCCCAGAGCTCCATCCCCTCCCAGAGCTGCATCCCATCCAAAGCTGCATCCCCTCCCAGAGCTGCACATCCCCCAGAGCTGCATCCCCCCCAGAGCTGCATCCCATCCAAAGCTGCATCCCCCAGAGCTGCATTCCCCCAGAGCTGCATCCCCTCCCAGAGCTGTGTCCCCCCAGAGCTGCATCCCCCCCCAGAGCTGCATCCCCTCCCAGAGCTCCATCCCCTCCCAGAGCTGCATCCCCCCAGAGCTGCATCCCCTCCCAGAGCTGCACATCCCCCAGAGCTGCATCCCCCCCCAGAGCTGCATCCCCCAGAGCTCCATCCCCTCCCAGAGCTGCATCCCCCCCCAGAGCTGCATCCCCCAGAGCTGCATCCCCCAGAGCTGCATCCCCCAGAGCTCTGTGTCCCAAAGCAGCTCTGTGGCCCCTCCAGCCTTTTCTCCAGGAGCACCCGCGGCTCTGGGTAGTCCTGGCAGCTCCGCAGGACCCCCAGGGCAGGACCCCCAGCTCAGGGGGACCCCCAGCTCTGCAGGACCCCCAGTTCAGGGGAACCCCCCCAGCTCAGAGGGACCCCCAGCTCAGGAGGACCCCCACCTCTGCAAGCCCCCCCAGGGCAGGACCCCCAGCTCTGCAGGACACCCCAGATCAGGGGGACCCCCAGTTCTGCAGGACCCCCAGGGCAGGACCCCCAGCTCAGGGGGACCCCAGCTCTGCAGGACCCCTAGGGCAGGACCCCCAGCTCAGGGGGACCCCAGCTCAGGGGGACCCCAGCCCCACACCAGAATCCCAGTTCCACCCACAGCCCCATGGAGTTCGTGTCCCAAATGGAGTAAATGTCCAAACTGGACAATTCCAATTCCCAAATTCCCAGACCCTTCCCCCGTGGCCGGGGCAGGGCTCGGTTGGGTTTTGCCCTTTAGGTTTTGTTCCCTGGTTTTCCTCCTCTTGCTAAAGCAGCTCTTTGTTGCTGATCTCACTCTTTGAGAACCTGAATCAACAGCTCTCAAGTTTTCCTTTGTATTCCTGTTTGGATGCTCTTGTATTCTTCAAATGAACAAGAAACGCCCCAAATATTTATTTCCTTTCTCCCTTTCTCTTAAAAAGACCATTTTTGGAAATCTGTGCTTGTATTTATATGATTTGACCCAAAATACAGATGTGGAAGAGCACCTGGAAAAGGATTAGAGGCCAGAAATTAAAAATTCATTCCTTTCTCCTGTTGTATAAATTATGATATTTGAAAAACAATTTTCCCCAACTAGGGAGTAAAAGAAAGAGAAATGTGATTTTCCCCCCTGTAGATTCCACGTGGCTGCCCTGGCTCTGCTCAGGGGAAAGAGCCATTCTGATTTTACATCACCAAAGAATCTGCTTTAATAGATTTTCATCTTCCTGAGCACTTTGCCCAGGTATTTCTGAGCCATGAGTCATTGCAGGCTAATGGCTGCATTTTAAAAACGACTCCCAGCTCCGCCAGCACCATAAAGCTCATTTCCATTCCGTACCGCCCTGCACTCCCACAGAAATTTTATTGGGATTTTTGTAATAGATTAAAAGATACCAACACAATTCTCCTAAAATCCGGGGAACTGGATTGGATGGAAATGGCTTTTGCCATTGTTTTTATCCCTGGCTACAGCTGTTCTCCCCCTCTCTGGCCTGGGCACCGCTGGCTTTCAGAGAATCTTATTCTGCATCAATCACCAAAAAAGGGATCTTGCAGGGTCCAGGATATTCACATCACACCCCAAGTCCATTCTTCTTTTCCACCTGCAAGGCAGTGCTGTGTGAGTTTTAAATCATTCAGTAACTGATCAATTCCAGGGAATATTTTCCACAAGAGGAAGACACAGCTCAGGTCCGTGGCGAGTTAAACAAGGGAGGGGCCGGGCTGGGCTCCTGGTCACCACCTGAACCTTCTTTTTCAGGCTGTTTCTGCCTGTAAAACACAGACTGCAGCAAAGAGCTGCCTTGGTTCTTGGCTGGTAATTAAAAACAGGAAATGGGATTTGAAATCCTTGACAACCACGGATGATCTCCAGCTCTGCCTCTCTGGCCTTTCCTGGGCTGATTCCCCCAGGGAGTTCTCACGGCAGGAGAGGGTGAACATCCCTCACCCAGAGCCTGCCGGGGAATGTTTGCCAGGGGTTGTTCATTCCCGGGATGAGCTTTGGTGAAATTCCTGCCTGGACACCGCTCCTGCTCCAGCAGAGATTCCTGTGACAGCACATGAAACACAAACTGTCCTTCCTTGGACAAATCACCGTGGTCTGCTTAAAATTATTTACAGATTCCTGAGTAAATGCAGTAACAGAGTGCACACAGTTCCTGCAGCCACCAGCGCTGCTGATCATGACCCATCCCCAGGAACGCACAGCCCTGCCTTTCCTCATTGCCAAAACCAGCAGAAACAGCAGCAAAAACCTCGTTTTCAACACAGCCAGAACGAAATTAATCACTCTGGGACCAAAGGTCTCTTGGAGCATCGTTGGGTGGTGGCAGTGGCTGCAGGGCAGGAGGCAGAGCTGCTGCTCTGCTCCTGCCTCGTGTGAAGGAGACCCTGCCCCAGCCCCTGTCCGTGTCCCAGCCCCTTCCCCAGACCTTTCCCCTTCCCCACACCCTGCCCCAGCCCCTGCCCGTGTCCCAGCCCCTTCCCCAGACCCTTCCCCTTCCCCAGACCCTGCCCCAGTCCCTGTCCGTGTCCCAGCCCCTTCCCCAGACCCTTCCCCTTCCCCAGACCCTGCCCCAGCCCCTGCCCGTGTCCCAGCCCCTTCCCCAGCCCCTGCCCGTGTCCCAGCCCCTGCCCGTGTCCCAGCCCCTTCCCCAGCCCCTGTCCCTTCCCGTGTCCGTTGTTCTGTCCAAACAGCAGTGCTGGGAATTTGCCTCTCCAGCTCTGAGCTAGAGGTGAAGAGTGCAGATTGTGCCGGGGTTATTGAGTGGGGCTGGAGGGAGGAAGTTCTCAGCCTGTTGCAAAACGTGCTTTAATGAGCTGTGGAGTTGTCCTGGTTTGTGCTTTACCAGGGAGTGCCAGGGCTCGTGGGCAGTGTCCCCTCCCCATGTCACAGGGTGCCCAGAGCCGTGGTTGTGTCCCCAGAGCTGTGGCTGTACCCAGAGCCATGGTTGTGTCCCCAGAGCCATGATCGTGCCTCCAGAGCTGTGGCTGTCCCCAGAGCTGTGACTGTACCCAGAGCTGTGGTTGTCACCCCTGTCACCCCTGTCACCCTGTAACCTGTGTCACCCCTGTCACCCTGTAACCTGTGTCACCCTGTCACCCTGTCACCCTGTCACCCTGTCACCCCTGTCACCCCTGTCACCCTGTAATCTGTGTCACCCTGTCACCCTGTCACCCTGTCACCCTGTCACCCCTGTCACCCCTGTCACCTCTGTCACCCTGTCACCTCTGTCACCTCTGTCACCCCTGTCACCCCTGTCACCTCTGTCACCCTGTCACCTCTGTCACCTCTGTCACCCCTGTCACCTCTGTCACCCCTGTCACCCTGTCACCCCTGTCACCCCTGTCACCCCTGTCACCCTGTCACCCTGTCACCCCTGTCACCCTGTCACCTCTGTCACCCTGTCACCCCTGTCACCCTGTCACCTCTGTCACCCCTGTCACCCCTGTCACCCCTGTCACCCTGTCACCCTGTCACCCCTGTCACCCTGTCACCCTGTCACCCCTGTCACCCCTGTCACCCCTGTCACCCCACACAGACCCCACTGCCCAGCCCAGGACCGCACTCAGTGAAGTTCAGGGTGCCCTGAGCCACTCCTGGCACGGTAGGAGGGGAAGGTTTGGGGTTTCCTCCCAAACCCACCCGGGACTGAGCTGTGGGAACATCCAAGCCCTGCATTCCCCACGCTGGAACTGGGAATATTGACCTCTGGTGGGGATATCTCCCCAAGAATTCCTTCAGGTGACCCCGTTCGGGCACTGGAGGGGGAGGGAGGGATATTTTTAGGTGGAACTGTCAATTTTTGTGTCCTTTCCCCTCTCAACCTAAAGCCCAGTGGGCACGGCTGAGCCTCACCCAGCTGGGCAGGGCACACCCAGAGCCTGGGCTCCCAAGCCAGCTTTGGGAATTCCAGCTGACCCCTGCACTCCTCCCACCCCATCCCAATTCCCAGCTGATAAATGGCTACAAAGACCTTCAATGTGCACCTTCTGTGGCTTTGGGGGAGGTGAAATGTGCTGCTGCTCGCTCTGGTGAGACTCTGAGCGATGTCAGACCAGAGATAACAAAATTCCCATTGCATTTTCAACCTCCAGAACGCTGGACCAGCTCTTGGGTGAAAACGGGAGGAGGAACTTCAACCCGATCCAACACAAAATATAAATAATCCCTAAAAGAGAAAACCCCCAGAATTATTCCTCTAGAGAGGTCTCTTTTCTCTTCTGCTCTATTTTTGCAATGAATAGGTTGTGAAAAGGTCGTTCCTTGGCTGCTCTGCCTGAGCATCCCTCCCTGCCCCGGGCTCGGCATGTTTGGGGTGAAGGAGGGCAGAGCTTTGGACCCTTTCTTTAGGATGAAGCTGAAGGAGTGGGGAAGGGAGACAGAACATGGAATTAAAAGCATGGCCTTGGCTTCATACCACACTTTCTGTGCCTTGTTCTATCAATGTAAATTCTGAATGTTGTACAGTGAAAATACTTGGGAAAGACTCCTTGGAAAAGGCTGCACTGGCTTCTTTTTTCAGCACATGTACATATATAAATATATATACATATATATATTTGGTAATGCCAACCAGCTGTGTTCTATTGTCCTGGAGAAGTCAAAGTGGACACTTTGGATGTTTTCTGTAGTTTCAGAGCTGTATGGCCCCGGCCTTTGGACAGAGATGTACAGATGGGAATTATGGATATCAGCTATTTATGAATAAAGAGTCTTTTACTGACACTGGCCCTGCTGTGCTTTCACTGCTGGGGCCAAACGAGATTTGGGGGTGGCCTTGTGCTTTTAATCATTCCTTTAATTGAGAGCAGTGGTGAAGGGCCCCCAAATCCCACCCCAGAGACTGAAGTGGGGAGACAAAGCCCCCAGGATGTTCCCAGCATTAACCCCGAGCGGTGACAATGAGATCCTGGCCATTTATCACCCTGAGGGATAAAAAATGTCATTAATCCTCGCAGAGCAGAGGTGTGAGACAGGTGTGATGGAGCAGGAGAATCCTGCAGCGTTCCCCTGCCTGCTCTGGAGCTGCTCCCAGCCAGCCCCATCATCAGCCCCCCAAAACCTGCCCTGATTTATTGTGTTCAGGGAGGTCGTGGCACGGCGCCTTCGGGAACAAACACCTGAAAATGAAAGTTCTTCCAAGAGCTGGGTTCCAAAATCCCCAGTTTTGTGTGGGATCTGGTGGTGGGACGGGCTGGGCTGTGCAGGAGGGCTCGGAGCTCCCCAGCAGCTGCTCCGAGGGTGATTTCCCTACAAAATTCGGGAGAGAGGCTCTAAAGAGCAGCCACTGAAATCAGGGGGAGAGCTGAGAAATTCTCATGGTGGGAAAAAAAACATCCCTGTCTGTGAGTGTGAAAAAATCAAATATCAGCAGGTGGCCTGCGCTGGGAACATCCAGGATGTTCCAGGGGCATTCCAGGACATCCCAGGGACATTCCAGGACATTCCAGGACATTCCAGGAACATTCCAGATTATTCCAGGGGCATCCCAGGATATTCCAGGGGCATCCCAGGATATTCCAGGGACATCCCAGGACATTGCAGGGACATCCAAGGACATTCCAGGGACATTCCAGGACATTCCAGGGACATTCGAGGATATTCCAGGGGCATCCCAGATCATTCCAGGGACATCCCAGATCATTCCAGGGGCATCCCAGGATATTCCAGGGACATCCCAGGACATCCCAGGACATCCCAGATCATTCCAGGGGCATCCCAAGGATGTTCCAGGGACATTCCAGGACATCCCAGGACATCCCAGGATATTCCAGGGACATCCCAGGACATTCCAGGGACATTCCAGATCATTCCAGTGTCATTCCAGGGACATCCCAGGTCATTCCAGGGACATTCCAGGAACATCCCAGGACATTCCAGGGACATTCCAGGACATCCCAGGACATTACAGGGACATTCCAAGGACATTCCAGGAGCATCCCAGGACATCCCAGGACATTCCAGGGACATCACAGGATGTTCCAGGGACATCCCAGGACATCCCAGGATGTTCCAGGGACATTCCAGGGACATTCCAGGGACATTCCAGGATGTTCCAGGGACATCCCAGGACATCCCAGGGATATCCCAGGATATCCCAGGATGTTCCAGGGACATTCCAGGGGCACAGCCATCCCCAGGCAGGGCCAGGCTGTGCCCCAGCCCCAGCAGGGGTGTGGAGTCCCAGCCTCGCCCCCTCCCCACGGGGGGAGCAGCTCATTAAATCCATAAATAAATCATTAAATCATGAAATCTTCCAGCAAGGTGATTTTATTGGGGGCTGAGATTTAGTGCCCCATTCCTCAGCTGCCCTTATTCCCCTGTAGGTGTTAATGGCCTTTTCTCTTGTTATATAATCCTGTCAGGAGTGTAAAAATGTCTCTCAGCACTGCCGGGGTGTAAATCTGGCCGGGTGGTGACAGTGCTGAGTGCGGGTGGCAGCAGCCCCGGCCTGTCCCCTGTCACTGCCAGCACAGAGGGAGATTTAATGAGGCCATAAAGCAGAATGGCACGAGCCGGGCTGATGGGGATTATTTTCATTAACATTCCCAAGATCTGGGTTGGGTGGGACAATAAATTCCAGCAGCTGAGCAGAAATGACCCGCTGGATTATTCAAGACTTTCCAGGAATGCGGGGAGAGCAGCAGGGCTGGGGAAAAATTCCCACAGCAAAAAGAATTCCTGTGTGCCCTCAAAGCTCTGCTCACCAAACTGAGCTCAGCTCTGGAGGGGGGAGAGGAGAGACTTTGCAGCTCATTTGGCTTTGAGCAGAGAAAAATCAAATATTCCCATCAAACCTGGAGCAGGTTGGTGGCAAAGAGCTCTGAGTTCCCAATGCAGAGCCCTAAATCAACAGCAGTGAAGTGAAATTAAAATAAAATAAAATAAAATAAAATAAAATAAAATTAAATTAAATTAAATTAAATTAAATTAAAAATTAAAATTAAATAATAAAATAAAAATAAAAATAAAAATAAAAATAAAAATAAAAATAAAAATAAAAATAAAAATAAAAATAAAATGAATAAAATAAAATGAAATAAAAATTAAAATAAAAATAAAAATAAAAATAAATAAAAAATAAAATAAAATAAAAATACAATGAAAAATAAAATAAAATAAAAATTAAATAAAAATAAAAATAAAAATAAATACAAAATAAAATAAAATAAAATAAAATTAAAATAAATTAAAATAAAATTTAAATTAAAATAAAATAAAAAATCAAATAAAAAGAAAATAAATAAAAATATAAATATAAATATAAATAAAAGAAAGCTTAAAACTTAAAAATAAAAATAAAATAAAAATTAAAAAATAAAATAAAATAAAATTAAATTAAATTAAATTAAATTAAATTAAATTAAATTAAATTAAGTTAAATTAAGATAGTGCTTTCCCCACAGAAGCATTTTCCCCTCAGAGCACTCACAGCTCCCCTTTGTTTGATCCCATCTCAAGCTCTGGGCAGTTTCTGAAGCCTCACCTGGAACACAAACTGACCTTAAAGCTTCCAAAAATCTTCCCAAAGCCAGGCCCAGGCTTCCCCAGCGCTGAGAAGCAGCTGAAGCGCCGCTGTCACTGCTGGGACAGCTCGGGCTAGAAAAATGGGATTTTTAAAGGTGGTAATTAGCAGCGGAACTCTTGTGAGGAATGTCAGGCGGTGTGGGGGTGAGGAACACCCCCGAGAGCAGGACCCTCCTTTCCTCAGCCCCCCTCGGTGGATGGAGGGATAAATCCCCCCTCATTACCTGGAATCCTTCCCGTTCCTGCTCAGACACTTGCCCAGGGCCAGCAATTATTTACTGCTCATTACCAATCTCCTGTCAGACTCGGGGAGCTGGGGCTGAGCAGGAAAGGAGGAACGGAGATCCTGGAAACACCAACAGCATTCAAATTCCAGGGAAGAAAAAGTCCCTTAAGCTCCTGCTCCTTTACAAACTCACCCCTCCTGAAAGGATTTGCCTCCATCAGAGCGATTTACCCGTGACAGAGCTGAAACCTCTGCATTCAACAATTAAAATTGTGAATTTGGGAAAGGTGCTGTGATTTCTGTCCCTGCATCCTGGCCATCACTAATTATTTCTGTTTCGTTCTGCTGCTGCGGAAGGCACTCAGAGCTCCCTGCAAACGCCAGGCTCATTAAAGCCCCGCTCCAGAGCTCACAGAGAATACAGCAAAAAAGTTTACACCAAAAAAAAAAGGATTCTGCTCTTTAAGAAGTGCATTTCCCCCCGATTCTCTGTGAAAAATGAGTTATACCCCAGCTCATTTTCCTGAACAGCTGACGGGTCCTTTAGGAAATATCCCGGACAAGCAGAGCCCGTTTTTTCCACGCTTATTTTAATCCCAGTACCTGGTGCTATTAGAGATTTATTATTTTATTACAGATAAAAAAAGGAAATGAGGCAGCAGAGGTTGTTACTGGGGACCCTGCTGGAGCAATGAGGGCAGCAGCCTCACCTCGGGCTGGCTGGAATTGAAATTTTGGGGCTGAATTAATTCCGAGCCCAGATGGGAAATGCTGCCTGTGCCCTGCAGGGCTGGAAACGTCTCCTGCCATTAATAGAAAAGGGAAGGGGTGGTACCTGGGCAGAGCAGGGAACACATGGAATAAAAACCTTCCCTGGGCTCCTGACAGGCCGAGGGATGCTCCTGTTGGCTTTGCAGGAGGAATTTCACAGCTCCCTCCATCATTCCCAGCACTTCCAGGATTTTTGTTGTGTCTAACCAGGAAAACCAACTCATTACCTCCATCAGTGCTCCAGCAGCACTGGAGTGTTCTGTGGGGTTCACAGAATAGTTTAGAAGGCAGGGAGAAGCTGAAATGCAGGGAGAAGATGAAATGCAGGGAGAAGATGAAATGCAGGGAGAAGTTGAAATGCAGGGAGAAGCTGAAATGGAGAAGTTGAAATGCAGGGAGAAGTTGAAATGCAGGGAGAAGTTGAAATGGAGAAGTTGAAATGCAGGGAGAAGTTGAAATGCAGGGAGAAGCTGAAATGCAGGGAGAAGTTGAAATGCAGGGAGAAGCTGAAATGCAGGGAGAAGTTGAAATGTAGGGAGAAGTTGAAATGCAGGGAGAAGCTGAAATGCAGGGAGAAGTTGAAATGCAAGGAGAAGTTGAAATGCAGCATTTTCCTCTCCCCAGCAGCTGTGTTTGTGGGAAGCTGGGCTGGACTCGGGGCAAGGCCTGTGCCAGGCACAGCCAGGTGGGATTGGAGCTGCAGAAAACTCGGGAATGATCCAGACACGGCTCCTCCTGCTCCCCCTGAGCCTCTGCTCACCCAGCCCAGGTGTCAGGAGCCTCGTGGTGCTGTCACACCAGTGCTGAGCTCTGCCTGGTCAGGGCAGCCTCATCCCTCATCAATTCTGCAGCCACACCCAAGGGCTGCCCATCAGAGACTGATTCCTCCCAGCCCACTGACCCTTCCTCCGAGGCCTTTTATTCAAGCTAGACTAAACCCATCCTAGCAATTGTTAATTGTTAATTGTTAATTGTTGATATTCCGGGCTCCTGCAGCCCTGGAGGAGCAGAGTGAGGCAGCACAGCAGGAATCAAAGGCATCAGCAGAGCCTGAACCTGGTGATCCTCACAGCCAGAGCCACACCGGGATCCTCACATTCCATCGAGAGCCTGAACCTGGTGATCCTCACAGCAGAGCCACATTGGGATCCTCACATTCCATCAAGAGCTGAACCTGGTGATCCTCACAGCAGAGCCACACCAGGATCCTCACATTCCACCAAGAGCCTGAACCTGGTGATCCTCACATTCCATCGAGAGCTGAACCCGGTGATCCTCACATTCCATCAAGGGCTGAACCTGGTGATCCTCACAGCCAGAGCCATATCGGGATCCTCACATTCTATCAAGGGCTGAACCTGGTGATGCTCACAGCAGAGCCACACCAGGATCCTCACATTCCATCAAGAGCTGAACCTGGTGATCCTCACATTCCATCAAGAGCCTGAACCTGGTGATCCTCACATTCCATCCAGGGCTGAACCTGGTGATCCTCAGAGCAGAGCCACCCCGGGATCCTCACATTCCATCGAGAGCTGTCCAAATCCACCTGGGAGCAGCGGCCAGGGAGGGGTTTGGGCTCCCCAGAGCCACCTCAGTGCCCAAAGCCATCCCCGGCTGCCTCGGGAGCAGCAGGGGTTTGTAGGTGGGAGAGCTCCGTTTGGCTGAGGGGATAACATGGGGATGATTTTGCTGTGCCTTGGGGAGGTTTCAAGGGGTAATCTCTCAGTCAGGACACAGATCACACACCAAGGGCTGGAGGGGAGCGCTCTGGTGAAGAACCTGAGCCACACTCAGAGGTGACAGAACATTTCCTGTCCTCTGCTCGGCCACCTTTGGATGTGCAGGTGAATAAACCTCGCACGGATCAGAGCCTGAGCCAGCCCCGAGCACCCGAGGCACCAAACCTGGCACTTCTTGTGCCAAGAGCGACATCCCCGACCCAAAGGTGTCCCTGTCCCAAAGGTGTCCCCAACCCAAAGGTGTCCCCGACCCAAAGGTGTCCCCAACCCAAAGGTGTCCCTGACCCAAAGGTGTCCCCGACCCAAAGGTGTCCCTGTCCCAAAGGTGTCCCTGACCCAAAGGTGTCCCTGACCCAAAGGTGTCCCCAACCCAAAGGTGTCCCCAACCCAAAGGTGTCCCTGTCCCAAAGGTGTCCCCGTCCCAAAGGTGTCCCCAACCCAAAGGTGTCCCTGTCCCAAAGGTGTCCGCAACCCAAAGGTGTCCCCAACCCAAAGGTGTCCCTGTCCCAAAGGTGTCCCCAACCCAAAGGTGTCCCTGACCCAAAGGTGTCCCTGTCCCAAAGGTGTCCGCAACCCAAAGGTGTCCCCAACCCAAAGGTGTCCCTGTCCCAAAGGTGTCCCCAACCCAAAGGTGTCCCTGACCCAAAGGTGTCCCCAGCCCTCAGCTCCAGCATCTCCTGTTTCCCTGCTCCTCACAGGGAGCCCTTCCCTGGGCAGGGCTGGGCTGTGCCTGGGGTTGATCCTGAGTTATTTCCCTGCAGAATGAGCCCCACAGCGGGATGCCACATCCCGGGATCTGGGATGGAGCCGCGCTCTCCGCAGCGCCTGGGGCTGGCAGTGGCTCCAGAGGGGAGCAGCTGGCACAGGGAAGGGCTCAGTCCCTGCCCTCAGCATCCCTTGGTGGCCAGGGACAAAGCCCCGCTGCTGATCCCGGCTGGTGGCAGCACAGGATGCTCCAAAGCCGGACCCCCAGCGCATCCAGGCACTCCCGGAGCTGAAATCTGCCGGAGTTCTGGACGCAGTGACAAATCCAACAGGTTTCCCTCCAGCGGCTCCGGAGGCAGCCAGGAAATGCTGAGCAGATGTCACAGCTTCCCAGAGCCACCTCCTGCCGCTGTCCTTTGTGACTCCAAACCCGCAGTGTCTGATTTACTGCGCCCATTCAGGAGTTATTCAAACCCCCGCTCCTCCGGCTTCACTCGAGGATTCAGCTCAAGTCCAGGGGCTGCAGCTCGAGCGACAGAGAATGAGAACTGTGGCATTTCTAACCTGTCATGGAGAGGGTGAGGTGTGGGAGAGCCCCAAATCACAGCCAGGGACAGGGATCAGCAGAGAAATCTCGATTTCCAAGGGGCAGGGATGAGAACTGTGGCATTTCTAACCCATTACGGAGAGGGTGAGGTGTGGGAGAGCCCCAAAGCACAGCCAGGGACAGGGATCAGCAGAGAAATCCCAATTTTCAAGGGGCAGGGATGAGAACTGTGGCATTTCTAACCCATCAAGGAGAGGCTGAGGTGTGGGAGAGCCCCAAATCACAGCCAGGGACAGGGATCAGCAGAGAAATGCCGATTTTCAAGGGGCAGGAGCTGAGCTCCGCTCCTGGGGGAGACAGCCCGGGCTGGGATAAAGAAAAGAATTAATTGCTCTGGTTCCTGTGCTGATGAGCTCGTTAGAGCCGAGGAGAAGCAACACAAAACAGATCTGCTTGGGTTTTTCCCTCTCCCGAGCACCACGTCCCTGACACCCATTTACATTTTCAACAGCGCGGTTTTCTGCCCTTCAGTCCCATCCCTGTGGAAATCTGCGTTCAGATTTCCCTGCAGAAATAACACAGGGCTGCAGAGACTGAACATTGGTGATGAGAGAACCTCCTCCTGCCGCTCGGAGCTCCTCTATTTTCTGCGGCAGGACCGAACCTCCCTGGCCGCACCTGCGTTCCCTCCTTGCCCAAATCCTGCCCCGCCAGGCTCTCAGAAACACCAAGAACACGCCGTGCTGAACCAGCTGGGGATGGGAGAGCCCTTCCTGGAATATCCCAAGTGCAGAAAATCCCCGGAGCCAGCCCAGGCGCTCCTGCTTTACCCTGGGCACAGGAAAACACCATTTCTGCTCCTGCCAGCGTTTCTGGTGTCCCCAGGGGCTGCCACTGCTGCTCCAGGCTGGCATCTGGCACAGCGGGGATGCAGAGGAGACGGGGAGAAGCTGCCAAGGAGATGAAATAAATTCATTTTCCCGACACAGGACCGAGCTTGGCGTTAAATGTCAAGTGCTGGATTGGGGGGGAACAAATCTCTGTTTCAGCCTCTGAAATTCAGAGTTGATTGGGCCGACGAAAAGGCTGAAGGAGGTGGCACCTGGGACTTGAACACAGCAAGGATTTCAGGGGGAGCATCTCCTCCCTGCTCCGAAATTCAGGTGAAAACGTTGCAGAGGCTCAGCTGGGTCCCTTCCATCCTCGTCCCTTCCCTGTCCTTGAATTTGTCCTTCCAGGTGAAAGTGAGGAGCTGAGAGAGGCTGAGCTTTGCTGTTCCCAGCCAGCAGCGAGCCCGGCCCGAGGCGATGCTGCTCCACACGCACCAAATGCCGAGAAAATTAAAACTTTCTTCTTTATTATCTTTTTTTTTCCTCCCCATTGAAATTCAGCGAGCACCCGGCGGAGCTCTCTGCTGCTGGGTGACCTTTGGGTGACATTTGCTTTGCTCCCAGCTCCAGCAGGGACCAGCCCAGCCCCGGGCAGGGAGGGAAGGACTGGGGTGAGCTGGGCTGGGCTGCAGGGAGGAAAATGAAATCCCAGCCCTGGGCACAGCAGTGGGGCAATAATTCCGAGTTTTCTGGTCGTTCATGAGCACAATTTTCCCCTGGGAGAGCCCCAGAGCCCCTGGGATCAGGGTACCAAATAAAAGTGGCAAAAAAAGCCAAAAAAAAACAAAAAAGAGTTACCTTACAGCCCATCAGCTTTGTTTGTTTAATAAATGTAACCCCTGTTTATTCTGCTTCCAAACCCTGAGTGCCAATAAGTGATTCCTCCTGTTTAAAACAGGAAAGAGGCAAAAAGCACACGAGTGGTAGAGAAAACCCCAGCAGAGCCATCCAGGGAACAACAGAGAGAAGAAGAATCCACTCTCCAAACTTTCATAAGTCATAAATGGGTCGGTGTTTGGATAAGTTCTGCAGGATTCTTGATTAAAAATATACATAATTAGAAAATGAAACCTTTCTAGCAGTTAGCTCTCACAGTTTGGGGGTTTAAAACGCTTTTATAAATAGAATTATCTGCTTCAGAGACATTAAACCCACCAGTGGAATCTCTTGCGTTACCACATCGTGAACATCTGACCTCCAACACGGGGAAATAATGAAAAATTAATGGATCCAGATGTGCCAACCCTGCCAGTGGCAGATGTTCATTTTACACACCATTTAGAAACCCCCAGTGCATTGGAGTACATGAAGATAAAACGATGGAATAATGGGAAGGAAGGGAATAATGCTGGGGAGTGAAATCTGCACCTTCCCAGGGGGTGAGAACGCAGGGAAGGGCAGGAGGTGCCACCTTTCATGGCAGCAGCTTTAATTCAGGAGCTTCTCCCAGTCCCTGGGGCTGTCCCCAGCATCTTCATCCCACCTTCCTAAAGATTCCTTCCTAAAGACCTTCCTTCCACAGAGATCCAGTGGCAGAGTCCGAGGACACAAAACTCGGTCAGAACTCACCCCCGCAGGTATTTCCCAGCCTGAGTCCATTCCTCTGCCATCATCGAGCATCCATCTCTTTTTCTCCTTCTGCATCTGGAGGTTTTGTCCTCTTGGGGGTTATTTTGGTCTCTTTTCTGCCCCTGGCACTGAGCCCCTGATGAGGCCCAGCTGGAGCTGAGCTGTTCCTCCTCAGCTCTGCCCGTCCTGCCCGGGGGTTCCATCACAACCCCACAGTGCCCCCGTGTTTAACAGGGATCCGCTGCTCCATCCCGAGCTTCTGCAGCCCAACAACGCGGCCCTGAGCAGAAAACCTTGGAAAAGCTGCCCTGGGAGCGCTCAGGGGTCCGGGGCCATTCCCAAGCTCTTCCCCCACCCTCCCCGGGAGCTCCGAGGCTGCCCGGGACCATCTGCGGGTGTGATCCTGAACGATTTGTCACAGCAGCAGGAGCTTGTTTGTGCTCAGTGCTTTGATAACGACTCTGATGAGTCTCGGAGGAGATGGGAGCTGCTGGCGTTTGAAGATCAGCTCAGCGCTGGCGCTCAAAGCTCGGCCTTTCAGCGTTAATCCTGATTTCGTGCTTTGATTTGCACGCAGGTGACAAAGGCACAGCTCTGCTGGCGGGGCAGGCTCCGCTGAAGTGCAGGGAAATGTTCTCGGGGGCTCTGTGTCCTCCCCTGGCAGGGTGGGAGGTGCTGCAGGTCCATCTTGCTGCCAGAACACATCAATTCCTGCGGGATTTGGGTCACCTCCCTCCCTGGGGATGCTCCCATCACATCGGCTGTGCCGCTGAGCTCCCCCAGCCCGGGGAGAATCCAGAGGAGCAAAGTTGGCACTGAAAGGGAAAGAACCAGCCCTGGGAAGTGCTGGGACCCCCGTGTTTCACTGGGAAGTTCTGAGACCCCCGTGTTTCACTGGGAAATTCTGAGACCCCCCCGTGTTTCACTGGGAAGTGCTGGGACCCCCGTGTTTCACTGGGAAATTCTGAGACCCCCGTGTTTCACTGGGAAATTCTGAGACCACCCCGTGTTTCACTGGGAAGTGCTGGGACCCCCATGTTTAAGTGCTGGGACCCCCGTGTTTAAGTGCTGAGATCCCCGTGTTTCACTGCAGACCCCCGTGTTTAAGTGCTGGGACCCCCGTGTTTAAGTGCTGAGATCCCCGTGTTTCACTGCAGACCCCCGTGTTTAAGTGCTGGGACCCCCGTGTTTAAGTGCTGGGACCCCCCCTTGTTTAAGTGCTGGGACCCCCGTGTTTAAGTGCTGGGACCCCCGTGTTTAAGTGCTGGGACCCCCGTGTTTCACTGCAGACCCCCGTGTTAAAGTTCTGAGACCCCCGTGTTTAAGTGCTGGGACCCCCCCGTGTTTAAGTGCTGGGACCCCCCCTTGTTTCACTGCAGACCCCCGTGTTTAAGTGCTGGGACCCCCGTGTTTAAGTGCTGGGACCCCCGTGTTTCGCTGGGAAGTGCTGGGACCCCCCCGTGTTTCTCTGCAGACCCCCGGGCTCTGTCCCCTCGCTGCTCAGGTTCTCCCCTGGGTGAGCAGCAGAGCCAGGGCAGGAGCGGCAGCGCTGGGGGCTCCGGTCACAGCAGAGCCGGGACAGACGGACAGGCTGGGGGACACACAGGGACAGAGCCAGGCGGGCACCCAGGGACAGCCAGGGACAGTCAGGGACACCCAGGGTCAGCCAGGGACACCCAGAGACAGCCAGGGGTACCCAGGGACAGTCAGGGACACACAGGGACAGCCAGGGACAGCCAGGGACACACAGGGACACACAGGGGCACCCAGGGACACTCAGGGGCACCCAGAGACACTCAGGGGCACTCAGGGACACCCAGGGGTGCCCAGGGGTACCCAGGGACACTCAGGGGCACCCAGGGACACCCAGAGGCACACAAGGGATACCCAGGGACACTCAGGGACACTCAGGGGCACCCAGGGGACACCCAGGGACACTCAAGGGCACCCAGGGACACCCAGGGACACCCAGGGACAGCCAGGGGCACAGGAGATGCTGGGCACAGTGGCCTGGGTTGCCCTGGGAAGGCTCATCCCCGTCCTGAGCTGCTCCCTCAGCATTCAGCAGGTGGACACGAACCACAGGGACTTTATTTCCCCTCTTGATGGGCAATAACTCGAGGATTTGTCAATCCCCAGAGGGAGAAAAAATGGGGGGTGGGAAAAAAAAAGACCAATTTCTCAGCTGAGATTGGAGGAGGAAAAGGGAAGGGGCAAATCCTCGGAGCACAAACAGATTGCACTATTTATATATGAAAATGTTTTCTGCATCTATAAACTTCCCATGCCCAGGCACTTTAATTAATTGCAGGGGTTGCCATGGTAACCTCCTAACTCAATTACAGCTCTGCAGAGAGGTGCCTGTGGCAGAGCAGGTACCCCGTGCTGAGCCTGCGGGGGAGAGCCCCATGGCAGTGGGAGCACTGGGGGGGTCTGTGCTGGGAGCTGAGCCCAGAATCCCAACAGCTCCAGTGATCCCCATTGATCCCAAATATCCCAACAGCTCCAGTGATCCCCATTGATCCCAGATATCCTGATTGATCCAAATATCCTGATTGATTCCAAATATCCCAACAGCTCCAGTGATCCCCATTGATCCCAGATATCCTGATTGATTCCAGTGATCCCCATTGATTCCAAATATCCCCATTGATTCCAGTGATCCCCATTGATTCCAAATATCCCGACAGCTCCAGTGATCCCCATTGATTCCAAATATCCTGATTGATCCAAATATCCCCATTGATTCCAAATATCCCCATTGATTCCAAATATCCCGACAACTCCAATGATCCCCATTGATTCTAAATATCCCGACAGCTCCAATGGTCCCCATTGATTCCAAATATCCTGATTGATTCCAGCGATCCCCATTGATTCCAAATATCCCCATTGATTCCAAATATCCCGACAGCTCCAGTGATCCCCATTGATTCCAAATATTCTGATTGATTCCAAATATTCCAATTGATTCCAGTGATCTGAGCTCAAATGATCCCGACTGATTCCAAATATCCCGACAGCTCCAATGATCATGATTGATCCCAAATATCCTGATTGATTCCAGTGATCCCAATTGATTCCAATGATCCCGATTGATTCCAAATATCCTGATTCCAAATATCCCAACTGATTCCAAATATCCCAATTGAT